>JAUIMM010000458.1:87500-656519 GCA_031769625.1 Taudactylus pleione | reverse complement strand
GCTACAGGGGCATTGCTTAAAGGCCACAACTACTGAGGCAATTGCTTGATGGGCACAGCTACTGGGGGCACTGCATAAAGGCCATAACTAATGGGGGCATTGCATAATGGGCACAGCTACAGGGGGCATTTCAGAAGGGACACAACTACAGATGGCATTGCATAAGGGTCACAACTACAAGAGCCATTGCTTAAGGGACACAACTACAGGGGGCATTGCAGAAGGGGTACAACTACAGAGGGCATTGCATAGTGGGCACAGCTACAGGGGGCATTGCATAAGGGCCACAACTACTGGGGGCATTGCTTAATGGCCACAACTACTTGGGGCATTGCATAATGTGCACAGCTACAGGGGGCACAACTACAGGGGGCACAGCATAATGGTCACTGGCATTCTCAATGTATTTTATGTTTTTCTGGATTTCAATATGTATTTTATGTGGATCTGCCTTGTTTCTGTGTATTTTGTGTGGATGTGTATTTTATGTGTATCTGGCTTGTTTCTGTGTATTATGTGTGGATGTGTATTTTATGTGGATCTGGCTTGTTTCTGTGTATTTTGTGTGGATGTGTATTTTATGTGGATGTGGCTTGTTTCTGTGTATTTTGTGTGGATGTGTATTTTATGTGGATCTGGCTTGTTTTTGTGTATTATGTGTGGATGTGTATTTTATGTGGATCTGGCTTGTTTCTGTGTATTTTGTGTGGATGTGTATTTTATGTGGATCTGGCTTGTTTCTGTGTATTTTGTGTGGATGTGTATTTTATGTGGATCTGCCTTGTTTATGTGTATTATGTGAACGTAGCTATTTCAATGTTTTCTATATTGCTCTGGCTTTTTTTTCACTTGAACAGTGAAAAATGTATATTGGGAAGATTATGTAAAATGTGTATATTCAATGTCCTGGGCTCGCTCCCAGCGTGACTAAAAAGGGTGGTGTGACACAAGGTCATGCTCCTGCAAATGTCATACCAAAGGCGTGGGCACAAAAATGGGTCGTGGCTTTGTGACAGCTAGGACACGCACACATGCTATCAGCTCTTTCGGTTGACTACATATATTTTTTGGCTCTTTGCCTCCGACTGGTTGGCCCCCCATGCTAAAGATTGAGTCCTGTGCTTAGATGTGGGTGTAGTCAGCCTGGTCAGCTGGACCTGTATATGGGGCCATAACTGCAACTCTTTCTGTACAAATAGGGGTTACATGACGTGTGCGGAGTCTGTTACCCGTATTCCCCACATGTGTAGGTAACACAATACCAGGATGACATGAATAACTGATGGAGGAGACCAGCCTACAATGATGGAATGTGCAGGACATGTAATTCTCTCTGTATTTAGGTCTGTTACCCGTATTCCCCACATGTGTAGGTAACACAATACCAGGATGACATGAATAACTTATAGAGGAGACCAGCCTACAATGATGGGATGTGCAGGATAGGACATGTAATTCTCTCTGTATTTAGGTCTGTTACCCGTATTCCTCCCATGTGTAGGTAACACAATACCAGGATGACATGAATAACTGATGGAGGAGACCAGCCTACAATGATGGAATGTACAGGATAAGATGTAATTCTCTCTGTATTTATGTCTGTTACCTGTATTCCCCACATGTGTAGGTAACACAATACCAGGATGACATGAATATCTGATAGAGGAGACCAGCCTATAATGATGGGATGTGCAGGATAAGACATGTAATTCTCTCTATATTTAGGTCTGTTACCCGTATTCCCCACATGTGTAGGTAACACAATACCAGGATGACATGAATAACTAATAGAGGAGACCAGCCTACAATGATGGGAAGTGCAGGATAAGACATGTAATTCTCTCTGTATTTAGGTCTGTTACCTGTATTCCCCACATGTGTAGGTAACACAATACCAGGATGACATGAATAACTGATGGAGGAGACCAGCCTACAATGATGGAATGTACAGGATAAGATGTTATTCTCTCTGTATTTATGTCTGTTATCCGTATTCCCCACATGTGTAGGTAACACAATACCAGGATGACATGAATATCTGATGAGACCAGCCTACAATGATGGAATGTGCAGGATAAGACATGTAATTCTCTCTGTATTTAGGTCTGTTACCCGTATTCCCCACATGTGTAGGTAACACAATACCAGGATGACATGAATAACTGATGAGACCAGCCTACAATGATGGAATGTGCAGGATAAGACATGTAATTCTCTCTGTATTTAGGTCTGTTCAGCATTAATAGATGCACCACTAAGACACATCGCGGTTAGAGTGGTGTAACTAGTGGTATATTTCCTTTACTAGGTAAAGAAGATACATGTATTTCATGGTGTTTGTTGGGTGTAGAGCAGTGGTTAAATCTTATGTCTACTACAGAAGAGGTAATAGGTTCGAGGCCAAGTAAAAACATGGGGGGGAACAAATATGTATTTTGTGGTTCAATACAATAGAAATTCTTATATATTATAGTCACATGATGTAATTATATACATGGCTAACGACTAGTTAATCTTTTCTCAATTATAAACCTTTTCTCATATTTACTCTTTCATTTTGTTTGTATACTAGTGAGCTTAAGCGCCCACTGATAACGTGTAATATGCGGATTTAATAACATGGGATAAAATGGGACTATATTGTATAAAAGTATATAAATATGACAAGTATATTGTTGACTATTAAATGATTGAAAAATAAATTGGAATACAGTTTATGAGCAAGATATATGGAAGTGGCTTTGATGATAGGGATAATAGAATACATGAACATAATAGAAATAGGTGTAATATGAGCCCAGCTCCATCACTAGCAGGTGGAGAGATAGAGAAAAGGTTTAGGAAGGTGAAAAGTTCTTGTCCTGGGAAGGAAAATTAGATTTTATTTTTTTTTAAATAAATGTGTTCTGGTTTATTATCATTTAATTTATTTTTATTTTTTACTCTGTATAATTATATTTACTGCTGTGGATGCTGTATCTGTTTTTTATCATTTCAAATTATAGTAACCATGATGTTTATGTAATGTGTAGATTCAATAGAATCTACACATTACTTAGAATCTACCTATCCCCTGGCGGCGGGGATAGGCAGCGGTCGAAACGTCGCCTCAGGCCTCCCGGCGTCGATCCCCGCCCCCCAGGGCATCCACCGGGGGGCGCCGCGCGGCGGGGCGGGCCTGCACCTTGCACACTTTCTATGACTGTGCCCCAGTGCAAAAAAGCAAGGACTATAAAGACATGGTTTGATGAGTTTGCTGTGGAAGAATTTGACTGTCTCACACTGAGCCCTGACCTCAACCCCATCGAGCACCTTTGGTTGAACTGGATTGGAGATTGCGAGCCAGGCGTTCTCGTCCAACATCAGTGTCTGACCTCATAAATGCTCTACAGAATGAATGTGCTCAAATTCCCACAGAAACCCTCCAAACACTTGCAGAAAGCCTTCTAAGAAGAGTGGAAGCTGTTATAAGTGGCCTATCTTCTGCATTAAAGTGAGTCGGGGTATGCAATATAATTTGCACCTTGGGGGGTGGTACACGTCACCTGTACAATATCCCAAATGAACGACTGAGCTTACTGTGTTCAGCATACAACACTACACATTGTTGGATCCTCTTATATATTACATGTATCTGTGATGAGCACACGCTGATCAGTATAATCCATCCATGGGAGAGAGATGGGGAATAATGACCTCGGGATGAGTAATATATATAAGGAACGTACAGTTACAGTCATTATCTGTAACACCATAATATACATCACATAGTCTATGTACCCTCACCAGTGACCACCTTGGCAGCGCCGCTCTTCAGCACTATACACATATCACATAGTCTATGTACCCTCACCAGTGACCACCTTGGCAGCGCTGCTCTTCAGCGCTATACACATATCACATAGTCTATGAAGGTCTGCGGGATGGATCTTGTAGTGTTATTAGGAGACAGCAGCCAGATCACTGAGGACTTTATTCCCGGCCCTTGTAGTGTAGATTTGTGGTGGTGACAATAATTGTCTCTCTGCTTTGTATTATTTATGCAGAACACACATTTAGTACCTTGTTGTTTTTTTTCAAGAAAATACCATTAATTTTCCTAAACAGGCCAAAAATAATCTCAAAATAGGCAAAAACATTTTTCATTGAATTGCAAGAAAGTGAAAAAAAAAATTAAAGTTTTTAATTTATTTTCTAACCACCACCATGAAATACTTTGTGGTTCGTGTGTCACCATAAATCCACCAAAGCAGCAAATAGCTGGATTCTACCCAGGGCCGGTTTTAGACATTGTGGAGTTCCCAGTTGTGCCCCCCTTCTCCCAAAATAAAGAAATAACTTTTTTTAGATGGCGTTCTTCTGCGTGCGCTTCTGGAAAGGGGGCATGTCCTTGCAGAAGACCCCTAATTCATCGCACTGTGGGGTGTGCCCAGCACTTATGGAGGTACTGGGCTTCCCCCAAGCTCTCCCCTCATGGCGAATAATTGCCATACGCAGTAAAGCGCCTTACACAATATGCCTTACATAATAATGGCCTTTATAACACATTATGCCACATGCAGTAATGCCCTGTATAATACATGCTACACGCAGTATTGCCCTGTATAATACATTGTGCCACACACAGTAATTCCCTTTATAATACATTATCCCCAAATCAAATTACGCCACACAGTAGTCCCTTATTCATGTTATGATACATAGTGGTGCCCCTTTTACACAATGCCCAAATTAGTGCCCCTTATACACAAGCCCACAGTAGTAGTGCCCCTTATACAATGCCCAAAGCAGTGGTGCCCTTCCACAATGGCCACAGTAGTGGTGCCCCCATTAGTAGTACCTGCAGTGGTAATGCCCACAGTAGTAGTGCCCCCATTGGTAATGTCCCCTATAATAGTGCCCCAATTGGTAATGACTCCATTAGTAGTGCCCCCTATAGTAATCCACCCAGTAATAGTGCCCCCTATAGTAGTGATGCCCCCAGTAGTAGTGCCCCCTATAATAGTGCACCCATTGGTAATGCTCCCAATAGTGTGCCCAGTGGTAATGTCCCCTATAGTAGTGCCCCCCGTAGTAATTCCCCCCAGTAGTAATGCCCCCTATAGTAGTGACTCCAGTAGTAATGCCCCCAATAGTAATGCCCCCAATAGTAGTGACTCCAGTAGTAATCCCCCAGTAGTAATGCCCCCTATACTTGTGCCCCCAGTTCTGGCACTTCTGAAAAAAATACAATTAAAATACAAACACAATACTTACCTTAAGCCCCGCTCTTGTGCCTGCTGCCGTCCGGTCCGACTGCGGCTCCATGGATCTATGGGAGAGACGTCATGACATCCCTCCCATAGTGCTCTCTGAGGGAGCCGGAAGTCAGAGCTTAGGAGTGAGCTCCAGCTTTCGTCTGCCACTGCAGGGAGGCAGCTAGTGGGGGGGACTGGCAAAGTTTTTGAAAACTTCACTTTAGAGACTTTAAAATATGCTAGCACCCATTTTGAAGTACCCCAAATTTGACAGGACTACTTATTTTCACATAAAAAATACTGCTTAATACTATTCTTCACCACTTTAACAAGGACGCTAATAACAAGAATATTAAACAACTTCAGTACCCCAAATAGTTTAATTAGGGCTATTGGAACACTTCTACATTGATCCCCAATGTTAGAGCATCTTTTTTGGGGGTTCAGGCTGATTTCCCCATTTCTGACAGCACTTTCCGCCTGTTCTGAATTCGCCGCCTGCCGTTTTTGTCTGGTTTGGAATTGAATAGGGCGAAAAGTGGGGGTGCGCATGGTAAGTTTTCGCATCCAAAACACGATGTCGGTGAAAAGTCTGGTAGGTGGAACTTTGTCGCAGAGGTAAAAAGAAATGAATATGGCCCTTTGCTTGGTAATGTTCCAAAGCCATCATCATAGTGCAGGAAGCCTCATTAGTCAGTGACATTGGTGAACCACAATAGCCATCTAGACCTCCCTCACACATACACATGGGAAACTTGTGGGATAATTACTAACGACTGCGTCCACACTACACAAAGTTCTCCAGGTGGCTATATATGTAGCAAAAGCAGCTTCTATATGGGAAGGCAGCAGGACAGGGTAGGGGAATGGTGCATACCCTGGTATCTGCGGGCAATGCTTTCAGCTCATTATCAAATCTGTCCTGAAGGCATCACCTGTTGTCTACCAGTGGGAGTAAGACCGGGGCAGACAGGACCTCATGGTGCGGAGGTGCAGTGGAGGCTTCCACTTCAGTGGGGACCCTGACTGTTGCTGACGCTGGTGCGTGACTTTGGCTGTGGAGAATTACCCCCTGCGCCCCCCATTGGCTTACCTGCCTTGACCGCATTGTCCCCAGTATACACGGTGCCTGTGGTACCGATGGACCCCCCTGGTGTATATATCTCGATTGAGATCACTGCTACTGATGCTCTACCCGATCCGAACACAGTAGACCTACCGGATCCTGGGTGCCGCTGGCCCCCCTCGGCGACTGACACTGCGACTGGCATCCTGGTCCTCCCATCTGATCTGTGCGGTGGTGCTGAGCGGGACAGAAGCAGATGAGATATCGCAGAGCGGCTGTGCAGTGGAGGCTTCCATTCAGTGGGGATCCAGACTGCTGCTGACATCGGTATGTGAATCCGGCTGTGGAGAGTTACCCCCCACGCCCCCTGCTGGCTCGCCGGCCTTGTCTCTGGTCTGCGCAGTTACTGAAGTATCGGTGGGGCCCCTTGGTATAAGAATTTCAGCTGATATCACATCTGCGGATGCCCTACACGACTTCAACTTAGAAGACCTACCGGATCCTGAGTGCCGCTGTCCTTCTCCGCAGCTGATACTGCGACTGTCATCCTGGCCCTTCCATTGGATCCTGTTATAGGCGGCTCCGCTCGTGTGGCTGACGGCTGGTTCCCTGTCTGGAGCTCAGAGGCAGGCACCCCCAGTTCCGGCTCTGACCTGCTGTCGCGACACGCCGGCTGCCTACTTTAAATGTTATCTGCCTGTAGGCTGACTGCCGGTGGACCTGCTGCTTCTGCCCTGCTGGTGGAAAACTGACTACAGCTAAAATGCTGCGCGGTCTGGTGTCCCAGGTGGCTCATCCGTTCCTTCCCTGCGGTGCAGTTGCCCAGAGATACCCATTTTATCCCCTTTATCCTTCACTCGGCGCTGTCTCCGGCCGAACAGATCATGGGGATTACGGCTGGTCCTGGCTGTTCAAAGTGAGGTACCTTCTGTGGAGTCTCAGTTTTCACATTGCTTGGTATTGGGGACTAAAAATTTGTTGACTCTCTCTGTCCCTGAAAAATCCTGCCATTTAAAGTATAATCTGTGTTATTTTTTTACACAACACTCCCACCTAGTGGTGATTCAGGATAAATTTGATTCCTGTAAGAAACTCCTTATTTGTATTATTTCCTATTAAGTACAGATAGGGAAATTATATTTTCATTTGCAAGTATTTCAGGATTATTGTTGAATAGGTTTTCAATAACAATACCCAGGAGTAATTTGAATAAATTTTTGTCCTTAATGCTGACAGATTGATCAAAATGTAATGTTATGCTGTTTATGAAAGGGGTATTGTAAAAACTTTAACTTGTAATCCAAATATTTTGTATATGTCACATTTCTAAATCTGGTGTATAGTAGGTGACCTCATTGTCTAACTTGGTATTATTCTCTGTGCTGGCCAACAGGGCATGGAAAAATATTTTCCCAAAGCCTCCTCATCCTCAGACACATCTCATACAGTTACCATGGGAAAGTCAAACAAGTCTACAAATAAAAATACCCCCTCCCCATCCCCCCTTGAGTCGCAGGATGTCGTGGGTCCCCCTGACCTCTCTGACTCTGGCACCATTCCCGTCTCCTCTTTACCCATGCTCGAAATGGCTGAGGCCATTGCCAAAGTACTAATGCCCCAGTTTGATAAAAGATTGGAGAGCACTGAAATGAAGATAGAGGCGGCTCTAACTAGAACTGATGCACATGCTGCTCGTCTAACCACATTAGAGACGAAAGTTAGTGACACTGAAGATAGAGTTCAAACAATTCAAGATGACACATCTCCCCATTCCTCCACTATTCAATCTCTGAAGGAGAAAATAGACGATTTGGAAAATCGTCACCGTAGAAATAATTTACGGTTTATTGGAATCCCAGAATCTTACAATGGTCCACAGCTTCTTGATTTCATTGCTAAAGATTTACCTTTAGCCTTAGACATAGCAGATACACTGGGTACCCCCCAAATCAAGAGAGCACATCGTATAGGCCCTGAACGACAGGGAGACAATCATAGATCCCGTCCGGTTATAGCAAAATTTCTGGACTATCAAGCTAAGGAACACATTTTAATTGCCTATCGCAAGTCTAACTCTTTAATGGCACACTCCCACAAAATATTGATTTTTCAGGATTTTTCTGTGCTGGTAGCCCAAAAACGCAAAGCTTTTTCTGAGATTTGTAATTATCTGCACTCCCACAATCGTAGATTTGCCCTGCTATACCCGGCAAAATTAAGAGTATTTGAAGAGGGCCGTCCATTATTTTTTGAGGATCCCGCACAGGCGAAACGCCATCTTCTCCCACCTCACTCACCTTCTCGGTCACCCCCACCACCTTGATTATGGCCGGACTTATTAACTGGGCTCCGATTCACAAATTAATAAAACGTGATGTTTAAATCTGACCTGAAATGAGATAATATTGTTTCTAGTTATTTCTGATCTAGAGGCTGAACAAATACTGGAGTACGTACTCCTTATTAATACATTTGTTCAAGTAGATATACTCCACATAGGTCACCTCAATTTAGATTCATGTTTTCTCAGTGGTTGAACTGGGTTACAATATTATATCTTAGTTATACTCATGATACCCCTATTTCCTTTTTTTTTTTTTTTTTTTTTAGGGTAATTAAATGTTATTATATTTGTTTTGTATTTGGACATGTGCAGCCTATCCCAGGCGACACCTATCCTATTTACTTGTTGGAAGGAAAATTGAAAATTGGAGTTTTGTGAGGCAGTGCACTATGCATCATTGTTATTGTACCATTTTACTGTTTCATTTTTTTTCTTCTCTCACTTTGAATCATATACAAATATTTGTTTTGTTACGTGTCTGACCCTCATCCACAGGCTTAGAGCTCATCCATTTTTTTTGAATGGCATTAAGAGATAGTACAGTCGCATCAGTGATAAATCCGTCTTCATCCCGTAGCCCAATTAGGTTAAATTTGGTCTCGTGGCACGTCGGGGGTCTAAACTCGCCCATAAAATGCAGATGGGTGACCACTCATCTCAAGGGGTTACATCCTGATATAATGTTTTTGCAGGAGACTCATTGGCGTACAGGGGACGAGGCCACTCTTCGTGCCCCTTGGCTAATTCATGCATTGCAGCCTCATTCCGCACTAAATCTAGGGGTGTTGCCATTCTCTTAAAGCGGGGTCTACAATTCACTGTTTTAAATCAGATCGTGGATAGATATGGTAGATTTCTTTTTCTGGATGTTGAAATCTTACATTCTCGCTTTACATTGGTTAATATTTACGCGCCCAACACGGACTCCTCATCTTTTTTCCATCAATTAACTAAACTATTACAACAAAGAGAAAATTACCCTTTAATTGTAGGGGGAGACCTTAACACAGTATTAGATCCCCAAATTGATAAAGCTCCCCCACCAGCTAGACCAGCCTCTAGCACATGGCAGGTACTCCCATCTTTATTAACCGCATTACATCTTTCATATCCCTGGTGTCTATTAAACCCGACTGACCGCTCCTACATACATCTTTCGGCAGCTCACGGCTCTTTGACGCACATTGACTATTTTCTTTTATCCGATATTTTAATGTCCCATCTCCATAGTGCTCGAATACATGATATCACAATCTCCGACCACGCGCCTCTTACAGTGTCACTTACATTTCCATCGGAACCTTACCGTAATAATATATGGCGATTTCCTGCACATCTGGCCTCTTCAACTGATTTTCGATCTTTTCTTAAGTCAAAATGGTCGGATTTTGTTGACGATAATCTGGTTTAATGTGGGAAACCTCAAAGGTAGTATTACGAGGCCATATCATTAGCTACATGGCACAGCTTAAACGCAAAATGTCAGCTACTTGTTCCTCATTACGAGCGACAGTTACACAAACATTCATGGCCTATACCATGGACCCTTCATCTGATAAACTGCACCAATATAAATTAGCCCGCCAATTATTAGATTTCCTTCTTTCACAGGCGAAACATAGTCTAGAAATCTCTAAACACAAATATTATCACTGGGGCAACAAGACAGGCCGCCTTTTAGCAAATATAGCCAAATCTCGGAAGCCCAGGAATCATATTTCAGCAGTACACCACCCCACCACTAGATCTACAATTACCGATTCAAAGGATATCTGGTCACTTTTCACAAATTATTACTCTACTCTATATTCTCCCCAGTCAATTGACGTGGAACAACAACGGTTACTATTGGATGAGGCCCGTCTCCCTACACTCACTCAAGACCAATGCGACATCCTAGACTCCGATATCACTGATCAAGAACTTCGAGACACTATAAGAGCCCTACCTGCTCATAAAGCACCCGGTCCTGATGGTTTTTTTCCGGTGACTATTATAAAATCCTCCAAGAGGACACCTCTCCACTACTCTTGGATTTATTTAGACATATTCATCGCCATTCCCCTTCACTTCCCTATTTTAACTCTTCACACACGATCCTTCTGCCCAAACCAGAGAAAGATCCCCTTTTATTAGGTTCATATCACCCTATAACGCTGTTAAACTTGGACTTTAAACTTCTCGCCAAAATCATGGCTACGCGCCTGCAACAAATCTTACCGTCCCTTTTAACAGACCATCAGTTAGGGTTTGTATCTGATAGGCATTCGGTTAAGGGTATTCGCACCGCTTTGGCTGCTATAATCGCCTCTAATGGAAACTCTCAAGCTCAGAACATGCTTCTTAGTCTAGATACACATAAAGCGTTCGATATGATACTCTGGCCTCATTTATTTGAAACTCTGACTCGCAGGGGATTTGCCCCATATTTTGTTAAATTACTGCGCTTCTTCTACCATTCCCCTTCCACGTCATTGCTGATTAATGGGCTGCATGGTACACCCATAGAACTAAGACGGGGAACACGCCAGGGATGTCCTCTTTCCCCCTTCTTTTCAACCTTGCCATAGATCCCTTACTTCGCATTTTACAACAATGGTTTGAATTCCGAGGAGTCCGGGTTGGTACACATAGCGTTAAATTGACTGTATATGCAGACGACATCCTTTTATATATCACAGACCCTCAACACACTCTACCCCTGATTATGTGCAAGTTTGAGCTGTTTGGTGACATTTCTGGCTTGAAGATTAATGAGGATAAATCACGTGCAATGTTTCTTCATCTCACTATCTCCACTCCTTCGTTGGGCTCGTCTTTTTCCTTCTCCTGGGCCTCCTCACATTTAGAGTACCTGGGCATTATTTAGCCTAAGAACCCTGCTCAACTGTACGATAAAAATTTAACACGACTGATTCACAGCATTACTGAGGAGCTCAGGGGTTGGAAACATTTGACCCTCTTGTACTTAGGTAGAGCTGCTCTCATTAAAATGATGACTTTTCCTCGTCTTTTATATATGTTACAGACATTACCCATTCCACTTACCACAAAAGATATCCAATTAATTAACAAGCTCTTCAGGTCATTCATATGGCAGGGTGGTAGGGCCCGCATTAGTCTTCGTAAATTATGTCAACCTAAATCTAACGGTGGAATATACTTTCGCAATATCTTGATATATAATCACTCCTCCTTGATGAGGTTTTTGGCTGATTGGCTAAACGATCAGGAAGTGTATGCCAACACATCCCTAGAATCACAATTCCTTCCCACAATGGCCTTAAAATATTTTTTACACATTCACGACCAAGAAGTTCCACCAGAAGTTCGTGATAACCCCCTGCTAATGACTACTAGATGCCTCTGGCATATACTGCGACATAAGCTCAATTTAAATGCTTA
Source organism: Taudactylus pleione (assembly GCA_031769625.1). NCBI lineage: Eukaryota > Metazoa > Chordata > Amphibia > Anura > Myobatrachidae > Taudactylus > Taudactylus pleione. Next base: position 644,467 of record JAUIMM010000458.1, on the reverse strand, counting down.
TAAATCAATCCACCTCCCATTGCAGCGTAATTTAGAGTTTCAGGAGGGAGCAGCTTCTTATCCTTTCACGATTTGGAGAGTGGGAGGGGTTCACACTATACGTCATCTAGTAGACTTGGAATTGAGGAGACCCCTGGTGTTCTGTGAGGCAACTGACAAATTTGAGACCCTGCGAGCTTATCCTTTAGCTTACTTCCAAGCACAACACTATATAGCCTCCGTGATACGGACATTTTCAACAGCTGACTGGCAAAACCCGCTAGATCAATGTTTTTCGAGTTTGACACCTATCCATAAGGCCATATCCATCTATTACAAACTTCTCAGTGAAGATTTAGATCATAATCTGATTAGCCAAGGACTGCGCCAATGGCTGGCGCGATTCCCATCACTCACTATTACAGATTTAATACGTGGATTGACGAGGTCACAATCATTACTGACTGCTAGTGCATATAATGAACTTTTTCTAAATGTGTATCATAGGACCTATTTGTCCCCGCACAGGCGATATAAAATGGGTCTGATTCTCACGTCTGCCCTAGATGTGCGGGCGATGAGGCAGATCTCTATCATTGCCTTTGGGAATGCCCAGTAGTTCAGGGCTTCTGGAGATGAGTAAAATATGATGCAGAGACTCATTTAGTGAATTATGTGCCTTTTACCCATGAATGGGCTGTCTTGGGCATATTTCCAAGGGGACAAAGACTAACCCAGGGCAGCAGGAAATTATTACTCGCAATAATCGAAGCCGCAAAAAAGGCCATATTGCAAGAGTGGATACACCCAACTCCAATCAATTTTCCTTTATACAAGGAAAAACTAAATTTAATTTTTCGGATGGATTGGGTGGAAACTATGGGCCTGATTCAGACCCACTTGCAAGCGGCTGTCCGCTCGCAAGTGGGTCGATGGTGCGCATGCGCCAGACGCGACGAGCGAAGGACTTTCCTTCGCTCGTTGTGTCTGATCAAAGGGGGCGTGCTGTTGATGTTGATTGACAGCACGCCCCCTTTGGTGGGCGTGCCGGGGGCGTGCCTCCCAGACGGAGGCGTTCCCAAGGGAACGCCTAACGTCTGAAGCCGGCCCCACTGACATCACTAGTGATGTCAGTGGGAGTGATTTTGGCTCTGATAGAGCCAAAATCACTCCAGGGCTTGTGGTCGAAAACCCTGACCACAGGCTTCTGGTCGCACTGGCGATGGTTGCGATGGTCAAGACCATCGCGATCATCATCCTGCACGCTCGTATGAGCTGTGGGTGGTGACCCACAGCTATACGAACGTCCAGGAGGACGCTCCATTTTTATGGAGGACGGCCCTCATTCAGAGTGAGCGCTCTGCTCAGAGTGTCCAGCTCTGAATGAGGGCCCATGTTCGATAAGGAAAAGAAAGCTGCGTCTTTTTTCGACACATGGGAGTCTCATAGCTACCCTGCCAATTTTCTTCACAATACCAGATCCATCATAGTATGCGACTGACACAGTGGTATGAGACTCGGGTCCTCTCGGGAGACCCTCTTATAAGGTTGTCTAGCGGGTGAGCGTCAGACAGTATTTTACTATTATTATGTTTTATATAATAATTTGTTTGTTTTTTTTAAAGTCTAATGTACTGAATACTTGTATGTAAGTCAATTGCTACGACAATGATTTGTACTGATTGATGTTACAAATTTTGTGTATGGTGTTACTTGCTTCCACAAATAAAGAAAAGTTTAAAAAAAAATTAAAATAATAATCAATGATCTGGAACCAATCTTTACATGTGGGTGGGTCACAGGAATTCCAGAGAATTGGGATGACCGCTTTTGCTGCATTACTTAGATGGCACAGTAAGGATTTCTTATAACTTAAGATAGACCCCCCTGTTTTGTGAGCTCCAGTGTCTGCCTAGGGATTCAGGAACAGATATCTATGTGTCTCAGGCTCTTGTTTTTGCTTTGGGTTCTATTTTATGAAATTACATGTCTAATGAACCTTTAAAAATGTATACAGACTATAGTCCTTATAGATTTGAATGTGAGAAATGCAAATGTGTTATTATTATTTAACAGTTTGATAATTGGTTTCTTTGGTTGGTATGAATATTGTCCCTTGATACACCTTGTGATCTTTTTACTTCCAGATACAGAATAAACAAACATAGAAGTGCCTTTTGTCTTTTGGCAGATTACCATATTGCTGGAGATTATCTCCAGACCAGAGTAGGAGAATTTTGGGATTTGTTTATAACTAATTTACCAGTCAGTCAATCTATATCCCAAAAGGTATGGTTACGGTTATAGTGTGCCCAGATCTACTAAGGATAGCCACCTTAGTAACAGAAAAAATAGACTGTCTGGTATTCATTCCCTAAGTAGGAGATACCTCATACAATAGAACAGGGTTTTGTAAATCCACAGAGAAGGGTTTTGTAACCCACAGAGGAGGGTTTTGTAAACCCACAGAGAAGGGTTTTGTAAACCCACATATATGGGTAATACAGACAGTAAGCACCTGTCCGACTGTCAGACCCCCCACAGATATGCGCACAGTTTTAAGTCCTGGGGTGACAGAAGCGATGTCCAAACTCTTTAAAAAGGTTGGCATACACAGAAATGGCACACACTTAACCCAATTCAATTACGACAGATACATAAGTCATATGGCCCCTACATAAAGAGTAACAAATTTGAAGGCAAACTTTGGAATTAAATAAAAGTGTCAGAACAGATCTTGTTAGAGATAGAGTCACAAGAAAAGGAATAAGAGATTAATTGTATGCCCTTTAAGGATTATTTTTAAGAGACACCTGTAAGGACAGTAGGTCCAAATTGTTCAGTGAAAAATGATATTGCTAAAAAGAAATAGTTATGCCCAATAGAGATTGTCAGGCATGTGATGATTTAGCATTGTGGTGCTGTAAATTGCAGAGTTTGTAGACTGAAGGTATCATATACTGAACCCAGAACAGATACCAGAAGTTGGGATGGGGATAAGAAATACATAGATCCCTGTAGGAAAAATACATGGAAGTGTGAATGTCCTCAAGTTAAATTGTGGAGAGAGATAAATTGTTTATGATATTAAATGTAAAAAGAAGCTATGAATGGGGATTAGTAGGTTTAAGAAGTAGATAACGTGGAAGATACATAAATTAATGTGTATGTTCAATAAAATCTAAATGTGATGTGAGATATTAAATATTTGAAGGTATGACATCATTGTTCTGGTCTTAGCCTTTATATGCCTAATTTACATGAGGCTCAGTGACAATCATTTTAAATGCTAAACAAGTTTTTTTTCTGAGACTTTGATCTGCTGTGTAAGTTAGTGACATCTGCAAATCAAAATTATTATTGTTTTTTGCTATTGGCTTTTGTCTCAGTACAATACATAAGTATGTATAAAAGTTCTCTGATTGTGGTATTATAAGGACGTAATTAATCTGTCACTGATTACTAACAGCAATGTTACAAAATGCTGGAGAAGTGAGTGTAGAGGGTGTTATTATTGGGCTGATAGACAATGTACTGTCTGTAATATAATGAGAAAGGACAAGCGAGCACCACAGCCTATTTATGTTGTGCAATCATCAGGAAAGTGACAACAGTTAGCGCCATTTGGGCAAAATATTGGTGCACGTTTAATAAAAAAATAGGCTAAAAGCGTCACCTGTTGCTACAATGTTATCTAATGTTACACGTAGTCAAAGATCCCAAACTTATATGTAGAATGGTTTGTTTCCACTGCCCTCGTCTCTGTGAATCCAGTGCAGAACACATAGACAAGTATAGGAAGATAGCCCCCAGAGTCACATACTTCCCAATGTAACCAGTCTTAGTGGCCCACAATATACTGTATCCATCTGTGGCTGCTAAAAGTGTTATTCACTCCAAATTAATCTCACCAGAACTTTTGCTCTCCTCTGTAGTCCCGTTTCACTAGCCTGGATAGTGAAATACAGTATTTACAGAAGACAAATCCATTGCAGATTATTGTAAATAATGGTGTAATAGTCTCTGATGACTGTCCACTTAATCTGTTAGGGGCAGACCTATGGTCAGCATTAAATGCCACAATAACATACAAAGATGGGGAAGTGACTTAACTTTCAAACCAGGACTTCTTGGAAAAATAACCTTTGATACAAGAAATGTACTAACATATCTCATTAATGTTGTTAACACTGAAAACTTATAATTAAATGAGATATTTGCTAAAGTCCCTGATATGTTATGGGCAAAGGGTAAAATGGATGTAAGGCTACTGCCCATCCAGCCCATGGAAATTAAACTTAAAGCTACAAGTGCAAGTTAAACAATACCCTTTAAGACCAGATCAAGTGGCTGCAGTAACCAAACAGGTAGATAACCTGAAAGTAGGGTACTTAGGGAATGTTGCTCCAGTTGGAACTAGTTTTTTCCTATTAAAAGGAACACCCCAATTCCAGATGAATTTCCCTATTTTAGGATGATTCGTGATTTAAGAAAGATTAATAAAAGGTTACAGGTTGATACATGGACTGTACCTAATCCGCACATGGACTGTACCTAATCCGCATACCTTGTTGAATGGCATATCACCCACCTCACACTTTTACTGTTTTTCAATCCCAATAACAAAAGAAATCCAACTATTGCTTCTACACAGCAAGAAAAGCAATGTGCTTGGACTAGACTGCCACAAGGGGGTGCTACAAGCCCTAGTGAATACTCAAAGACAGTCATTGGTTTTAAAAGATTGGCTTCCTGCCAGTGCAATCACAATCGTTATACAATATGTGGACAATTTACTTTTATGTGTTGACTCAGAGCAGGATTGTTTGCATGAAATAATAGCATTACTGAATATTCTGCACAGTAAATGTTGTAGGGTTTCTAAAGAAGCGGGATACCTTCTGAAAATAAATGGTAACTTTTGTATGATGCATTAGAGGGACCTATACAACAGAGTCCACTTTAATTAACACTTGAATGAATTGAAGTTTTTATGTTGTATAACAAGACATCATTAATGCATTAGCATTAGCTGTACCTGAGTATAGTGAGCCTTTATACTGTTTTGTCATGGGTCTAACTCTCATGCTCAGGGGGTCCTTACACAATCACATGAGAACTTTTGTCACTTAGACCCTGTAAAGTGCTAACATAGTGTTAGGACACATAACCCTTATAGTACCACATGGGGTTATAAAGATCCTCAGTAGGGCTCAAACAAAGCATTTGTCTGTTGCTAGGATTACACAATATGAGGTAGTTTTGTTGTACAAGTAATGTCACTCTTAAAAGGTCTAGTGTTGAATCCTGCATCATTGCTCCCGCAGGTTTCAAGAGATACAAGTACAAATAACAATGACAGTAATAGTGACAGCATCAAGGAGGACACTGAAAATATACAATCATGATTGTGTTGAACTAATGAAGCAGGAATCATTGTCCTTATCTAATATTTCAGATGTTCCTATTGTAGATGCCGACCTTGCTCTCTTTGTAGATGGTTCCAGATACAATGTAGATGGAGTTACACACACAGGATGTGTTATCCATATCAGAGCACTGTCTACTGCATTCCAGTTACCCTAAAGACTTTCAGTGATAAAGATAAAAGCACATACAGGAGACACTACACCCGAAGCTGATGGCAAGAGACTGGTAGACCAGGCCGCACGTGCTGCTGCCATAAGTCACTACTCCCAGGGTGAGCCCACTTATGTGGTATATCCCACCCACAAGACTGACTTAAGTACCCTCATAAAGCAGAAAGAATTCCTGCACAGACAGGCCAAGAAGACTATTTTGTGGGGCTCTCTTAAATGATGAAAGTTAATTGAATATGATAAGTTGATAAATTAAAACGTAAATTGTAATAATACTCTTAAAATAATAGTGCACAAGACACCAAAGAGAAAATAATAGTTGTAGTTCAACCAGAAAAGTATATATATATATATATAAATATAAAAATAGACAAATCTATACTAAATCCTGCTTGAGAGAGGGATAGTTCTTTCTACGACAGAAAAAGTGGGGCTAAAATATTCATAGAGCTATTCCTCTATCCCATATGTGAGGGAGAAAAAGAATAACATTTTGTGTATCCCAGCAAGCACAGGCAGATAGTACAATGTATTCTGAGTTATCTCTAATATAAAACCTTCTATATGTGCAGAAAGATGATGGATAACAGTGATCATTAGTAAATGACATTAGAAACCTATATCTTCTCTAATGCTATGCAGACAGCCTTATATCATGAATCCAATCACTATACAGAAAAGGCACAGTATCCTTTATAATGCGTCAATAGTTCTTGAGCAGTGTCACCTAGAAATAAAAGTCAATTATATGCATGTTGAATACTGAGAGATTAATATATTGATCATTATCCTATGATTCATCAAAGCATAGATAAGAAAAAGTTAAAGTAAGACACTGTTAAATATCTCTCCACTTCTGCTTTCACATGGGGGTAGTGCAAGCCATGTGATGAGAGAGCGAGGAGACTGGTGTCTATAGAAACAACAGCAATGATAGGGTTTGTTAAAGCTCTGCCAGGTGTTAGATGAGCCCAGTTACCATTTAGGGCATTGCAGGGCTTAAATGCGCCCAGGAGCAGTCAAACCACTACCACTACCAGGAGAGATAGAGAAGGTACCTGTCTGACCATGTGTATTCTGCACTGTGAGAAGGGAATTCTGCGCTGTGCTCTGTTCCTGTCAGCTGAAGAATGCTGCGTGTCTGTAATCCAACAGGCAAAACCTGAACGTCTGGCTCAGAAGAGTGTGTGCCTGAGGTGGATCGCGCAATGGCGGTTACGTGTCTGTGATCAGCTGTTAGGCGCCTGGGTAGACGCTGTGTGTCTGCAGCCCACAAGTAAGACGTCTGGTCCGGCTCAGGAGAGTGTAGCCTGCGGTGAATCTTACAGTGGTGGTCACGTGACCGTGAATGATGCGCATTTCACCCGGAGGCTTGTTCACAAAGGAATGCCCAGACACATTCTACCATTCCTTTGTGAACAAGCCTCCGGGTGAAACGCCTTTAAGTATTCAGAAGAGAAAATTACAGAATACTGTGAAGGTTTTTTTGCTGACCTTCAGAGAATCAGAGCATTGGAATGTGCAATGTTTAAAATGTGCAGATAGTGCCATGAACACACTCCCAAACATGTATTCTAGACTCCTTTTCTATACTACACTCCCCTTCTATGCTAGACTCCCCTTCTATGCTAGATGCTAGACTCCCTTTCTATACTAGACTCCCTTTCTATGCTAGACTCCCTTTCTATACTAGACTCCCTTTCTATGCTAGACTCCCTTTCTATACTAGACTCCCTTTCTATGCTAGACTCCCTTTCTATACTAGACTCCCTTTCTATGCTAGACTCCCTTTCTATACTAGACTCCATTCTATACTAGACTCCCTTTCTATACTAGACTCCCTTTCTTAAATAGAGAAGATATAATGATGACTGTGGGGTGATTGATGGGCTCTCAGTAATGAACTGCCAAGAATTAATGAATGTTTGCACTTTCTGATAATTGTATATGTTACACTGTGAGATTATCCTATCTGTAAGAACGCCTATAAAACCTGTGTACTTTTTCTAATACAGAGAACCTGAAAACTGACTTATCTGTTTGGTTTGAGTGTTATTTCTCCACATCAGCTGATGTAACAATGGGATATCCCCACCGAGAGTTTTGACACATATAACGAGCTCTGCCCGGTGATAAGACAGTTGAAGAGTCTGTTTTAAATCTATCAGTGTTTATTTACCAGTTACCCCATACACACCATGGAAGGTGAACGCTGAGTGTTTTATACACCAGTTACCCCATACACACCACGGAAGGTGAGCGCTGAGTGTTTTATACACCAGTTACCCCATACACACCATGGAAGGTGAACGCTGAGTGTTTTATACACGTTACCCCTTATACCCCATGGAAGGTGAGGGCTGAGTGTTTTATACACCAGTTATCCCATGGAAGGTGAACGCTGAGTGTTTTATACACCAGTTACCCCATGGAAGGCGAGTGCCGAGTGTTTTATACACCAGTTACCCCATACACACCACGGAAGGCGAGTGCTGAGTGTTTATACACGTTACCCCTTATACCCCATGGAAGGTGAGGGCTGAGTGTTTTATACACCAGTTACCCCATACACATCACGGAAGGTGAACGCTGAGTGTTTTATACACCAGTTACCCCATGGAAGGCGAGTGCCGAGTGTTTTATACACCAGTTACCCCATACACACCACGGAAGGTGAACGCTGAGTGTTTTATACACCAGTTACCCCATACACACCACGGAAGGTGAACGCTGAGTGTTTATACACCAGTTACCCCATACACACCACGGAAGGTGAACGCTGAGTGTTTATACACCAGTTACCCCATACACACCACGGAAGGTGAGCGCTGAGTGTTCTTCTACTTTACTTTAACCATTTGTAAGGAAGGTTACCTCACTCACATAGCAGCTCCCTATGAGCACACCCAGCATCCACCTTAAGTGTTAAGACTGACGCATTTCACCTCCAGAGACTTTATCTGTCATTGCTGATCTGTGAAAGCTTTGTAGTGGAAGTGATCCAATTGCTACATGGCATTAATTGTTCCACACATGATGTAAGTGGACCTTTTATTTTTTTTAAGGTACGATATATAAAACAATATCAACAGTAAATAAAAAAAATTGGTTGCGTAACACCGGTTGGGTACACAATGTGTGTGTTACATATATCTGTCTATAGATTAAACATCAAACAGACATAGTAAATAAAAAATAGCATTTATTAGTGATACTTGGCTTAGTTTATTAGTACATGACATTAGGATACAAATACTGGAGGTAGATGATTGGCTGAATTTCTCACGTGGAAACCCAGAGAAATAAAACTACAGATTACAATGTAGCAAGTATAAATATATTAGTACATACTGCACAATATTAAGTTTGAAAAAGATCTTTATAGCCTCATCCTCTAAGCTCAGAAAAGAGAAGAAATGAGAGAGAATAATTATTTACATACATAGAAATATACACAAATTTGGGACACCACCAGCAGCACCAGGGACACCCACACATAGGACAGTCCTCACAGTTGTTGTGTCCTGATGTTATTTCTTTTTCTAACAAATACTTCCCTGATACACTGTAACTGTTTCTATCCTCCCATTGCTGTGGGCACCTGGCCCCCCTGCAGCATATAATAGTTATTACATAGAGGGAAGGAGGTGGGTGGCAGGAACTTGTCGGTCAGGTTTCAGACCTTATGGTCTCTTATTAGATGACAGGACTGTTATCACTTTGGCTACTGTTCTTTGTGTCTTCCTACAAACTTTTATACCATTCAGGTGATCAGATTCCAAAAACTGCTATACACACTGCAGGGTAACTCTCCTCATTATCTTACAAAATAGATAAAAGCAAGAAAAGCACAATGAGGACAGTAATACAAGCTATAAACTTTCTGGATCATGAAACAGAAATGTCAAAGGCCATTGAAGTACCCAGGTCAGAAGATATACTAAATAGTTATATATTTTTTTTTAAATACATTTTCACTTGTTAACACAGTTTCTTCAGTGTAAATAAGGATTGGTTTACCAAGATCTGATTTCTGTCTTTTCCAACAATCAGAACATGAGAATATCTAATCTGTGTGATGTATGTTATGTCTAACAAGATCTGATTCCGTGTAAAACATTTCCCACACTCAGAGCATGGAAATGGCTTCTCACCTGTGTGACATCTCTGATGTCTAACAAAATCCGATTTTTCTGTAAAACACTTCCCACACTCAGAGCATGAAAATGGTTTCTCACCTGTGTGATTTCTCTGATGTCTAACAAGATGTGATTTATAAGTAAACCATTTCCCACACTCAGAGCATGGAAATGGTTTCTCACCTGTGTGACTTCTCTGATGTCTAACAAGATCTGATTTCTCTGTAAAATATTTCCCACACTCAAAGCATGAAAATGTCCTCTCACCTGTGTGACTTCTCTGATGTCTAACAAGATGTGATTTATATGTAAAACATTTCCCACACTGAGAGCATTGAAATGGTTTCTCACCTGTGTGACTTCTCTGATGTCTAACAAAATGTGATTTATATGTAAAACATTTCCCACACTGAGAGCATTGAAATGGTTTCTCATCTGTGTGACTTCTCTGATGTGTTACAAGAAAAAACTTCTGTGTAAAACATTTACCACACTCAGAGCATGAAAATGGCTTCTCACCTGTGTGGCTTCTCTGATGTACAAGAAGATATGATTTCTGTGTAAAACATTTCCCACACTCAGAGCAAGGAAATGGTTTCTCACCTGTGTGACTTCTCTGATGTGTAATAACTTCTGATTTATGTGCATATTTCCCACAGTATGCGCAGGAAAACATATTTTTACCTGTGTGAAATCTCTGATGTCTGACAAGATCTATTTTATATTTAAAACATTTCCCACACTCAGAACATGGAAATGGTTTCTCACCTGTGTGGCTTTTCTGATGTCTAACAAGATGTGTTTTATATGTAAAAAAAATCCCACACTCAGAGCATGGAAATGGCTTCACAACGGCCTTAGCTGACTGATGGGTAACAAGCTTTGTATCCTGTGTAAAACTTTTGCCATGTATAGAACAGGGAGAGATTGCGGCTATGCTAAAAGCTGTACTATGTATAACAGTATCTGAGTTATCAGGGGAACATTGCTGACGGTCAGAGGGATCAGATGACATATCCCCACTGTGAGGTACTGGATGTATAATTGGGGTAATAGGCTTTTCTCCTGGAGAATCCTGTGTGATGTTATCTTCTATTGTATAGGCTGTTGAGAAAATGTGACATTCTTCCGAGATATTCCTGCTGTTATCTCCATCTGCTGGGAATAAAATAACAAGTTTACTTTGATCAATAAAGATTATGCTGAAAAATCTCCAAATGTACTTGACATGGGTAAATTCAAAATGTTAGAAGAAATAATTCATAACTCAGTATCTGACATTAAGGTGTGTTATACATATAGCATAACCTTACATGTTGTACATTTTAATAATTTGTGTTGCTTTCAATATCAAGCATGTGGGGGGTGTGCAATAAGATTGTGGATGTGCAGAGCATAGATAGACAAAATCTGACTGTTTGGTTCTGAAGTGTAATCTCTGGTTAAAGCACAGAACTGTATATAAGCAGCACTGCACACCAAAGTAGTCAGCTTGTTCACTTCCATTACAAATTCCTTATGGAGATCAGCAGAGGCCACTGTAGAGCCATGATCTTCTACAACTACAAGAGTAGTCTGCAACAGCAGGAGAATTGTGACCGGTTACAAGTTGCTTTTGGGGAGAAAGCACCATCCTGGATCACTGTTTTAGTTGTTTGCAGAATTTCGGCATGGGAGATGGTCCCGAAAGACGAGAAGCACTGCAGCCCACCTGTGTCTGCCACCACAGACGACAACATTGCTGCCATGAAGGCCATAGTTAAGGTGGACGCCAGGGTGACCATGGCCTAGTTAGAGAAGGAGATAGGCATCTCATTAGGATCCATCTGCTCAATACTCTATGAAAAGCTTGGTGAAACAGAGTTCTAAGGCTGGGTACACACCTGCACAATATTGTCCCATTTTGGGCAGATTGGGATGACAAATCACGCATATCGTGCAGTGTGTATGCCTGATTTCCCATGGTTGCATGCGATATCGTGTGATTGGCTATGCTGCACGTCATTCATTAAATCTTTTAAGTGTGTGTCGGTCATTTAGGTGTGTACCCACCCTAACAGAGGCAGCTGGGATATTTAGAGGCAGTACTTTCAAGGAAGCCCTGCACAGCAGGCATATCACAGTGAGAGACCAGCACTGGAGATACTGGCACGCTCTATATGGTAAAGTCAGCTGTTGACCAATACAGATTGTCAGCCGGCAGCCAGAAGTATGTGGAAAGGCCACCCTGCCTAATGAAAGAGGGGTGGCTGGATACACGGCAACAGCCTTCTCTCTAAAAGGGTTAGATTAGCCAGCAGATGTACCCAGGGTCTACCCTTGACCAAATGGGTAACACATTGAGGTCAGGCTGACCATCAGGCAGCCCAGAAGAGATGCAGCACATGGCACAGTCGTAATTATAAAATTTGCTGAAGACACCACGATAGTGGGTTTAATCAGTGATGGGGATGAGGAGAGTTACAGGACAGAAGTGGATCAACTCATTAAGGGTAATAATTTGCTGCTGAATAATAAAAGAAACCAAAGAGGTAGTGATAGATTTTAGAATAAGTAGGAAAAGTGCCCCCCGAGCCTTATTTTTAAATGGCTCAGAGGGTTAGTGGGATTACGTTTTTAGGAATCAACTTTTCTGATGACCTATTGTGGTTGTCACATATTTCATCAGTAGTTGGGAATGCTCTGCAACGCCTTTTCTTCCTAAGGAAATTGGTGGGAGATGCCGCACATACAGGATGGGGGGAGACGCCGTGGGGGGAGATGCCGCGCAAACAAGCTGGTGGGAGATGCCGCGCATACAAGCTGGTGGGAGACGTTGCACATACAGGCTGGTGGCAGACGCCGCACATACAGGCTGGGGGGAGAAGCCGCGGGGGGCGATGCCACGCATATAGGCTGGGGGGAGACACCGCGCGCCCATTGGCTGGGGGAGATGCCGCGCGCCCATTGGCTGGGGGAAACGCCGCGCGCCCATTGGCTGGGGGAGACGCTGCAGCGCAGCCATTGACTGGGGGAGACGTCGCAGCGCTGCCATTAGCTACAACAGCACAAACAGAGCCAGCGGGTCCTACAGTACCTGATCAGTTTTTAAATCTGGGTCCCCAGTTTGCTGTAGCGCGTCAAAACGCGCTATATCGCGTATTTTGCGAACCCTAGTTTTCTATTTAGATGATTTGCTTTTCAAAGCAAAGTCAATAGAGGCTCTTCAAGCAGATCTGATAAGGACAGTGAACGTCCTAGAGTTCCATGTCTGGGTTACCAACTACCAAAATTCCAAGATGCTTCTCAGTCAACGCAGGAAAGTTTTGAAGTGTTCAATACCCAACTAGCCAGGGTCTTTTTGCCAACAGAAAACCTATAATAACCAAGTCGTACAACATTACAGCAGTAGCATACATAAATCATCAGGGGAGCTGTAAAAAGTTCCCTGGCAATGAGAGAATCCTTTCAGATCCTATCTTCAGCGGAGATTCATGTTCCAGCGATATGTGCAGTATTATTTCAGGAATAGAGAGTTGGAAGATGGACTTTCAGAGTGGCCAGTTTATACTTCCAGGGGAATGGTCTCAGCATTCAGAAGCCTTTAACAGTCTGATAACTATATGGGGGTCAGCAAGAGATAGATCTAATGGTTTCTCAATTCAACAATAAAATGGCCAGGTGTTGTTGCAAGGTCAAGGATCAATCAGCCTTCCTAATAGATGCCATGGTGGTCCCTTGGAGATTTCATCTAACGTACATTTTCCCACAAATAAATTTGAGAAAGTTGGCTCTGATTCCAAAAGTAAAGACTTTCTAGCAGGGTGTATTACATATACAGCCGCCATATATGCATCCAGAGCCTTGGGATATAAAGCTGGCGCTGTCAGCGCTTCAGTTACCACCCTTGGCAGTAGGTGGACATGAAGTGGGTAACTTTTAGTTATATAATCATCTAGAAGAGTTTCTCCTGATGATAGAACTAAAAGAAAACATAACTTCCAAGATACTCACTTCAGGGTTAGAGAAGAATACCTCCCGGAACAGCCACTCCATCAGATGTCTGCACTGAAACTACTCATCACATGACTGCCCGGACCCGGAAGACTTCTCTGGATACGCCGCTGCTGCCGGGAGCCGGTAAGTCACAACCAGGGACGGTTCACATTCTATCACGTCAACATTTCTCAGTTTCCACATAATGAATATCAACCTTATATACCACACCGGTCTCCAATCATGTTACCAGCTCTCTTCACGTGTAAACTAAACCCGGCTCCACTAGTACAATATTATGCACGTCCAGCCTCAGTGTAAAATCCAATTATTTTACAAGGGCAAAACAGAAAAATGCCATATAATAAAAACAGTGCTCTATAGAAGCGCTAGGCAGCCAGCGTAAGTCAGGGGGATTACTGTACAAACATCCCGACTGATTCACATGTAATATTTGAGTAGTAGCCTGGATTAGTTACAGCTAAAACTATGAAAGCATCTGTATGCTCTGTGTATTCTATTACCTTCACCTGGTAGTACTGTCATTTTTAGGACATTTGATTGGATTCAATAAACATCTGTTTTAATCCAAGATGCCGGCATCTGCTCTATATCCTGTGACCACCCCATAAAGTGCCTGAGCAAAGAGAATGTCTGGCTTTTTTCCTGTAATAAGTGTTTATTACTCACCTGTGCTGATATCTGTACGGATTTCCTCCTCTCTACACTGCTCATCACCCCTCACATATGTATCTTCTTCTGCCTCTATATCGTTTGCCTTCATATCAGTCACATACGTTTCTTCTTCTCCGTCTTTCTCTTCTGTCTTATTATCAGTCACATACGTCTCTTCTTCTCCCTCTGTATCTTCTGTCTTATTATCAGTCACACAAGTCTCTTCTACTGCCTCCATATCTTCTGTGCTATTCTCAGTCACATATGTATCTTCTTCTGCCTCTATATCTTCTGCCTTCATATCAGTCACATATGTCACTTCTTCTCCCTCTGTATCTTCTGCCTTATCATTAGTCACATATGTCTCTTCTTCTCCCTCTAGATCTTCTGTGCTATTATCAGTCACATATGTCTCTTCTTCTCCCTCTATATCTTCTGCCTTCATATCAGTCACATATGTCACTTCTTCTCCCTCTGTATCTTCTGCCTTATCATTAGTCACATATGTCTCTTCTTCTCCCTCTAGATCTTCTGTGCTATTATCAGTCACATATGTCTCTTCTTCTCCCTCTATATCTTCTGCCTTCATATCAGTCACATATGTCACTTCTTCTCCCTCTATATCTTCTGCCTTATTATCAGTCACATACGTCTCTTCTTCTCCCACTATATCTTCTGCCTTCATATCAGTGACATATGTCACTTCTTCTCCCTCTGTATCTTTTGCCTTCATATCAGTCACATACGTCTCTTCTTCTCCCTCTATATCTTCTGTGCTATTATCAGTCACATATGTATCTTCTTCTGCCTCTATATCTTCAGCCTTCATATCAGTAACATACGTCTCTTCTCCCTCTTTATCTTCTGCCATAATATCAGTCACATACGTCTGTTCTTCTACCTCTGTATCTTCTGCCTTCATATCAGTCACATACATCTCATCTTGTCCCTCTATATCTTCAGCCTTCATATCAGTCACATACGTCTCTCCTCCCTCTATATCTTCTGCCTTGTCAGTCACATACGTCTCTTCTTCCTCTGTCTCTTCTATTTTAATATTAGCCAAATCGTCAACCTAACAAAACAATAAAATAACACTTTAATATTGTCTGATGTCATTACTCGAGACTAAACTCCAGTGCATTAGACTTATAAAGGTTTATTTATGAAGTGATAGGTTGTAAAACCCACAGCTTCTGATCCTGTTTATGCCCAATATTTAAACAAGCTAATAAAAGCATTATCTTATTACATATCGGGCATAAATACATCCACTTTACATATCATACAATGAACAGTCACTTTGGTATATTATTGAGACCATAAATCCCATCTAACTGTGGGAATCTGTGAACCTCCTCTGTACAAACCTGGGAATAAAGAGGACGGGGACATCTCTCTGGGGCATTTTTGTTACTGGGTCCATCTGTAGGAGACACAAAATTACTGAGTTCATTATATATATGTGTTTATCAGATGATGTGTGTATTTAGGGGGCCCCCATACCTGCTCTCCCCTGTACAATAAATGACAGTCTCGTCTTACCCAGTGATGTGAAAGGCCGGTGATTCTCCATCATCACGTCCTTGTACAGACCCTTGTGTCCCTCTATATACTCCCCCTCCTGCATTAAGACATAGACAATGACATTCTGACACCTTATGGGAACCTGACACACACAATGATACAGTCATCACCCAGACACATCCCCTGGTGTTACTGTATAATGTCCCATTCCCAGCAGTCACCTCTCCAGTCATCACCCAGACACATCCCCTGGTGTTACTGTATAATGTCCCATTCCCAGCAGTCACCTCTCCAGTCATCACCCAGACACATCCCCTGGTGTTACTGTATAATGTCCCAGAAGTCACCTCTCTAGTCAGCAGCTGAATGATCTTGTTGGTGAGTTTGATGATCTTCTTGTCATTGTCTATCTTGTGTATCAGTGAGAGAGGTGGAGGCACCGTGATGGGGCTCTGGGCCCTGCTCTGTTCTCCTGACACACGGGGATGACTGCCAGACGTCTCACAGTCATCAGATGTCTTCTTCATTACTATGTAATCCTGTGTATTCAAAAAGATAGTTTGAGTGCAGATCCTCTTCACCACCCCAGTCATGTCCATGTATTATTACTATAGATAAGTGATGTCACTGTGACAACCCCTGTCAGTTGTGGTAACCCTTAAATGTCATAATTTTAACTGAATATAAATAAAGATTAATATGTTTTAACTAAGGAATGATTAATGTGGACTGACATAATGGTGCACCGTAGTAAAAGACTCTACTTTTCTCTTTGTTTTTGAAAAAAAGTCACTGTGACACTCCCTGATAATCCTCACCTCCCAATTCATGTCCCTGTATTATTACTGTAGCTATAAGTGATGTCACTGTGACACTCCCTGACCCTCTCACCTCCCCAGTCATGTCCCTGTATTATTACTATAGATATAAATTATGTCACTGTGATACTCCCAGACCCTCTCACCTCCCCAATCAGCAGGTAGATGATCTCCAGGGTGAGATTTAGTATCCTCTCAGTCATGCGATTCCTGTCCATGTCCATCCTCAGTAATCAGTGATTTATAGAGGACACGTCTCACACTCACGTGACGTCTAGTAACAAGGATCTGACTCCTCACTGTACAGAAATCTAGAAATAAATATAATTATTAGAAGCTATTTCTTACCAGTTACTTATGTAGTGCGCACATATTACTCAGCGCTTTACAGGGAATATTTAGTCACTGACATCTCTCTCTGCCCCAGTGGAGCTTACAATCGACATTTCCTACCACATGGACAGCCCACACACATACACACTAGGGGTATTTATGAAAGAACAATGTTAAAGAAAAGGTGTGAGGTCTAGGCCAACCACAAGAGACTCTATAAAGAGAGCACTCAAAATAGCAAGTTATCACCCATTATTATCTGACTAAGATTTAACCTTTAATTGGATTGTTAGAAACAAAGTAAAATTGAACTCACACTTACATATAACAGATATAGACAAGTTGACAAAACTACAGTATATTGTAATCACTGTAGTTATTGGTCATTTAAAGGTGAAGTATTACAAAAATTAAATAGATACATCACTAACATAAATGTTAAAAGGTCTTAATGTAAAAAACACCAGGTACAGAATAATAAATAAAAAGTTGCTCCCTATGTAGGACATGAGATGATCACCATCAATGATAGATCTACAACAAAAACCCCTAAAGTAAAGAAATAAAAGTTGGGTGTATCCAGTTATGCAGCTGGGCTCTGCTGTTCCCCCTCATACAATGTAGAGGAGAGGGAATGAGAGATCTGCTAGCGCAATCACCCCTTGAAAAGAAGTCAACAGTGATCCACTTCATCAACCCCAATCTCTGCTGTTGGTTGTCTTGCCACAAGTATTGGACAATCAATGAGAGGATTCTTAGGTTGGTATGAGAATCACTGGGAAATACAAGTATTGAAACAATCAAATCTCAAAGGGGGGTGTATAGAGAAGTCTGGGATAAAGATTCTGATCTCATTCCCTCTCCTCTACATTGTATGAGGGGGAACAGCAGAGCCTAGCTGCATAACTAGATACACCCAACTTTTATTTCTTTACTTTAGGGGTTTTTGTTGTAGATCTATCATTGACGGTGATCACCTCATGTCCTACATAGGGAACAAATTTTGATTTATTATTCTGTACCTGGTGTTTTTTACATTAAGACCTTTTAACATTTATGTTAGTGATGTATCTATGTAATTTTTGTAATACTTCACCTTTAAATGACCAATAACTACAGTGATTACAATATACTGTAGTTTTGTCAACTTGTCTATATCTGTTATATGTAAGTGTGAGTTCAAGTTTACTTTGTTTCTAACAATCCAATTAAAGGTTAAATTTTAGTCAGATAATAATGGGTGATAACTTGCTATTTTGAGTGCTCTCTCTATAGAGTCTTTTGTGGCTGGCCCAGACCTCCCACATTTTATTTTACATTGTTCTAATTACTCTGAGAAGCACCTCCACAATTCTACACATACCCTGAGGGGAATAATTGATTATGGATACAATAGCAATTATTTTTATCCCATATAATTAATTACTTTATTATACAGTGAATTGAAACCTGTGTGGTGACACTTCCCATTTTTCCTTCCCTTTAATATGTATTTATGAAAGAAGCCAACTAACCTACCAGTGTAAGAAACCAATGTAAACACGGGAAGAACATACAAAATTCAGACTGACAGGACCATGGGCAGGAATTAAATCCATGACCCCAGTGCGGAGTAGAATTGCTGTCCACTATGCTATCATGTTGTACATATAAACATAAGATTACACTGAGTGACCACTAAGTCCCCTCATTCCCAGAGCCATAGAGTCTTGGTCATTGTTTCTCAGAAGTTCACTGACCCAGCTTCTCAGGTGCCCTCCCTCTATTAGTGACTTGGTAACCATGGTTGGCTTGAGCCTTCCTGGGTGAGAGGATTAATAGCTCCCTCCCTAGTTATGATGATGTTACCAACAGTGTTCCAGTATAGGGGGCAGAGTAATGGGTGACTTATTATTGTGGACCCCTTGTATGCAGATTCCCTCCCTCAGAGTGTGTTTGTTCTGCAGGGGTCCCTTCAAAATGTTGCTGTGGGGACAAAGTTCTAGTTACACCCATGGTACTGAGACACCTATTCCAGGAGCTAGAAGAGATGGAATTAGAAACCTAACACCTGTTCTGGCAAATAGATATAGCTACTACTCCAACACCTATTCCAGCAGCTGCAATAAAGGGCGTGAGTATTTAGATCCCTATTTTGACACCCAGAATGGATGGCTAAGGTACTGGGAGACCCAATGGAACAGCTGGAAGAGATGGTTCTCATAGCCCTATTCTGGCACTTGAAACAGCTGGCTACCGTACTCACAGCTCCATCTACCACCTGAAACAGTTGGTTAAGGTTATCAGAGCTCTATTCCGGCACAAAGAACAGCAGCAGTACTCACTGCTCCATCTATGCTCCCGAACAGGTAGCTTACACACTCAGAGCTCTTTAACGGCACCAGGAATGGCTGGCTAACATACTAAAGTGAAACCTGAAACAGATGGCTAACGTACACAGAGCTGCATTCTGGAACTCAGCTAAGCTGGCTAACGTACTCCGAGCTCCATCGGCCATCGGTAACGTTTGGTTAAGATGGTCAGAGGTCTATTCCGGCACTTAGGATGGATGCTAATGCACTCAAAACTCTATTTTGGCACCGTCCCAAACGTACTTTATCTCCATACCAGCACCCAGAACAGATGGCTAATATACTCAGAGCTCCATCCCAGCACCCGGAAAAGCTGGTAAAAGTAATGTAGCTCCATACCGTCACCTGGAATAGCAGGCTAGTGTACTCAGAGCTCCATTAGAGCACCCAGAAAAGCTGGTAAAGGTACTGTAGCTCCATACCGTCACCTGGAAAGCCGGCTAGTGTACTCAGAAACAGATGACTAGTGTACTATACTATCACTTAGTCGCATTGGCAGGACACCGTTATACATTACATTCCTGCACATGACACAGATGACTAGTGTACTATACTATCACTTAGTCACACTGGCAGGACTCCGTTATATATTACATTCCTGCTGGTGTCTGAATATAAAGCCCAGGGTCTCGCCTTCTAGTATTCCCACTGGTCAACTGTAAATCAATTTCATATGTAATATAAAGAATAGAATTGCATTGTGTATTTGCCCTTCCACAGCTTCCTTTTGCACAAAACTAAATTTGACATACAGAATTTCTAGCAGCCCCCTCAGATAGGGTTATCTGTATGATATTAAAAAAGGGGTCAGCACCACATATATTATAGTAACAACGGAGTCTGCCCCACCTGTATTATAGTAACAACTGAGTCTGTGCCACCTGTATTATAGTAAAAACAGAGTCTGCGCCACCTGTATTATACTAACAACGGAGTCTGCGCCACCTGTATTATACTAACAACGGGGTCTGCGCCACATGTATTATACTAACAACGGGGTCTGCGCCACCTGTATTATAGTAACAACGGAGTCTACACCACCTGTATTATAGTAACAACAGTGTTTGCGCCACCTGTATTATAGTAACAGGGTCTGCGCCACCTGCATTAGAGCAACGACGGGGTCTGCCCCACCTGTATAATAGAAACAATGGGGTTTGCACCTCCTGTATCATAGTAACAACAAAGTTTGCCCCACCTGTACTATAGTAACAACGGGGTATGCGCCTCCTGTATCATTGTAACAACAGAGTTTGCCCCACCTGTATTATAGTAACAACATGGTCTGCACCACCTGTATTAAAGTAACAACGGACTCTGCACCACCTGTATTGTAACAGCGGGGTCTGAGCCACCTGTATTATAGTAACAACAGAGTCTGCGCCACCTGTATTATAGTAACAATGGGGTCTGTGCCACCTGTATTATAGTAACAACGGGGTCTGAACCACCTGTATTATAGTAACAACAGAGTCTGCGCCACCTGTATTATAGTAACAATGGGGTCTGTGCCACCTGTATTATAGTAACAACGGGGTCTGAACCACCTGTATTGTAACAGCGGGGTCTGAGCCACCTGTATTATAGTAACAGAGTCTGCGCCACCTGTATTATACTAACAATGGGGTCTGTGCCACCTGTATTATAGTAACAACGGGGTCTGAACCACCTGTATTATAGTAACAACAGAGTCTGCACCACCTGTATTATAGTAACAACAGAGTCTGCGCCACCTGTATCATAGTAACAACAGAGTCTGCGCCACCTGTATTATAGTAACTACTGGGCCTGCGCCACCTGTATTATAGTAACAACGGGGTCTGAACCACCTGTATTGTAACAGCGGGGTCTGAGCCACCTGTATTATAGTAACAACAGAGTCTGCGCCACCTGTATTATAGTAACTACTGGGTCTGCGCCACCTTTATTATAGTAACAACTGGGTCTGCGCCACCTGTATTATAGTAACAACGGAGTCTGCGCCACCTGTATTAATGTAACAACGGAGTCTGCGCCACCTGTATTAAAGTAACAACGGAGTCTGCGCCACCTGTATTATAGTAACAACAGAGTCTGCGCCACCTGTATTATAGTAACTACTGGGTCTGCGCCACCTGTATTATAGTAACAACGGAGTCTGCGACACCACCTCATATATCACTGTACGGTCACCTCTCCCCTATATAATAATAATACCACATATCAGAGTGTGCTGGGAGCTGTGTTATTCCCCCTCATATATCACTGTACGGTCCCCTCTCCCCTATATAATAATAATACCACATATCAGTGTGTGCTGGGAGCTGTGTTAATCGCCCTCATATATCACTGTACGGTCCCCTCTCCCCTATATAATAATAATACCACATATCAGTGTGTGCTGGGAGCTGTGTTATTCCCCCTCATATATCACTGTACAGTCCCCTCTCCCCTATGTAATAATAATACCACATATCAGTGTGTGCTGGGAGCTGTGTTATTCCCCCTCATATATCACTGTACAGTCCCCTCCCCCCTATATAATAATAATAATACCACATATCAGAGTGTGCTGGGAGCTGTGTTATTCCCCCTCATATATCACTGTACGGTCCCCTCTCCCCTATTTAATAATAATACCACATATCAGTGTGTGCTGGGAGCTGTGTTATTCCCCCTCATATATCACTGTACAGTCCCCTCTCCCCTATATAATAATAATATAATATATACAGGACACGTTACCTGGCTCCGGCTGTCAGGAATATCTATGACAAAATGGCAGCTAAAGCCTCTGTGGCCCCGCCCCCTCTGCTCTGTGACTGGGAGACTATAAGAATATGGCCGCCGATCACCGTACATGAGGACACCTATACATACTATTTAGCTGTTACTCTAGTGATGAAGCTGTGAGCGGCAGGTGCAGGTCGCTGCTTAGTTACAGGACGTCCTTCCCACTTTGTGCCGCCTGATTGGCTACTTGCTGCTGCCAATCAACGCACTGAGGGGAATGAGAGGAGGGCGGTCACTACCATAAGAGGGGCGGGGCTGACAGTAGCCATAGCTACACGGAGATGAGAGGGGTGGGGCGTATCTAGAGGGGCGTGTCTTCTATAAATGGCAACTTCCGGGTGAGGTGCAGAGAGCGGCGACAGGTAACGATGTTTATTATTAATATATCATTATTATTGTGGTACAGGGGGAGCAGACTGTGGTGCCTCATTATCATTATACAGGTAGATCAGTCTGTAGTGTTATGTTATTGTCATACAGGTAGGTCAGCTTCCAGTGTTACATATAATACAGACCCTGGCCTGTTACAATAAAACAGGTGGAGCAGTCTGTGGTGCTGCATTATCATTATGCAGGTGCAGCAGACTTTAGTGTTATATTTAATACAGTTGGAGCAAACCCTGGTGTTACATATAATACAGGTGGAGCAGACCCTGGTGTTACATATAATACAGGTGGAGCAGACCCTGGTGTTACATATAATACAGGTGGCGTAGTCACTGCTCGGTGGGTAACAGACTATAGAGAAAGGGAGATGTCCGGAGCACTCAGACCCCCCATACAGAACGTATCAGCTGTAGCTGGTGGTCAGTACCCTCAGTAGGTGGTTAATAGTGTTACATATAATACAGGTGGGGCAGACCCTGGTGTTACATATAATACAGGTGGAGTAGACCCTGGTGTTACATATAATACAGGTGGAGCAGACCCTGGTGTCACATATACAGCTGGAGCAGTCACTGCTCGGTGGGTAACAGACTATAGAGATAGGGAGGTGTACGGTGCACTCAGACCCCCCATACAGAACGTAGCAGCTGTAGCTGGCGGTCAGTACCTTCAGTAGGTGGTTATTAGTGTTACATATAATACAGGTGGAGCAGACCCTGGTGTTACATATAATACAGCTTGAACAGTCACTGCTCGGTGGGCAACAGACTATAGAGAATGGGAGGTGTCCGGAGCACTCAGACCCCCCCATACAGACCGTATCAGCTGTAGCTGGCCGTCAGTACCCTCAGTAGGTGGTTAAAAGTGTTACATATAATACAGGTGGGCAGATCCTGGTGTTACATATAATACAGGTGGAGTAGACCCTGGTGTTACATATAATACAGGTGGAGCAGACCCTGGTGTTACATATAATACAGCTTGAACAGTCACTGCTCGGTGGGTAACAGACTATAGAGAAAGGGAGGTGTCCGGTGCACTCAGACCCCCCCATACAGAACGTATCAGCTGTAGCTGGCGGTCAGTACCCTCAGTAGGTGGGTATTAGTGTTACATATAATACAGATGGAGCAGACACTGGTGTTACATATAATACAGGTGGAGCAGACCCAGTGTTACATATAACACAGGTGGAGCAGACCCTGGTGTTACATATATTAGAGTTGGTGTAGACACTAGTGTTACATATAATACAGGTGGAGCAGACCCTGGTGTTACATATAATATAGCTGGAGCACTCACTGCTCGGTGGGTGACAGACTATAGAGAAAGGGAGGTGTCCGGCACACTCAGACCCCCCATACAGAACGTATCAGCTGTAGCTGACGGTCAGTACCCTCAGTAGGTGGTTATTAGTGTGGAAGTGACAGAATACACAGAGAGACACCATAGTGTACACCGGGTGATGTATAAGATGCACAGACGTCCTCTGTAATAGGCCCTACTGAGTCCTCACCTGTCTGAGGCTTTGTATTGGTGTAAAGGGTGCTTAGTACCTTGTGTGTAGGGGACCAACGTTTCCCAGTGCCAGTCCTTAGGGAACAGTTCATGTTTTCCAGGTCTCCTCACAGAATCACCAGTGATTTTCACAGAATGAAAATCTGGTAACGTATGGGAGTAACTAATGATCAGCAATTTGCTCCTAAATGCCAGAAAACAGATGAAAATGGCGTCAGACAAGTTTGTTAAATGTTTGATCTAAACAATTTGTTCAAACATCAGTTTTTGTCCATTTTCCAGCGTTTGGGAGCAAATTGCTGATTGTCATTTACTATCATACGTTACCAGATTCTCAGTCCGACCAATCAACTGGTTGGCCGGTTGGACAGATAATCTGTAGATGTGTGGCCAGCTTTAGACCTCTGGGAGAGATTTATGTTTAATATAACTCTCAATAGTGGTTAAGTCCCAGTGTACCCTAGTCCTCTTCTGTAATGTTTGTTTTAATGTATTAAAGTCTTGTTCCCAACTAATGTTAGGAATCCCTTCCTGTGTTTTGTGTGAGAAGATATTATCCAGCTCCTAAATGGTGTCGTTTATTCATTCATTCATTTTTTAAACAAAAACCAGTGATGAATGCAGATAATATGAACCTTAAAGGAGATACAATGTATCCTATACCCTGTGCAAGGTGTACTTTGGAAATGGGGATCACCCCAAAAAAACTAAATTGTGTTAAGAAAGGAAACAGAAAAAGATAGAAGGGGGGATGGAAAAGAGATGAAATGGTTCCGCACCAGGGTAACAAATAGGCCACATTACATACATAATATTATTATTACAGTAGTATCCAAAATTAGGTTAAAAAAAGGCCAGAAACAATATTGTTAGGATAAAAAAAAAACGTTTCATAATGTAAATATACGTATTATTGTGACATCATGTCAGTATAAGGGTGCACCCGAGGAGCAGGTAACCGGTATTCAACAAAAAGAAAAAGAGAGTACTCCTAATTGGTGGGGCACACCTTAAATAATCCCAAAACATAACCTTTAATGTCCATTAAAAAATAAATGTCTCTAGACAACGAGCTATAAGTAAAACAATCATAGATATACAATACAAGTGTGTATATGACATATATCAGAAAGGTGGCAAAGTGCATATACTTGTATGACAGTGACAGTATTCACTCAAAGGTGAATATCGGTGACAATATGAAAAGAAAGAAGATACAAGACCGTTCATATAGTGATATTCATGCAGACTAATAATGCACCATGAAGACAGACCATAAACCTCTTTGTCATACTGTATATATGAACAATCAATGATGTATGAGGCGTTCCTCTATAAATTGGGAAAAAGGGCAAAATTCCAAAGGTATATAAATGGTCTATATCTCAGGATCTGTGTCTCTAGAGAGGACATTTAGTATCCCTGCGTTTACATACACTGGGATCTGCTTTCACCAGTCATGTAAGACATCAGACTGGTGATGAGAGTCCCGTACAACGGCACAGTGACAGATACTGGGGGGAGATGTACTCAGCTCTGAACAGTGATAAACCAACAGCCACTCAGCTCCCAACTGTCATGTTACAGGCTGTGTTTGAGAAATGACAGTTGGGAGCTGATTGGCTGGTGGTTTATCACTCTCCAGTTTATCACTTTGCAGAGCTTAGTACATCTGGCCCACTATCAGGCTGTTTCTGCTGCCAGCGTTAGCATGAGTCTCAGATCCTGTCGCTAGGCAGCTCAAGAACTGGAACTCCGCAGCGGCTGATGGATGGCTCCTGTGCGGCGGCACTGACAGAACGTGTCAGGAGCCGGCCCTGCCTTGCTCCTGTACTACAGCCAAGTGACACCAGAGTCTGCTCAGGCTATAGAATAATAATATAATTATCTGCTGCCAGACACAACATTACAATGCCTGCTCACTGTCCCTGCTGCTTCCTGTGGGAATGATAGATCATATTAGGCAGAACACATATTGCTGCCGGAATGGTATACAAAAAAATGGCCGCCACCCTCCTGCACTGAGGACATGTATGGTCCCTGTCATTATTACAGAGGGGATTACCAGAAGCCCGGGCTGAATAAAAAAAGCTCCACCCACCCGCCTTCTCTATGGCTGCAGCCTTCGCCTCCTCCCTGATAATGAGTTGATTGGCTCCTCGAAACGTCAATCAGATTGTTGAAAATAAAAAGCAGACAGAGAGCCTCTTAAAGCTTAACACATAACAGTGGGGAGTGGGCGGGGTTACATACAGCTCGAAGAATGTATCGTCTCAGTATCCTGAATCAGCAGGTAGTGTTCCCTCTAGCTCCGGCGGGAGGCAGGGCGCCGGAGCTAGAGAGGGCCTACGGCGCGCACACGACCGAGAAGGGGGCGTGGTCATCGAAAAGGGGGCGTGTCTATAAGACGCATCTCCTTTTCGTCACTCTTGGGGGCGTGCCCGGCACTTACGGACATGCCGGGCAGCCCCCAAGCCCTGCAGACAGGGAGAATAGATGCCGGGCGCATGCGCCCGGCGTCTATTCTCCGGCGGTGACCGGGTCACCGCACATTTCTTCACCCGCGGGACACTGCGACCCGCGGGTGAAGACGATTCCCGCAGGCTGTTAGGGCAGGGCGCTTTTTGCCCTCCTTCTGGAGGGCAGGGCGCTTTTTACATTCCAGAAAGAGGGCAGGGCGCCGCGCCCCGCTAAAACAGCCTAGCGGGAACGCTAAGCAGGTAATGGTGTCCTACGGAAGGGGATCTAGCTGTAACTATACAGGTGGAAAAGCCTGTGGTGTCCTACTGTGCAGGGGGAGCAGCATGTGATGTCCTACTCTACAGGTGAAGCAGCCTGTGGTGTCCTACTCTACAGGGCAGTGTTCTCTCCAGGGTGTTTTTTGCGGGTGCACCACCCGGCATGAAACAGCCTACCACCCAGCACTTTGGGAGCCTGCAAGTAGGGACAGTATCTGGAAGCTGTATAAAGCCTATGGTGCCTACTATACAGGGGGAGCGGCTTGCAACGTCCTAATATACAGAGAGAGTGGCCTGTGGTGCCTACTATACAGTAGAAGCGGCCTGTGGTGCCTACTATACAGGGGGAGCAGCCTGCGGTGTCCTACTGTACAGGCAGAGCGACCTGTGGTGTCCTACTGTACAGGCAGAGCGACCTGTGGTGTCCTACTGTACAGGCGGAGCGACCTGTAGTGTCCTACTGTACAGGCGGAGCAACCTGTGGTGTCCTGCTGTACAGGTGGAGTGACCTGTGGTGCCCTACTGTACAGGCGGAGCGACCTGTGGTGCCCTACTGTACAGGCGGAGGGACCTGTGGTGTCCTATACAGAGGAAGCGGCCTGCGGTGTCTTACTATACAGGAGGTGCAGCTTGCGGAGTCCTGTTATACAGGGGTAGCGGCCTGTGGTGTCTACTATACAGGGGTAGCGGCCTGTGCTGCCTACTATATAGGGGGAGCAGCCTGCGGTGCCCTACTATACAGGGGGAGCGGCCTGCGGTGCCCTACTATACAGGGGGAGCAGCCTGCAGGGTTCTACTATATAGGGGAAGCAGCCTGCGGTGTCCTGCTATAAAGGGGGAGCGGCCTGCGGTGTCCTATCCAGGACCTACTATACAGGGGAGTGTTCTGCGGTGTCCTGCTATACAGGGGGAGTGACCTGTGGTTTACTCCTATACAGGATGAGCAGCCTGTGGTGTCTTACTAAATAGGTTGAGCAGTCTGTAATGTCCTACTTTACAGGGGGAGCGGCCTGTGGTGCAATGCCGTACAGGAGGAGCAGCCTTTGGTGTCCTGTTACTATTATTATACAGGGGGAACAACCTGTGGTGTCCTGTTACTATTAATATACAGTGGGAGCAGCCTGTGGTGTTCTGTTACTATTATACAGGGGGAGCAGCCTACGGTGTCCTGTTATTATTATACAGGGGGAGCAGCTTGTGGTATCCTGTTAATATTATTATTATTTTATACAGGGGGAGCAGCCTATGGTGTCCTGTTACTATTATACAGAGAGAGCAGCCTGTGGTGTCCTGTTATTATTATACAAGGGGAGCAGCCTGTGGTGTCCTGTTATAGCAGCAGCTGCAGAGTAATAATAACAGTAATGAGTGGTCAGGGAATAACACATAATAGGTATAACACGTATATATATAACATGTATGTACTGTATATACCATATGATACATAACAGGAGCTGGGGAAGGATGTGTGAGAAGGACGCAGATATCCCATGTAACAAAGGGCTGCACTCCCTGAGCTGAGACTGTCTGTCATGGCGTCTTGTTATCCTGAGCAATAGAGACTCTCTCAGAGACAGCCAGTGGCTGTGACAGTCCCCAGATCCTCAGAGTGTCACTGATTATCCCCCAGGACATGTCTCACCCCACCCTACGCTGCACACACACGGCCGGCAGGCTGGTCACACATGTAACATACATCTGAGGTGCGGTCATTTGTCATTTCATCATTTGTGCAGAGTGACTGATGGGATTCTGTATTGTGTAACCCTTTGTGTGTCCCCTGGGCTGCCTGCTGTCCTATCCCTGAGTTATTAACCTCTTCTGTTCCCTTCCCCTCCCCTGTGTTACTGACACCTCTGTACAGCTGTTACACCCCCTGTTGTGTGCTCTGTATTCCTACGTTACTTCCCCTCTCCCCATATCTGCACCCCTTCGCTCTCCTGTGTACTCTCCCCTCACACCCCTGTTATCTGTATGACCTCAGTATAGTCACAGACTCTCTCAGTTTCTGGAATAAATGTAAAACAAAAAAAAATACCAACATCCCTAATTCATGTGTTTGTAAAAGATTCACGTGGAGCAAATTGCACCAAATCTGTGTCTGGGAGGAATAAGACCCCCGGCCAGGAGAGGAGCATTGGTGTAACCTTATACAGTACAGCGTTGTGTGACGGCCTCTGAGGAGCCTTATGGGGCTGGGTCACAGGAACCTCTGACAGACACTGACCAGGGCTCTATGGCTGAGGGGAAAGGGGAGACTTACTGGTCACTCAGTGTTACATGTCTTACTGTGTTACATGTGTTCTCTAGCGTTCCCGCTAGGCTGTTTTAGCGGGGGGCGGCGCCCTGCCCTCCTTCTGGAAGGCAAAAAGCACCCTGCCCTCACAGCCTGCGGGTGCCGTCTTCACCTACGGGACGCAGTGTCCCGCGGGTGAAGAAATGTGCGGTGACCCGGTCACCGCCGGAGAATAGACGCCGGGCGCATGCGCCCGGAATCTATTCTCCCTGTCTGCAGGGCTTGGGGGCTGCCCGGCGTGTCCGTAAGTGCTGGGCACGCCCCCAAGAGTGACGAAAAGGGGACGCTTCTTATAGACACACGCCCCTTTTCAATGACCACGCCCCCTTCTCGTTCGC
This sequence comes from Taudactylus pleione, assembly GCA_031769625.1. NCBI lineage: Eukaryota > Metazoa > Chordata > Amphibia > Anura > Myobatrachidae > Taudactylus > Taudactylus pleione. Next base: position 615,021 of record JAUIMM010000458.1, on the reverse strand, counting down.
CCTCTCTAGCTCCGGCGCCCTGCCTCGCGCCGGAGCTAGAGTGAACACTATGGGGGTCATTAAGACCCACTCGCGAGCGGCAGTACGCTCGCAAGTGGGTCGATGTTTCCCACTGCACATGCGCACGACGGAGGGAGCTCCGTCGTGCGCATGCCCGACACCCGGCGAGCGAAGGACTTTCCTTCGCTCAGAGTCTCGCACCAAAGGGGGCGTGCTGTCGATGTTGATTGACAGCACGCCCCCTTTGGTGGGCGTGCCTGCCAGACGGAGGCGTTCCTATGGGAACGCCTACCGTCTGAATCCGGCCCCACTGACATCACTAGTGATGTCAGTGGGAGTGATTTTGGCTCTGATAGAGCCAAAATCACTCCTGGCCTTGCGGTTGAGAAACCCGACCACAGGGTTTCACTCGCAAGTCCGATGGTCGCGATGGTCAATACCATCGCGACCATCTTGTTGGACGCTCGTATATGCTGTGGGTGGTGACCCACAGCTATACGAGCGTCCAGGAGGACGCTCCATTTTAATGGAGGTGGGCCCTGATTCAGAGCGAGCGCTCTGGTCAGAGCGTCCGGCTCTGAATCAGGGCCTATATCTCTGTGATGTCTGTTATATTTATTCCTAGACGGTCCTGCTGTGAGGAAGCAGAGTCTTTATTACACATCACATGTTCTCTATTTTCAATGAGGATGGACAAGGACGGGAGTCACAGGACCAAGAGGATCTTACATCTCACCATGGAGATCATCTACCTGCTGACTGGGGAGGTGAGAGGGTCTGGGAATGTCACAGTGACATCACTTATATCTATAGTAATAATACAGGGACATGACTGGGGAGGTGAGGGGATCTGGGAGTGTCACAGTGACATCATTTATATCTATAGTAATAATACAGGGACATGACTGGGGAGGTGAGGGGATCTGGGAGTGTCACAGTGACATCACTTATATCTATAGTAATAATACAGGGACATGACTGGGGAGGTGAGGGGATCTGGGAGTGTCACAGTGACATCACTTATATCTATAGTAATAATACAGGGACATGACTGGGGAGGTGAGGTGATCTGGGAGTGTCACAGTGACATCACTTATATCTATAGTAATAATACAGGGACATGACTGGGGAGGTGAGGGGATCTGGGAGTGTCACAGTGACATCACATATCTATAGTAATAATACAGGGACATGACTGGGGAGGTGAGGGGATCTGGGGGTGTCACAGTGACATCACATATCTATAGTAATAATACAGGGACATGACTGGGGAGGTGAGGGGATCTGGGGGTGTCACAGTGACATCACTTATATCTATAGTAATAATACAGGGACATGACTGGGGAGGTGAAGGGATCTGGGAGTGTCACAGTAACATCACTTATATCTATAGTAATAATACAGGGACATGACTGGGGAGGTGAAGGGATCTGGAGTAGTATCACAGTGACATCACTTACATCTATAGTAATAATACAGGGACATGACTGGGGAGGTGAGGTGATCTGGGAGTGTCACAGTGACATCACTTATATCTATAGTAATAATACAGGGACATGACTGGGGAGGTGAGAGGATCTGGGAGTGTCACAGTGACATCACTTATATCTATAGTACTAATACAGGAACATGACTGGGGAGGTGAGGGGATCTGGGAGTGTCACAGTGACATCACATATCTATAGTAATAATACAGGGACATGACTGGGGAGGTGAGGGGATCTGGGGGTGTCACAGTGACATCACTTATATCTATAGTAATAATACAGGGACATGACTGGGGAGGTGAAGGGATCTGGGAGTGTCACAGTAACATCACTTATATCTATAGTAATAATACAGGGACATGACTGGGGAGGTGAAGGGATCTGGGAGTGTCACAGTGACATCACTTATATCTATAGTAATAATACAGGGACATGACTGGGGAGGTGAGGGGGTCTGGGAGTGTCACAGTGACATCACTTATATCTATAGTAATAATACAGGGACATGACAGTGACATCACTTATATCTATAGTAATAATACAGGGACATGACTGGGGAGGTGAGAGGGTCTGGGAGTGTCACAGTGACATCACTTATATCTATAGTAATAATACAGGGACATGACTGGGGAGGTGAGGGGATCTGGGAGTGTCACAGTGACATCACTTATATCTATAGTAATAATACAGGGACATGACTGGGGAGATGAAGGGATCTGAGAGTGTCACAGTGACATCACTTATATCTATAGTAATAATACAGGGACATGACGGGAGGTGAGGGGATCTGGGGGTGTCACAGTGACATCACTTATATCTATAGTAATAATACAGGGACATGACTGGGGAGGTGAGGGGATCTGGGGGTGTCACAGTGACATCACAAATATCTATAGTAATAATACAGGGACATGACTGGGGAGGTGAGGGGATCTGGGGGTGTCACAGTGACATCACATATATCTATAGTAATAATACAGGGACATGACTGGGGAGGGGATCTGGGAGTGTCACAGTGACATCACTTATTTCTTCTTCAGGCTCCACAGGGAGACCTTGGGGTTTAGGTGATGGCAAGGATATCCGGGCACCACATAGTTAAATTTTTCTCCCAGGATGCACCGGGCCTCCCCCAAAGGCACCTTCGTTTTGTTTGGAACCCGGCCAGAGTCGGGTCACTGTAAATGCTGGGGGCTGATTAGCAGCCCCAACGCTATTTTTAGTTTTGTTAGCTTTCCTGTTTGAAGCGCACAGCTTTGGACTGTTCATTGGACGTCCGCGCTGCCGCTCTGTCATCCCGCCGGCGCAGAGATACCAGGGTCTCTGCTAGCTGGACCTCGCAGGACTCCCAGGACTGCGGGGACAGGTAAGGCGGATCCTTTTCCTCCGGTCTCCGGGAACATACCGGAGATGACAGCGGTAGAGCCAGGCACTACATACCCTGCGCTTCCACTAGACCACCAGGGGCTTGAAGCTGGCGCGGGAACCAGCATCCCAGGGGTTAATAGCCAACCAGGGAAGGCAACCTTCCCTGTTTAGCGGCTCTTTCCCTCAGCTCAGCGCGCCTTTCCACTGCGGTCTGGCTTTGCTGAGCTGCTCTCCTCCCACGGGGCACGTCTCCTCTGAGTTCTCCAGCAGCCATTTTCTAAGGTGTCGCAGCTCTCTCTGGCCAGTTTGTGCCCAGTCCTCCTGCTTACCTCTCCCTGTTTGAGGTCAGTGTATGTAGCACTACTGCCTACCAGACACTGAGTCTGTGTAGTCAGTTATAGTGTCATTGTGCAGGTTCATTTCTACATTGTATGTGACTTATGCTAGTGCTGACTGTCTGTGTCTATTTTTTCCACAAGCTGTCAGTATATGTCTATACCTTTCTCTATTTCTGACATCTCACATATATAAAGCGAAGTATTTGTGAGAATGGTCACATACTGTTGTGTGCTGCACTGTGCCATATCCGAGCAGTGTGCTCCTGCAGCTTGCCCAAGCATCAGACAAGGATCAGTATTTTCCCTTCCTACTAGTATCATACATACTCAGTGGTTGCATTATACCCAGTGCCATATTGTGTGATATTACCCTACAGCTACGTCTGGGAGGGACAATAAAGTACGCTCTGCTGCACCCACTCTGCTACCTTGCAGGTTAAGTGTGGCACGTTCTAAGTGAGGAGGAGACGGTACAGGATGGATTATGTGCAAGGTGTTATAATCCACTAGGCCCTTCTAATGTCCCGGTACCTGTGCAGGAACCCCCTATGGGCTTCCTTTTTCTCAAGTCCTGGCTACTATTGCGGGCCGCTTAGCGGTGCCAGCTGTGTTCACCTCTATGGGGTTTACCACAGCGATCCCTTTTTCCTTCAGCAATTGCCACAACAGATTACTGCTATGCAGATTCCTCCTGTGCCCCCGCCATGGGTAGATGTCAAAGCCTGGCGGCTACTTCTACTGCTCTACAGACATGTTGCAGGGGGAGAAAGCCGTACAGCCATTTAAGCGTCCTATGGTATCATCACAGTCTACGCGGCCCTCACTGAGATGTCTCTTACCCTGAGTCCCCTCCACAGGAGGTGGAGACTGGGGTTGGGTTTAATATTCCTGCTTTGGTGCGGACTGTCAGAGCCGTCTTAGTCATAGAGGATGACTAATCAGCTCCTCTGTCCAAGCGTGCTCTGTTTATACAGATAAAGGTAACTTCTGCGGATTTCCCTTTATCGGGTAAATTAGTGGATCACTTGGCTGCAGCCTGGCAATTGCCCGGTAAGCAACCTCAGAGAAGCTGCGTGTTATCCATTTCCTGAAATTTATGCAAGAAATGGAAAGCATCCCTTGCGGTGGATTCACATGTAATACGCTTACTTAAAAGTGCTACGTTACCTGTGTCTTCCATTTCTTCCCTGAAGGTAGGAAGGTGGAGGTTTACCTGAAGTCTATATACCCTTCCCTCAGATGCTAATGGGGCTCAGATGACTTTGGTTGGTAACATCGGTGCTGCAGCCACTGATATGGGGATGACTGCTCTGTATATCAGTTTCCTGACTTCCAGTGTCTCTGCTGAAGCTGTGTCTGCTCGCCGTTCCCGGTGGTTGCGTTCTTGGAAGCTGCTGGTTCCAAGAAAGGCCTAGCATACTTACCCTTCACTGGAGAAATATTGTTCGGACCTGACCTGGACAGGATGGTGGATATGTTGGCAGCACAAATTCTGCCTTCTGCTGCGGCTTCACTGAAGCATCGCACCCCTTTTGGTCCTTTCGTCCTCAGGGTAACCTCCAAAGATCAGGCCTTCCCAAGGCCATCAGCTTCCAGAAGGCTGTCACACCCAAGACACAGGCCTGGAGTACAAGACATACTGCTTCCAAGTCCGAGGATATTCCCTCAGCCCGTTGGGACGGGCTTCCCTCTGGGGGATCCCAAGGTGGGAGGCCGACTGCTTCAGTTCACCCAGTGCTGGTGCAAAACTCCACAGGTGCTTGGATAAGAGTAAGGTTCTCTCACGGGTATGTCCTCTCATTCCGTTGAAGATCTCCTCACCAGTTTTTCTGCTCAGACCCTCTTTTGAAAACGACCAGGGCCTTGCAGATCCAGAAAGCCATACCATCCCTGCTGCAATCAGGGGTTAATGTGCCTATCCCGCTATCTTAGCTAGGGACTGGTTATTATTCTGCTCTCTCTGGTTAGAAATCTGACTGGATCTCATTGGCCTATCCTTAACCTCAGATGCCTGAACACATTCCTCTGGGTGCCATAGTTCAGGATGGAAATCCTACGCTACATTTTACTGGCTATGGAACCTGGGGATTTTATGGTATCACTGGATATTTAGGATGTGTCAGTGTTCAGCCTAGGATCGTCCGTCTCTTACCTCCACCCTGGCTTCCCCTGACTTCTCGTGCGGTCAGACCTCTGGTGCGGCGGCGGGGGATGCGATGAGAATTCTGCCTTAGGTGCTATAGGATTCCATGCAAGGCCCTGTGGTTCGGAGATTGGAGTTTCTGTCATGGGCGCCGCCATGACAGTCCTTTCTCATGTGACAGTATCTACCAATGGTAGCAAGGTCATGGTCAGCTGACGCTGTCCTCCTATTAGCTGCTACCCATGGGTATAAATCTGGCTCCAGAACTCCAGGAAGTTGCCTGAACAACGTTTGTCCTTCCTAGTTGGGTCCTCGTTCCAGATTCCTCCGAGATTACCTTCGTGTCTTCTCTAGTGCGTTTGGCCATCTCTGCTGGAGTGCTGCCCTGTGGTGTCCTCCGTGCAACAGTGCGTCATTCCATCTCAGCCTATGTGCAACTCAGTGTTACCATTTCTTCTAGTGAGCTAAACTCCGTGCTACCTTCAGGGCAGCAGTGCGTTTCAACATCTCAGGCCTGTGTGCAAACTCTGCGCTACTTTTAGCGCAACAGTGTGTCATAACACCTCAGTCTGTGTATAAATTAGCGTCTCCTTCCGGAGCAACAGTGCGTCTTAGCACCACAGCCTGTGTACAACTTAGCGTCTCCTTCCGGAGCTACAGTGCGTCATATCACCTCTGCCTGTGTTCTATATCAAGGAGTCGTTCTTCAGCGCAATAATGCATCTACACATCTCTACCGGTGGGTACCTCAAGTACCAATTTCTAGTGCAACTGTGCCTCCTAGGGAGGCATATTCCTTGGGCCACAGTCTGTGCGTATCTCTGTTCCCACGGGGTTTGGATACCAGATCAAAGGACAGCGACCTGCCTGCTGGGTGCAGCTAAAACCCATATCTCGATTGGTAGGGGTCACTGGTGAATACCTCCGAGCAGGTTAGACTCCGCACCATTGATAAGGTCTCGTTAACGTCCAAACCCTGTGGATGAGGAGATTATACATTCAGGCCCCTCGCCTCCGATTCCTTCCCCAACCTCGGACCTCTGCTTTCAACACCTCAGTGGCAAGCGTGACAGGAAGCATACATATATGTGTCTATAGCGTCTTCCCACCAGCGTTATCTCCAGGTTTGCTATACAACAGCAACACTTCCAGTTTTGGGCCCATCTGCGGGGACAGGGTGTCCGTCTGCTATCATACCTGGATGACCTCCTGCGGGTTCTCCAGAATCTTTCCACCACCGTCTGCAACTTACTATTACTGTTCTTCAGACACGGGTGGTTAATTAATTGGAAATCACTCCCTGTCTCCCTCTCAGAAAATGTTTCTTCTGGGAGCCCTATTGGACAACAGAGGCCTTTCCTAACTGCAGAAAAGATGTCCGCACTGCAGATGCGGGTATGCAGAGGCCATTACCCCATCGGATAAAGGCTCAGACGATGGTGCTCTGTCCGGTGGTGCGTCTGTCTCTGTGGCTCCAGACGGTTCATCTAACAACCTTTTGGATCCCGGATTGGGTGATCCTGACACCGGATTCCAGTCTCCAGGGTTGAAGCACAGTGAACGATCCGCACTCTTTTCAGGGCAGTAGGACAGCGGTCAAATCAGCCCTCCTGATTAACATATTGGGGCTTTGGGCTGTCTATAGGGCCCTCAAGCTGGCCCAGCACATTCTGCAGGGGAATCCTGTGCAGGTGCAGTCCGCCAATGCCACCACTGTGGCTTGCATCAACCATCAAGGAGGCATTCGGAGTCACACATTCTGACATGGACAGAAGGTAATTTCCCAGCCATATCGCAGTGTTCCTTCCGGGAGTTCTCAATTGGGAATCGGACTTCCTCAGCCGTCACGAAGTACATCCAGGGGAATGGTCTCTTCACCAAGAGGTGTTTCAACTAGTGGACAAGTGGGATCTCCCAGAGGAAGTCCTACTAACATCCCGACACTACTAAGAGCTGCCGGTGTACGGGTCTAGAACAAGAGATGCCAGGGCACTCTTGGTAGACGCTCTGTCAGTCAAGCGGAACTTCTAATTGGCGTACCTGTTTCCTCCACTCTCTCTGCTTCCTTGAGTAATTTGGAGGTTCAAACGTGAAGGAGGCACTATCCTGCTGGTGGCTCCAGCGTGGCCCAGATGTCACTAGTAGTCAAATCTTCAGAGTCTCTCCATCGACACTCCGTTGCTGTTGCCTTCATGTCCGGACCTGTTGTCTCAAGGTCCTTGCCTTTACCCGGACCTGGGTCATCTGTCTTTGACGGTGTGGCTCTTCAGGCATCCCTTCTAAGGTCCCGTTGTTTTTACAGCTCTGTAGTTAACACTATGCTCAAAGGGGGTCATTCAGACCCACTCGCGAGCAGCAGTACGCTCGCAAGTGGGTCGATGTTCCCCACTGCGCATGCGCATGACGGAGGGAGCTCCGTCGCTCGGAGTGTCTCATCAAAGGGGACGTGCTGTCGATGGTGACTGACAGCACGCCCCCTTTGGTGGGCATGCCGGGGGCGTGCCTGCCAGACGGAGGCGTTCCCAAGGGAACGCCTACCGTCTGAAGCCGGCCCCACTGACATCACTGAGGTTTTATGCAATGGATATCTTTGCCTCTCAGGATGCTTCCTTTGGACGACGGATTCTCCTCTCAGCACAGAAGTGTCTCCACCCTTAAAAGGACTGCTTTGGGACATCCTGAAGGTCTCCATGTGGAGCCTTTAGACCAGGGGTCTTCAAACTTGGCCCTCCAGCTGCTGTGGAACTACACATCCCAGCATGCACTGCCACCTTTTTGATATAACATCATGCTAAAACTTTGTGCAGTGCATGCTGGGATGTGTAGTTCCACAGCATCTGGAGGGCCAAGTTTGAAGACCCCTGCTTTAGACCCTGAAGAAGAAAATGAGAGATATGGTAAGAACTTACCTTTGTTATCTCTCTCTGTCCATAGGATTCACTGGTCACATGTGCTTCAGATGGGCTCCGCTCTGGCCACCGGTTTTTCCGTCTCCTCATCTGAGAGAATGTGATTCTTGAGTGTTACAGACATTCTTCTCTCTTTTATCCTCCTCCGGCCTTTGGCTTACTATGAACTAAGGTGCCTCTGGCCTGGGGGTGGGGTATAGGGAGAGGCCCGGTGCATCCTCGGAGAAAAATGTAACTGCGTGGTTCCCGGATGTCCTTGCCATCACCTAAACTCCAAGGTTTCCCGTGGACCCTATGGACTTCAAAGAAAGAGAGATAACAAAGGTAAGTTCTTACCATATCTCTCATTCTATAGTAATAATAGAGTGACATGGCTGGGGAGGTGAGAGGGTCTGGTGGTGTCATAGTAACATCACTTATCTCTATAGTAATAACAGGGATATGACTGGGGGGGTGAGGGGGCACTGGGAGTGTCATAGTGACATCACATATCTTTAGTAATAATACAGAATCATGACCATGGAGGTGAGGGGATCTGGGAGTGTCACAGTGATATCACTTATATCTATAGTAATAATACAGGAACATGACTGGGGAGGTGAGAGGATCTGGGAATGTCACAGTGACATCACTTATACCTATAGTAATAGCCGAGCAGCAGGGAGTGGGTCTCAGATATAGTATCAGTCCCACAGTCCTCACAAGAGTTGGGTTGTTATTACATTGCTCGCAGTATGTTGTTTGCTTTTTGTCACTAACCCAAAGATGTCGGAGCTGTAGGAGATACTGTATACTCTACATTTTCCTGTATATAGGAGATTGTTAAAAATATTTTTTTGTGAAATAGTCTTGTATATTATGCAAAGTGATCACTTATTTAACAGTTCCTGGTAGGTGGAGTTAAATTGATATTATAGTTATGTCTCCTCCATTAGATAGTATTACACAGTAGTGAGGAAGACATCCTGTGAGTGTAAGACACCCAGCACCCGTCCCCGTGAGTCAGGAGGACTGAGCAGGACTTGGAGACTCATCACCAAAAGATCCTGGAACTTGCCAACAAGATCATTCAACTGCTGACTGGAGAGGTGACTGCTGGGAATGGGACATTATACAGAAACACCAGAGGATGTGTCTGGGTGTTGACTGGAGAGGTGACTGCTGGGAATGGGACATTCTACAGTAACACCAGTGGATGTGTTTGGGTGATGACTGGAGAGGTGACTGCTGGGAATGGGACATTATACAGTAACACCAGGGGATGTGTCTGGGTGATGACCGTATCATTGTTTGTGTCAGGTTCCTATAAGGTGTCAGGATGTCACTGTTTATGTCTCCATGCAGGAGGGGGAGTATATAAGGGAACACAAGAGTCTGTACAAGGACGTGATGATGGAGAATCACCGGCCCCTCACATCACTGGGTAAGTGGAGACTGCCATTTATTGTACAGGGGCGAGCAGGTATGGGTGCCCCCTATATACACACATCATCTGATAATCACATATATACAATGTACTCAGTCACTGTGTGTCTCCTACAGATGGACCCAATAACAGAAATATCCCAGAGAGATGTCCCCGTCCTCTTTATTCACAGGATTGTACAGAGGAGAATCACAGGATCCCACAGGAGCATCAGGTAGATGTAGGGTCTCACCAATATATTTAAGTGACTGTCACTATATGATCTGTAGAGAAGCTGTGTGTGTATTATTAACCACTTATATATTGATATTCTAGTTTTTTAATCTCATTTAAATCCAACATAATTTTATGGGTGCTTTAGAGTGATGAGCTTGCTGATATGAAGGCAGAAGATATAGAGGGAGAAGAGTTATATGTGACTCATATGAAGACAGAAGATATAGAGGGAGAAGAAGAGACGTATGTGACTGATATGAAGACAGAATATATAGAGGAAGAAGAAGAGACATATGTGACTAATATAAAGGCAGAAGATATAGAGGGAAAAGAAGAGACGTATGTGACTAACATGAACACAGAAGATTTAGCGGGAGAAGAAGAGACGTATGTGACTGATATAAAGGCAGAAGATGTAGAGGAAGAAGAAGAGACGTATGTGACTGATATGAAGGCAGAAGATATAGAGAGAGAAGAGACGTATGTGACTGATATAAAGGCAGAAGATATAGAGGGAGAAGAAGAGACTTATGTGATGAACTATCAGCTGTGTAAGGAGGAGGAAATCCCTACAGATATCAGCACAGGTGAGTAATAGTCACTACAGCAATCTCTTATCCTACACCATCCTCTGTCAGTGGAAACTAATTTGTAAAATGTGTCTGCACAGTGTGGGAGTCAGGAGCCATTAGCCCCTATTATACTCCTGCTCTCCCCCTCACATCATGTCACTGTGTGTTACCAGCCCAGAGATCTGATCAGTCTCCTCCCCACACTCTCTGGTGTATCTCATACATCAGGAGCCATCAGCCCCTATTATACTCCTGCTCTCCTCCTCACATCATGTCACTGTGTGTTACCAGCCCAGAGATCTGACCAGTATCCTCCCTGCACTATAAAACTATATACTCTCACATCACAACAAACCATGTATACACACACACAAAGCTATAAGCACACATGTATTATTGCACAGTGCTTCCACCAATGCTTGTCTACAATGAATGACAGCCTATAATAGTAGTGTGACTCTGACAGTGGGACTGTGGCACCAGAGGGACATATAGTTGCTGTTCCACTTTTGCCATTTGCTACCTTTGTGCCTACCTGGAGACCGATGAGTAGTGTAACCGGTGGCCAGGACATGCTGCTAGTGTACACAGCTACTGTGCTTCCACGTCTCCAGTGTGTGTGTGAGAGAAGTGACTGGTTGCCCAGTGTCACTGGCTTATGTGGCTTCCTGTTCCATGATAGTAGCTGGGCAATGTGTAAGCTTGGGGAATGTTACTCACCACATGTCACCATGGCTGGGTCTATGCCATCTGCTTGGTAATCCCGTTGTGTTGTATTTTATCTGTGCAGCAGGAGCCATATCTGCTGTATGTACAGTTATTATTGTAATAATTAGCTGTACAGTAGATTGCAAATTCAAATTAGAAATTGTGGTCTCACTATCAGTATCATTATCCGTTATTTATATGGGGTCAGCATTGCCTTACACAGTATATAAACAGAACACATTGCAAGCCTAACAAGGGAATAGTGCAGAAGACTTACAGAACAAAACATTGTAGCACATGGGACACCAGCTATAACAACACTGCAGCTCATACAGTCACCGTAATCACAGTAGCAGCATGGGCTGAGCCCAATGGTTCGGTGATGCTGTTAGTATTGGGGAGGAGGTGATAGTATAGGTCAGGGGAGCAAAAGCACAGAAGGGAAGAGGGCCCTGCTCATTAGAGCTTACAGTCTATAGGTGGAGGGATTGCCAGACAGGGATGACACAGAGAGGGGAGACAGTGAGCGAGGAGCATAGAGAGGTGGGTTAGAATACAGAGCAGGAAAGCTTTAGTAGAGGTGAAGGTAGGACATAGGAGAGGTGGGATTTGAGAGTCTGTATGAAGCTTTAGAAAGAGGTGGAGCGTCTGGTAGTTCCAGCGGTGGGGAGCAGCACCGGCAAAGTCTTGAAGGCAGGAGTAGGAGGATATAATTAGTTGGGAGGAGAGGTGCCAGGCATTGCCAGAGTAAGTGGGTAATGGGATTCTGGAGGGAGATGCAGTTGGTGATATAGGGGGGAGTATAATGCTCCCCGTCCACTAGACGAGCTGAAAGTGACTGCACGATTACGACATTGTAATTGTGCAGTCGTTTGTCTGTGATGAGCCTAAATTAAATGAGCAGTCGTTCAGTGCAGGCACATCAATCTTCTGACGTTATCATCAGGTCGACCAGTTTGTTCGCACAATGATAGATGTCGGAAACGACCAGCGGGCGCGCGCATTGCTGGTCGTTTCCGACATAAATGTGCACGATGCATGCACGATTTGCAAGCGATTGCACGATAACAACGTTATCGTGCAATCGCTTGCAAATATCGATATGTGGATGGGCACCTTAAGGTGTTTGAATTGGATTCTGAAAGGGATGAGGAGCCAGTGTAGAACCTTTGGGAGAGGTGAGGCAGAAGCAGTAGCTTGGAGAAGATGAGCCTGGCAGAAGCATTGAGGACAGTTTGGAGTAATAAGAGATCAGATTTGGGGAGGACACATGGGAGGAAGTTACAGTTAACCCAGTCTGGAGATGACCGGTTAGTGGATGAGGGTCTTAGTTGAAAGAGTCTGATCCTGGAGATATTTCAAAAGTGGAAGCGACATGACTGGGACTGAATGTGGCTATTGATGTAGAAGACACAGTTAAAGATATCTCCATGGCAGCGGATTTGTGAGATAGAAGAATAGTGAGGTTGTAGATGGATAGTAAAATTGAGGGAGGGGAGAGGACTCAAGGTGGTGGGAAGACAATATGCTCAGTCTTAAGCTGCATACACGCACAACGATTTTGTTACCACGATTTTCTGCCACATTATCTGTCAGATGAAAGATTTTTTGATCTACAAAATATTTTTGTAACTTCCCTTAATGAAAATCGTTCAGTTGGTCAGTCAGAATGAACTACAAACTAAAAACGATGTCGTTTTAGTTAAATCGTTCAAAAAATTGTTACATGTGTATGCACCTTTTAGAGATTTCTTTTTAAGAAAGCACTGAGACATCCAAGAACATTAGCTCCTCAATATAAACAATTATGTCTATTCTCATACATTTTTTTTTCTGTAGATGGACACACAAGCAGGAATACCTTTGAGGAAGATCTCATAGTGTTTCCAGATTTTCAAATAGAAGACAAGAACAGACAAGATTGTCCAGGAGAACCCCCCATTACCTTAAATATACATGCAGCACTACACAGTGCAGATATGTCATCTGATCCCTCTAATCATGATGAACATTCTCCTGATAATTCAGAGCTTGTTACACACAGTACAGCTCATAAAGGTGATACGATATTATCTTGTTCTGATTTTGGTAAAAGTTCTGTATGTCAGTCAGTTTCTGTTACACATCATAGACGTCACACAGGTGAGAGGCCATTTCCATGCTCTGAGTGTGGGAAATCTTTTACCCAGAAATCACATCTTGTTAGACATAAGATGACACACACCGGAGAGAGGCCATTTACATGCTCTGAGTGTGGGAAATGTTTTACATGTAAATCACAATTTGTTACACATCAGAGAACACACACAGGTGAGAAACCATTTCCATGCACTGAGTGTGAGAAATGTTTTACATATAAAGCACATCTTGTTGAACATCACAGAAGTCACACAGGTGAGAAACCATTTTCATGCTCCGAGTGTGGGAAATCTTTTACCAAGAAATCACATCTTGTTAGACATAAGATGACACACACCGGAGAGAGGCCATTTACATGCTCTGAGTGTGGGAAATGTTTTGCCTATAAATCACATCTTGTTGAACATCATAGAAGTCACACAGGTGAGAAACCATTTTCATGCTCCGAGTGTGGGAAATCTTTTACCAGGATATCACATCTTGTTAGACATAAGATGACACACACCGGAGAGAGGCCGTTTACATGCTCTGAGTGTGGGAAATGTTTTATACATAAATCATATCTTGTTACACATAAGAGATGTCACACAGGTGAGAAACCATTTCCATGTTCTGAGTGTGGGAAAAGTTTTACACACAGATCAGATCTTGTTGTACATCAGAGAAGTCACACAGGTGAGAAGTTACTTCCATGCTCTGAGTGTGGGAAATGTTTTCCCAAGAAATCACTTCTTGTTAGACATCAGATGACACACACCGGTGAGAAACCATTTTCATGTGATGAGTGTGGGAAATGTTTTATACGGAAATCACATCTTCTTATACATCAGAGAACTCATACAGGTGAAATACAATTTGAATGAGCTGATATTCATGGACCCTAGGTGCTGCACAGATCACAATCCAGGTGTGTAGGGAGAAAACACAATAAATATGCTAAATAATGACTAAGTAAACAACAATACGTAGTTGGTAGCTAGTGACTGAGTCATTGTAATGCTGCCAGTCCATATGTTATAGTCACCAGTAAACAAAGTACAACACGGGGAAGTGGAGACGGCGCTGAAGGAGCATAGATCACGGCAATTATTTACCAGGAGTGTCCGCAGGTCACACATTAAGAGCTAATAACACTGTCACTGTACATGATGGTAGCGTAATAAAAACCAATCTGGGGAGACTCATTCTAGCTGGAGTTTCTACATCCTTATGGGGCCCCAATAGTTCCCAACAATTGGTATTTATTGTGCTACCATTATATACAGTTACAGTGTTTTTGCGCTACCAATATCATATACAGTTAGTGTTATCAGCTCTGTATATGTGACCTGCAGACGCTCCTGGTGACTGATTGCAGTGTGGTCTATGCTCTCACCATTTTATTCACCTACATCACATTTAAATGATCATTTATATGCTTGAGCTATGAAATAGCTGCTGAATATTTACACTATGGCCGATTGATACATTTAATGTATATTATTTAGGTACTGCTTAGGGTGCATCAGTGCTAAATACTGTGTACATTAATGTATAAAACAATATAATAAAAGCCTTTGTGTCATACAGTACGTTGGATGTACCATTCACTCCCTGAAATCTAGATTCAGGGAACACAGATGAACACAGTAAAGGGTCACCAGCCACACAGTGTGTCGCAGCACTTTGCTACCAATCACAGCTGTGCTCCTGATGACCTGTCACATGTAGGGGTGCAGCATGTGAGGAGGACAAGCAGGGGCGCAGACAGGCTCAGGAACTTATGTGCTAAAGAGGCATTATGGGTGTTTACATTACATACCTTGTTCCCACAGGGGCTCAGTGATACTATAGAATATGAGTCCTGTGCTTAGATGTTGGTGTAGTCAGCCTGGTCAGCTGGACCTGTATATGGGGCCATAACTGCAGCTCTTTCTGTACAAATAGGGGTTACATGACTTGTGTGTGGATGTGGAGTCTGTTACCCGTATTCCCCACATGTGTAGGTAACACAATACCAGGATGACATGAATAACTGATGGAGGAGACCAGCCTACAATGATGGAATGTGCAGGACATGTAATTCTCTCTGTATTTAGGTCTGTTACCCGTATTCCCCACATGTGTAGGTAACACAATACCAGGATGACATGAATAACTGATAGAGGAGACCAGCCTACAATGATGGGATGTACAGGATAAGACATGTAATTCTCTCTGTATTTAGGTCTGTTACCTGTATTCCCCACATGTGTAGGTAACACAATACCAGGAAGACATGAATAACTGATAGAGGAGACCAGCCTACAATGATGGGATGTGCAGGATAGGACATGTAATTATCTCTGTATTTAGGTCTGTTACCCGTATTCCCCACATGTGTAGGTAACACAATACCAGGATGACATGAATAACTGATAGAGGAGACCAGCCTACAATGATGGGATGTGCAGGATAAGACATGTAATTCTCTGTATTTAGGTCTGTTACCGTATTCCCCACATGTGTAGGTAACACAATACCAGGATGACATGAATAACTGATAGAGGAGACCAGCCTACAATGATGGGATGTGCAGGATAAGACATGTAATTCTCTCTGTATTTAGGTCTGTTACCCGTATTCCCCACATGTGTAGGTAACACAATACCAGGATGACATGAATAACTGATGGAGGAGACCAGCCTACAATGATGGGATGTGCAGGACATGTAATTCTCTCTGTATTTAGGTCTGTTACCCGTATTCCCCACATGTGTAGGTAACACAATACCAGGATGACATGAATAACTGATGGAGGAGACCAGCCTACAATGATGGGATGTACAGGATAAGACATGTAATTCTCTCTGTATTTAGGTCTGTTACCTGTATTCCCCACATGTGTAGGTAACACAATACCAGGAAGACATGAATAACTGATAGAGGAGACCAGCCTACAATGATGGGATGTGCAGGATAGGACATGTAATTATCTCTGTATTTAGGTCTGTTACCCGTATTCCCCACATGTGTAGGTAACACAATACCAGGATGACATTAATAACTGATGGAGGAGACCAGCCTACAATGATGGGATGTATAGGATAAGACATGTAATTCTCTCTGTATTTAGGTCTGTTACCTGTATTCCCCACATGTGTAGGTAACACAATACCAGGATGACATGAATAACTGATAGAGGAGACCAGCCTACAATGATGGGATGTGCAGGATAGGACATGTAATTCTCTCTGTATTTAGGTCTGTTACCCATATTCCCCACATGTGTAGGTAACACAATACCAGGAAGACATGAATAACTGATAGAGGAGACCAGCCTACAATGATGGGATGTGCAGGATAGGACATGTAATTCTCTCTGTATTTAGGTCTGTTACCTGTATTCCCCACATGTGTAGGTAACACAATACCAGGAAGACATGAATAACTGATAGAGGAGACCAGCCTACAATGATGGAATGCGCAGGATAAGACATGTAATTCTCTCTGTATTTAGGTCTGTTACCCGTATTCCCCACATGTGTAGGTAACACAATACCAGGATGACATGAATAACTGATAGAGGAGACCAGCCTACAATGATGGGATGTGCAGGATAGGACATGTAATTCTCTCTGTATTTAGGTCTGTTACCCGTATTCCCCACATGTGTAGGTAACACAATACCAGGATGACATGAATAACTGATGGAGGAGACCAGCCTACAATGATGGGATGTACAGGATAAGACATGTAATTCTCTCTGTATTTAGGTCTGTTACCTGTATTCCCCACATGTGTAGGTAACACAATACCAGGATGACAAGAATAACTGATAGAGGAGACCAGCCTACAATGATGGGATGTGCAGGATAAGACATGTAATTATCTCTGTATTTAGGTCTGTTACCTGTATTCCCCACATGTGTAGGTAACACAATACCAGGATGACATATATAACTGATAGAGGAGACCAGCCTACAATGATGGGATGTGCAGGATAGGACATGTAATTATCGCTGTATTTAGGTCTGTTACCCGTATTCCCCACATTTGTAGGTAACACAATACCAGGATGACATGTATAACTGATAGAGGAGACCAGCCTACAATGATGGAATGTACAGGATAAGACATGTAATTCTCTCTGTATTTAGGTCTGTTACCCGTATTCCCCACATGTGTAGGTAACAATACCAGGATGACATGAATAACTGATGGAGGAGATCAGCCTACAATGATGGGATATGCAGGATAGGACATGTAATTCTCTCTGTATTTAGGTCTGTTACCCGTATTCCCCACATGTGTAGGTAACACAATACCAGGATGACATGAATAACTGATGGAGGAGACCAGCCTACAATGATGGGATGTACAGGATAAGACATGTAATTCTCTCTGTATTTAGGTCTGTTACCTGTATTCCCCACATGTGTAGGTAACACAATACCAGGATGACAAGAATAACTGATAGAGGAGACCAGCCTACAATGATGGGATGTGCAGGATAAGACATGTAATTCTCTCTGTATTTAGGTCTGTTACCTGTATTCCCCACATGTGTAGGTAACACAATACCAGGAAGACATGAATAACTGATAGAGGAGACCAGCCTACAATGATGGAATGTACAGGATAAGACATGTAATTCTCTCTGTATTTAGGTCTGTTACCTGTATTCACCACATATGTAGGTAACACAATACCAGGATGACATGAATAACTGATAGAGGAGACCAGCCTACAATGATGGGATGTACAGGATAAGACATGTAATTCTCTCTGTATTTAGGTCTGTTACCCGTATTCCCCACATGTGTAGGTAACACAATACCAGGATGACATGAATAACTGATGGAGGAGACCAGCCTACAATGATGGGATGTGCAGGATAAGACATGTAATTCTCTCTGTATTTAGGTCTGTTCAGCACTAATAGATGCACCACTAAGACACATTGCGGTTAGAGTGGTGTAACTAGTGGTATATTTCCCGTAATAGGTAAAGAAGATACATGTGGCAATGTTTGTGGGTGTAGAGCACTGGCTAAATCTTATGTCTACTACAGAAGAGGTAATAGGTTCGAGGCCAAGTAAAAATTTGGGGGGGACAAATATGTATTTTGTGGTTCAATACAATAGAAATCCTTATAGTCACATGTTGCAATTATATACATGGCTAACAACTAGTTAATCTGTTCTCAATTATAAACCTTTTCTCATATTTCTTTACTCTTTCATTTTGTTTGTATAGTAGTGAACTTTAGCGCCCACTGATAATGTATAATATGCAGATTTAATAACATGGGATAAAATGGGACTATATTGTATAAAAGTTATAAATATGATGAGTATATTGTTGACTTTATTAAATGATTGAAAAATAAATTGGAATACACTTTATGAGCAAGATATATGGAAGTGGCTTTGATGATAGGGATAATAGAATATATGAACATAATAGAAATAGGTGTAATATGAGCCCAGCTCCATCACTAGCAGGTGGAGATAGAGCAGTGATAGAGAAAAGGTTTAGGAAGCACAAGGTGACGAGTTCCAGTCCTGGGAAGGAAAGTAAATTTTTTCTTTTTTTTTTAATGTGTTCAGGTTTATTATCATTTCATTTATTTTTACTCTGTATAATTATATTTACTGCTGTGGATGCTGTATCTGTTTTTTATCTTTTCAAACGATAGTAACCATGATGTTTATCTGGCTCTACACTTAAATCCTTTACACAATTACAGGAGGAGTTTTCCATACCTAGAGCACAGTTTTACAGATTTCTGCAACTGAGGCATGCCTCAGTGTTCAGTTTAGGGCTAAGCCCCCCTGACATTCAGTCATTTTCCATTAAGACAGTACTTATCTCATTGGGTACCCTTGTCCTTTATTTATTCATACCTTTCGTCCTTTCACCACAAATCCAGGTTACTTGATCTTAAAGAAAAATGGGAGGCAGATGTGGGCTTAATAGATGATAGCGAATGGGATATGGCTCTGAATATTCCCCGCACCTCCACTGCCTCTGTGAGATTTCACCAAATCCAGCTATATATTTTGCATAGAGTTTATTTGACCCCAATTAGGCTGGTGAAAATTGGTGGCCTTGCTTCTAGTGTTTGCCCAAGGTGTCGGATGGCGGTTGATACTTTCTGGCACTTACTCTGGGATTGCCCCACAGTTCAGACATTTTGGTGCAAGGTTATACAAGCTCTTTCCAATACTGGGATTCAAGACCCTTTTCTCACCCCAAAAGTATGCTGCTTGGGTATCCTGGAGGATACCATTCTAGATAATTATGATAGGCAGTTTGTTGTTAATATGTGTACCTTGGCCAAGGTTAATATTGCTTGCACCTGGATGGCCTCTCAGGGTCCAGACTTTTGTGCATGGCTTGCGCTGGTTCGTACCACTGTCAGGCAAGAGAAATACATTATATAACTCAAAAGGCAGAGTTTAAATTTGATTGCACTTGGAGTAGATGGTGTAGGTCCAGATATGCTCTCCCTGATGTGTAATGTCTAACCGATGTTTAATTGATTGTATGTTATAAGTGCAGGCGTGGGAGAAGCTCCTCTTCTCTCTTTCATTTTATTTCCCCTTTTTTGAAATTTTTTTTTTTTCCGTTTTTTTTTTATAAATATACTGTTATCTAATAGTAAAAAGAGTTTCTGTTTATTATGATGGAATAGATGTCCTAATTGGGATATATTATTTGAATGTTTCTGTGTTTAGGACTGAATTGTACCACATAGATATGTTTGTAATATGTGCAACATCTCTACACATTCGGGATGACACTCATAATTTCAGGATAGTTTAAAGATATTTAATTATTGGTTAAATCTGTACCTCATTATTCTGTAAGTTTCCCCTTATTTGTCACGATGATTCGTATGTTCTGTATTGTAATATGCTATTATTATTGTTAATGTTTCTATTGAGTGTTGGTATTTTGTAAATTCCAATAAAATATACTCAATTTAAAAAAACAAACACCATGATGTTTAATGTGTAGATTCAATAGAAACTTAAAAATAATTTTTTAACCACCTGTATGTAATGTGACGTAAGGAGGTGGATCATAGGGAGGTGGATCAATATAGGTGAGAAAATTGAATTTAAATCCGTCACACAGGATATTTTATCTTAAGGATGACAAACCCCCAGATTTAACATTAAAAATATTATTTATCCTGATTGAGAGGATCTACCATAGACACAAATTATCAATGACACAATGGGGAAAAAGAAAGCTTGGTCAGCTATGGTGCACGTACAAAAAACTATAATAAATTATAACTTTTAATGTTTCATTCACACAAAAACAAAGGGGGGATAGGGGATACAGGTCATCTACAGGCATCAGCAAACAAATAAACCAGAAATAACAAAGGTCCTGATTCAGAGCTGAACGCTTTGACCAGAGCGCTCGCTCTGAATCAGGGCCCTCCTACCTTTTTTGGAGCATCCTCATGGACGTTCGCATAGCTGTGGGTTACCACCCACAGCTATAGCAAGCGTCCATGATGATGGTCGCGATGGTCGTGACCATCGGGCTTGCGATGGAGACCCTGTGGTAGGGTCTCGCTACCGCAAGCCCTGGAGTGATTTTGGCTCTATTAGAGCCAAAATCACTCCCACTGACATCACTAGTGATGTCAGTGGGGCCGTCTGGCAGGCACGCCCACCAAAGGGGGCGTGCTGTCAACATCGACAGCACGCCCCCTTTGGTGCGAGACCCGGAGCGATGGTCTCGCGCATGCACACGACGCAGCTCCCTCCGTCGTGCGCATGCGCAGTGGGGAACATCGACCTGCTTGCGAGCATCCTGCCGCTCGCGAGTGAGTCTGAATGACCCCCAAAGTGCATTGATCAATCGCCTCAATCTACCATCAGAGTTTCATTTAAATTAAATAAGGGGGAGGGGCTCCGAGGAGCAGCATGTGCAGGGGGCACCCTTACCCTCTGTAACATATATGTGCCATGGAAGCCACTACATTATAGGAGAAGGAATTGTAGAATAAGGAACCTCTTAAGTCTTCATTTCAAAATGAAATTGAGTCTTAAGCTGCATACACACACAACGATTTTGTTACCAACGATTTTATGAATGATTTTCTGTCAGATTATCTGTCAGATTTTTTAAAGTGTAAGGAACGATTTTTTTGAACTACGATTTTTGTATATTCCCTTAATGAAAATCGTTGAGTTGACAAGTCTGACTGAACTACAAACTACAATCGTGAACGCGCATGAACGATTATCGTTCATTTGACTCAGAAAGTGAATGATTTTTTCAAATGATTATCGTTAAACGATAATCGTTCAAAAAATCATTGTGTGTATATGCAGCTTTAGAAATAACTTTCGCAAATGGAGGAAGACGAGGGGATTTCCAATGCTGGGCTCTGGTGGCCCTGGCAGATACTATAATGTGACCAAGGATATAGTGAGCACATTTAGGAACAGTGGAAGGATACCAATGTAGGAGGGCTATGGAGGGGTCTGGGGTTAAGGTGAGGCCTGATACATCATATATAAGGGTAAACACTTCTGTCCAAAAGGGCATAATATAGGACATTCCCAAAAAACATGGAAAATAGAACCATCAGAATTGCAGAGACGCCAGCACAATGTTGAAGTCACAGGCCATATCTTATGGAGTTTAGAGGGACTGAAGTACAATCTATTTAAGAGCTGGACCTGCATTTCAGTATGATTGGTGCATTTAGAAAGGGAGAAGGAATAAGGTGAATAGATTCCCACTGTTTAAGGGTGAAAAGTACGTTGGAGATCAGTCTCCCATTTAGGCTGAACTAGGGACTTAGCCGTCAAATCTGGAGGGACAAAAAAACAATACCAGTAAGATATGGCTCCACGGGAAGGTCTAGTCAACCTACCTAGAACTCAATCCAGTTGTAATTGAAACACATTGGGATCTGTATACATACTATAAACCCAGTGTTTAAGTTGAAGGTAATAGAACCAGGCTGAGGGACTTAAATTCAATTTAACAGAAAGGTCAGAAAATGGTTAAGATGGAAGATGGGGAAAGGAAATCTGTCAGAGACTCAATACCTAGGCACATCCAATAAAAGATATGCAGATGGGACAGAGATCTATTTAACGTCTGTAGGAAAACATTTCTTGTGGGAAGGGTAAACTCAAAATGGGTCTTGTGCTTAAGATCCCAAACTCTTAAGACGTTGAGGGCAGCTGCAGGGAACAGTGGAGGTTGTGGATGGAGCTGACGGGGAAGCCAAAGGTCAGGGAGAGGGAAACATTTAACGAGAGCACATTCCAAATCCATCCAGGGCTTAGAATGAGGGGGCAGAAACCAGTCACACAATTGGGAGAGTAGGGCAGCCTCATGATATCTAATAAGTTCAGGAAGGGTAAGACCCCCCCCCCTGTGGTTTTGAGTGAATCGTAAGATTATAAGCCATATTGGGGGGTTTACGTTTCCACACATTAAGAAAACCTAAATCGTCTCATCTGTTGTAGTAATGTACGGGGAATTGCATAGGGAATGGCACGAAATAGGTACATCAGTTTTGGTAACATCATTTTAAATGTCGCAAGACGTCCTAACCAGGAGAACTCGTGACACATCCACTTCAACTGGGTCAATAAGGGGATGTAATAAACCTTGTGAACATTTTTAATGCTAGAGGGGATGGGGAAGTTTGGGGAAGACCCTTTCTATTCCAACATGACTGTGCTCCAGTGCAAAAAAGCCAGGACTATAAAGACATGTGGGGTCTTTCAGACCCGCTCGCGAGCGGCAAGACGCTCGCAAGCGGGTTGATGTTCCCCACTGCGCATGCGCACGACGGAGGGAGCTCCGTCGTGCGCATGCACGAGACCCAGCGAGCGACGGGCTCACCATCGCTCCGGGTCTCGCACCAAAGGGGACGTGCTGTCGATGTTGATTGACAGCACGCCCCCTTTGGTGGGCGTGCCTGCCAGACGGAGGCGTTCCCATGGGAATGCCTACCGTCTCAAGCCGGCCCCACTGACATCACTAGTGATGTCAGTGGGAGTGATTTTGGCTCTAATAGAGCCAAAATCACTCCAGGGCTTGCAGCAGCGAGACCCTATTGCAGGGTCTCCGTCGCAAGCCCGATGGTTGCGATGGTCAAGACCATCGCGACCATCATCATGGACACTCGCTATAGCTGTGGGTGGTAACCCTCAGCTATGCGAGCGTCCATGAGGACGCTCCAAAAAGGTAGGAGGGCCCTGATTCAGAGCGAGCGCTCTGGTAAGAGCGTTCAGCTCTGAATCAGGCCCATGGTTTGATGAGTTTGATGTGGAAAAACTTGACTGGCCAGCACTGAGCCCTGACCACTTTATTGAGCACCTTTGGGTTAAACTGGAACGGAGATTGCGAGCCAGATGTTCTCGTCCAACATCAGTGCCTCACCTCATACATACGCTACAGAATGAATGGGCACAAATTCCCACAGAAACCCTCCAAACACTTGAAGAAAGCCTTCTGTATATAAAAATAAAGTGTGTGTGTGATTAAATGGGATTATTGACACCTATTTAGGAAGTGAAGGTAAGGTGAAAATGATTTTACAAAAACCTAATTGCGTAAAACAATTGTCAGAATCAACATTGTAATTTACAAATCTGATAAATCTTATAAATAAGTATATTACTGATATTTTACTGTAATCCTCTTAACTGTAATAGGGAGAGGTGTCTGCCATAAATATATCTATCCCTATCTTCATTTTCCAATCTGATTTCAGTGTCAATTTTCTTAATATCTTATGTCATAATAAGGATAAAAATAGTCCCAATATTTCACCAAAATAAGACAAATTTAAGTAATTGTTCCTAATATTTAATTGGAATGGGACAGATATAAGTGATTGTTCCTAAGAAGATGTGGGGGGGGGGCTTCCACTAATAGGATTGTTTGTGAAATATATTTTAGTTGTTTTAGAAATAATTATATTAGATCCCCAGGATTACATGAGAAATGTCGTATAATTGTTCTCCTCATTTAGGCCCACTGGTCTTGTTTCCTGTCATAATAGTTCACCATCAATGTCCCCCTCTAATGTCCATGTTATTTTCCTCATGCCAAATGCTGTTAGTACATTAGGGTGACATTTGTGGTATAGTATAAGATGTCTATCCCCTGGTGTTAGTACATTAGGGTGACATTTGTGGTATAGTATAAGATGTCTATCCCCTGGTGTTAGTGGCCCCATCAGTTGTTGGTCACGTTTGGCATTGTGTATGTTCCCCAGGTGTTACAAAGTCCTCTTTTTCAGTGGTCTTCTCATTATTCCATTATCATTTTTCTTACATGGACATTGTACATTATATATAACTGCTGCTGTGTTATAGGTAATATATTCATTTATGTACCATGTTTGGTTGTACCTATCACATTATTATTAGTAGGTACCATCACTGGGCACACCTTACATGAACCACATTACATGGATCCTTTTCTAGATAATAAAGTATTTGAGTAGTGTCAAAAATCCTGTATTTTTATTCCAAATGTTTAAACGTATAAATGTCTAGCCTATTTTATTATGGGAGATACTTCAGTTGTCTCTCAGAACTAATATCAGCATGATCCTTAAAAGAAATGACCCATTAAGCTACATTAACCAAGATCCCTGGAGAACAATTAACACCAATTCCTCTCCACCGGATGATGTCACTTCCATCTGAGTTGCTGTAAAACACAAAGCTTCCTAAAGATGGCGGCTGGACCCAATACTCAGGCACAAGAGAAAACTACATATCACACAATTCCCTGAAGATGCCTCTGACATCAGACCTATTCATTTCCGGGATCCTGGTGACATCACTTCCGCCATCCCACTCAGGGTTTTTATTACCTTGATTGTTTTCTTTATCAGGAGACCGGCACTATGATACCGGCCACTACTGCCCCACACCCCTGAAGATGCTTATTTTATACATGAAGACGGACCTCCACTTCCAGTCTGCAGCACAGGAACCGGAAATGACACTATTTTAAAAAGACAACTTACTATAGAAGTGAGCACTTTGGAAGTTACCCTCCATGCCATGATAAAGAGATATGGGGCCTTACTTATCAATGAGTTTTATCATTCACAACGAGTGACTGCGTATGATTAATGGTGCTCCAGCCAATCCGCTTCCAACTGTCATTTTTCAAACAGCTGATTGGCTGGAGCACCGTTATCATACGCAGTCACTCATTGTGAATGATAAAACATGTTGATAAATGGGGCCCATAATATCTGGAAACGTGTTGGCAGTAGGAGGTAGTGCCCGGTAGAGCTGTATACCGATACCCCGGAAGGAGGTAACACCCATGTTTGCACCATCTAGTTTCTTGAAACTGATATTAGTGATTCCTAACAGCATCATTGGTCACTTCGCTTGAAGTATGAAACCCCCTGGGTAATACATTTGGTATTTGTTTATATATGTCAGGCACAATCCCATTCACTATAATATTATTTTTATTACCTTTTAATAAAAAAGTTTTTAAACAAAGAGGGAATCTATTGGTTCTACAAAAAGATTCCTTTATATTAGAGGCAGAGTGTGCATAGTGGTGAGTATGGTACACATGTGATTTCCATCTCCCATTTGCATAGACATGTTTGGTATCACTACTGTCAGTGTAAGTGAGGTACGCCATCATCACTGACTGCTAATACCAGTAACATTACTTATACCAGCTAATGATACCTGTATATGAGAGGCAGAGTATGCATAGTGGTGAGTACAGTACACATGTGATTCCATCTCCCATTTGCATAGACACACATACATGTTTGGTGTCACTACTGTCAGTGTAAGTGAGGTACGCCATCATCACTGACTGCTAATACCAGTAACATTACTTATACCAGCTAATGATACCTGTATATGAGGCAGAGTATGCATAGTGGTGAGTACAGTACACATGTGATTACCATCTCCCATTTGCATAGACACACATACATGTTTGGTATCACTACTGTCAGTGTAAGTGAGGTACGCCATCATCACTGACTGCTAATACCAGTAACATTACTTATACCAGCTAATGATACCTGTATATGAGGCAGAGTATGCATAGTGGTGAGTACAGTACACATGTGATTACCATCTCCCGTTTGCATAGACACACATACATGTTTGGTGTCACTACTGTCAGTGTAAGTGAGGTACGCCATCATCACTGACTGCTAATACCAGTAACATTACTTATACCAGCTAATGATACCTGTATATGAGGCAGAGTATGCATAGTGGTGAGTACTGTACACATGTGATTACCATCTCCCATTTGCATAGACACACATACATGTTTGGTGTCACTACTGTAAGTGTAAGTGAGGTAAGTCATCATCACTGACTGCTAATACCAGTAACATTACTTATACCAGCTAATGATACCTGTATATGAGGCAGAGTATGCATAGTGGTGAGTACAGTACACATGTGATTACCATCTCCCGTTTGCATAGACACACATACATGTTTGGTGTCACTACTGTCAGTGTAAGTGAGGTACACCATCATCACTGACTGCTAATACCAGTCACATTACTTATACCAGCTAATGATACCTGTATATGAGAGGCAGAGTATGCATAGTGGTGAGTACTGTACACATGTGATTACCATCTCCCATTTGCATAGACACACATACATGTTTGGTGTCACAAGTGTAAGTGAAGTAAGTCATCATCACTGACTGCTAATACCAGTAACATTACTTATACCAGCTAATGATACCTGTATATGAGGCAGAGTATGCATAGTGGTGAGTACAGTACACATGTGATTACCATCTCCCGTTTGCATAGACACACATACATGTTTGGTATCACTACTGTCAGTGTAAGTGAGGTACGCCATCATCACTGACTGCTAATACCAGTAACATTACTTATACCAGCTAATGATACCTGTATATGAGGCAGAGTATGCATAGTGGTGAGTACAGTACACATGTGATTACCATCTCCCGTTTGCATAGACACACATACATGTTTGGTGTCACTACTGTCAGTGTAAGTGAGGTACGCCATCATCACTGACTGCTAATACCAGTAACATTACTTATACCAGCTAATGATACCTGTATATGAGGCAGAGTATGCATAGTGGTGAGTACAGTACACATGTGATTACCATCTCCCATTTGCATAGACACACATACATGTTTGGTATCACTACTGTCAGTGTAAGTGAGGTACGCCATCATCACTGACTGCTAATACCAGTAACATTACTTATACCAGCTAATGATACCTGTATATGAGGCAGAGTATGCATAGTGGTGAGTACAGTACACATGTGATTACCATCTCCCGTTTGCATAGACACACATACATGTTTGTTGTCACTACTGTCAGTGTAAGTGAGGTACGCCATCATCACTGACTGCTAATACCAGTAACATTACTTATACCAGCTAATGATACCTGTATATGAGGCAGAGTATGCATAGTGGTGAGTACAGTACACATGTGATTACCATCTCCCATTTGCATAGACACACATACATGTTTGGTATCACTACTGTCAGTGTAAGTGAGGTACGCCATCATCACTGACTGCTAATACCAGTAACATTACTTATACCAGCTAATGATACCTGTATATGAGGCAGAGTATGCATAGTGGTGAGTACAGTACACATGTGATTACCATCTCCCATTTGCATAGACACACATACATGTTTGGTATCACTACTGTCAGTGTAAGTGAGGTACGCCATCATCACTGACTGCTAATACCAGTAACATTACTTATACCAGCTAATGATACCTGTATATGAGGCAGAGTATGCATAGTGGTGAGTACAGTACACATGTGATTACCATCTCCCGTTTGCATAGACACACATACATGTTTGGTGTCACTACTGTCAGTGTAAGTGAGGTACGCCATCATCACTGACTGCTAATACCAGTAACATTACTTATACCAGCTAATGATACCTGTATATGAGGCAGAGTATGCATAGTGGTGAGTACTGTACACATGTGATTACCATCTCCCATTTGCATAGACACACATACATGTTTGGTGTCACTACTGTAAGTGTAAGTGAGGTAAGTCATCATCACTGACTGCTAATACCAGTAACATTACTTATACCAGCTAATGATACCTGTATATGAGGCAGAGTATGCATAGTGGTGAGTACAGTACACATGTGATTACCATCTCCCGTTTGCATAGACACACATACATGTTTGGTGTCACTACTGTCAGTGTAAGTGAGGTACACCATCATCACTGACTGCTAATACCAGTCACATTACTTATACCAGCTAATGATACCTGTATATGAGAGGCAGAGTATGCATAGTGGTGAGTACTGTACACATGTGATTACCATCTCCCATTTGCATAGACACACATACATGTTTGGTGTCACAAGTGTAAGTGAAGTAAGTCATCATCACTGACTGCTAATACCAGTAACATTACTTATACCAGCTAATGATACCTGTATATGAGGCAGAGTATGCATAGTGGTGAGTACAGTACACATGTGATTACCATCTCCCGTTTGCATAGACACACATACATGTTTGGTGTCACTATTGTCAGTGTAAGTGAGGTACACCATCATCACTGACTGCTAATACCAGTAACATTACTTATACCAGCTAATGATACCTGTATATGAGGCAGAGTATGCATAGTGGTGAGTACAGTACACATGTGATTACCATCTCCCATTTGCATAGACACACATACATGTTTGGTATCACAACTGTCAGTGTAAGTGAGGTACGCCATCATCACTGACTGCTAATACCAGTAACATTACTTATACCAGCTAATGATACCTGTATATGAGGCAGAGTATGCATAGTGGTGAGTACAGTACACGTGATTACCATCTCCCGTTTGCATAGACACACATACATGTTTGGTGTCACTACTGTCAGTGTAAGTGAGGTACGCCATCATCACTGACTGCTAATACCAGTAACATTACTTATACCAGCTAATGATACCTGTATATGAGGCAGAGTATGCATAGTGGTGAGTACAGTACACATGTGATTACCATCTCCCATTTGCATAGACACACATACATGTTTGGTATCACTACTGTCAGTGTAAGTGAGGTACGCCATCATCACTGACTGCTAATACCAGTAACATTACTTATACCAGCTAATGATACCTGTATATGAGGCAGAGTATGCATAGTGGTGAGTACAGTACACATGTGATTACCATCTCCCGTTTGCATAGACACACATACATGTTTGGTGTCACTACTGTCAGTGTAAGTGAGGTACGCCATCATCACTGACTGCTAATACCAGTAACATTACTTATACCAGCTAATGATACCTGTATATGAGGCAGAGTATGCATAGTGGTGAGTACTGTACACATGTGATTACCATCTCCCATTTGCATAGACACACATACATGTTTGGTGTCACTACTGTAAGTGTAAGTGAGGTAAGTCATCATCACTGACTGCTAATACCAGTAACATTACTTATACCAGCTAATGATACCTGTATATGAGGCAGAGTATGCATAGTGGTGAGTACAGTACACATGTGATTACCATCTCCCGTTTGCATAGACACACATACATGTTTGGTGTCACTACTGTCAGTGTAAGTGAGGTACACCATCATCACTGACTGCTAATACCAGTCACATTACTTATACCAGCTAATGATACCTGTATATGAGAGGCAGAGTATGCATAGTGGTGAGTACTGTACACATGTGATTACCATCTCCCATTTGCATAGACACACATACATGTTTGGTGTCACAAGTGTAAGTGAAGTAAGTCATCATCACTGACTGCTAATACCAGTAACATTACTTATACCAGCTAATGATACCTGTATATGAGGCAGAGTATGCATAGTGGTGAGTACAGTACACATGTGATTACCATCTCCCGTTTGCATAGACACACATACATGTTTGGTGTCACTATTGTCAGTGTAAGTGAGGTACACCATCATCACTGACTGCTAATACCAGTCACATTACTTATACCAGCTAATGATACCTGTATATGAGAGGCAGAGTATGCATAGTGGTGAGTACTGTACACATGTGATTACCATCTCCCATTTGCATAGACACACATACATGTTTGGTGTCACTACTGTAAGTGTAAGTGAGGTAAGTCATCATCACTGACTGCTAATACCAGTAACATTACTTATACCAGCTAATGATACCTGTATAGAGAGGCAGAGTATGCATAGTGGTGAGTACGGTACACATAATAATTTGCACCTTGGGAGTGGTACACGTCACCTGTACAATACCCCAAATGAAGAACTGAGCTTACTGTGATCAGCCTAAAACACTACACATTGGGCCTAATTCAGAGCCGGACGCTATTTGCAGTTGTTCGTCCAGAAAATAGGGGTGGCTATTCAAATGAACCGTTCGCTCTTTGCGGTCTGTTCATGCCTCTATGTCTGAACGAGCGAACAAAACTTGCAGTCGTTTTTTGAAAAAATACGCCCCCTGGCCGCTCGCATCCTACGTCATGTCCGCTATTTATTAGATTAATCGAGTACATCGACCAGCGTATGAACTGCTCGCTATTCTTGTGGTTGGCTTTTGCTACCACAATCTTGCGAGCAGTTCTGGCTATAAAATAACCCAGTGACGTGGTCAATGACGCTGCTGTATTCATTTTGCACATCCATAAAACGCCCGTTTGGACCTCTAAGCACGCCTGCGTTCAGATCTCCACTCCCCGTTTTCAAGCACCTTCCCCTGTTACCACCCACATACACCTCATTATGTCACTCAAAATAGCAGGCATTCGCTATTTAGCGAACAAACGATTTTCAGCCGCACTGACTGGTTCGCACATGTGTTTTACGATCTGTACGCATGCGCAGTTGGGCAAACATCGCTCGGAGCGAACGAGCGGCTCTGAATCAGGCCCTTAGTTGGATCCTCTTATATATTACATGTATCTGTGACGAGCACATGCTGATCAGTATAATCCATCCATGGGAGAGAAATGGGGAATAATGACCTCGGGATGAGTAATATATATAAGGAACGTACAGTTACAGTCATTATCTGTAACACCATAATATACATCACATAGTCTATGTACCCTCACCAGTGACCACCTTGGCAGCGCCGCTCTTCAGCACTATACACATTATATCACATAGTCTATGTACCCTCACCAGTGACCACCTTGGCAGCGCCGCTCTTCAGCACTATACACATTATATCACATAGTCTATGTACCCTCACCAGTGACCACCGTGTCAGCGCCGCTCTTCAGCGCTATACACATTATATCACATAGTCTATGTACCCTCACCAGTGACCACCTTGGCAGCACCGCTCTTCAGCACTATACACATTATATCACATAGTCTATGTACCCTCACCAGTGACCACCTTGGCAGCGCCGCTCTTCAGCACTGTACACATTATATCACATAGTCTATGTACCCTCACCAGTGACCACCTTGGCAGCACTATACACATTATATCACATAGTCTATGTACCCTCACCAGTGACCACCTTGGCAGCGCCGCTCTTCAGCGCTATACACATTATATCACATAGTCAATGTACCCTCACCAGTGACCACCTTGGCAGCGCCGCTCTTCAGCGCTATACACATTATATCACATAGTTTATGTACCCTCACCAGTGACCACCTTGGCAGCGCCGATCTTCAGCGCTATACACATTATATCACATAGTCTATGTACCCTCACCAGTGATCACCTTGGCAGCGCCGCTCTTCAGCGCTATACACATTATATCACATAGTCTATGTACCCTCACCAGTGACCACCTTGGCAGCGCCGCTCTTCAGCGCTATACACATTATATCACATAGTCTATGTATCCTCACCAGTGACCACCTTGCCAGCGCCGCTCTTCAGCGCTATACACATTATATCACATAGTCTATGTACCCTCACCAGTGACCACCTTGGCAGCGCCGATCTTCAGCGCTATACACATTATATCACATAGTCTATGTACCCTCACCAGTGACCACCTTGGCAGCGCCTCTCTTCAGCGCTATACACATTATATCACATAGTCTATGTACCCTCACCAGTGACCACCTTGGCAGCGCCGCTCTTCAGCGCTATAAACATTATATCACATAGTCTATGTACCCTCACCAGTGACCACCTTGGCAGCGCCGCTCTTCAGCACTATACACATTATATCACATAGTCTATGTACCCTCACCAGTGACCACCTTGGCAGCACTATACACATTATATCACATAGTCTATGTACCCTCACCAGTGACCACCTTGGCAGCGCTGATCTTCAGCGCTATACACATTATATCACATAGTCTATGTACCCTCACCAGTGACCACCTTGGCAGCGCCGCTCTTCAGCACTATACACATTATATCACATAGTCTATGTACCCTCACCAGTGACCACCTTGGCAGCGCCGCTCTTCAGCACTATACACATTATATCACATAGTCTATGTACCCTAGTCTATGTACCCTCACCAGTGACCACCTTGGCAGCGCCGCTCTTCAGCACTATACACATTATATCACATAGTCTATGTACCCTCACCAGTGACCACCTTGGCAGCGCCGCTCTTCAGCACTATACACAATATATCACATACTCTATGTACCCTCACCAGTGACCACCTTGGCAGTGCCGCTCTTCAGCACTATACACATTATATCACATAGTCTATGTACCCTCACCAGTGACCACCTTGGCAGCGCCGCTCTTCAGCACTATACACATTATATCACATAGTCTATGTACCCTCACCAGTGACACCTTGGCAGCGCCGCTCTTCAGCACTATACACATTATATCACATAGTCTATGTACCCTCACCAGTGACCACCTTGGCAGCGCCGCTCTTCAGCACTATACACATTATATCACATAGTCTATGTACCCTCACCAGTGACCATCTTGGCAGCGCCGCTCTTCAGCACTATACACATTATATCACATAGTCTATGTACCCTCACCAGTGACCACCTTGGCAGCGCCGCTCTTCAGCACTATACACATTATATCACATAGTCTATGAAGGTCTGCGGGATGGATCTTGTAGTGGTGTTAGGAGACAGCAGCCAGATAATTGAGGCCTTTATTCCCGGCCCTTGTAGTGTAGATTTGTGGTGGTGACAATAATTGTCTCTCTGCTTTGTATTATTTATGCAGAACACACACAATTATTATCTTGTTTTTTCAAGAAATTACCTAAAAAGGCCAAAATAATCTCCCCAAAACAAGCAAAAACATTTTTCATTGAATTCCAAGAAATTGAAAAGAAACCTAATGTTTTTCTTATATTTTTGTTCTCACCACCACCATGAAATACTTTGTGGTTTGTGCGTCACCATAAATCCACCATTCCAAAGTAGCAAACAGCTGAATTCTACCCATAAGTTTCCATAATAAAATCTGTTTTCAAAAATAATAATGTATTTTATCTTCTCTGTATGACTGATATACATAAAATGTAGCCCCTATATAACAATGACGTGGTCTGTTATTACTGCAGAGAGTGGTGCCGATATCTAATAGACTAATAATGTATTTATCTTCTCCGTGTATGATTGATATACATAAAATGTATCCCCTATATAACAACGACGTGGTCTGTTATTATTGCAGAGAGTGGTGCCGATATCTAATAGACTAATAATGTATTTATCTTCTCCGTGTATGACTGATATACATAAAATGTATCCTCTATATAACAATGACGTGGTCTGTTATTACTGCAGAGAGTGGTGCTGATATCTAATAGTATAATAATGTATTTATCTTCTCTGTGTATGACTGATATACATAAAATGTATCCCCTATATAACAACGACGTGGTCTGTTATTACTGCAGAGAGTGGTGCTGATATCTAATAGTATAATAATGTATTTATCTTCTCTGTGTATGACTGATATACATAAAATGTATCCCCTATATAACAACGACGTGGTCTGTTATTATTGCAGAGAGTGGTGCCGATATCTAATAGACTAATAATGTATTTATCTTCTCCGTGTATGACTGATATACATAATATGTATCCCCTATATAACAACGACATGGTCTGTTATTACTGCAGAGAGTGGTGCTGATATCTAATAGTATAATAATGTATTTATCTTCTCTGTGTATGACTGATATACATAAAATGTATCCTCTATATAACAATGACGTGGTCTGTTATTACTGCAGAGAGTGGTGCTGATATCTAATAGTATAATAATGTATTTATCTTCTCTGTGTATGACTGATATACATAAAATGTATCCCCTATATAACAACGACGTGGTCTGTTATTACTGCAGAGAGTGGTGCTGATATCTAATAGTATAATAATGTATTTATCTTCTCCGTGTATGACTGATATACATAAAATGTATCCCCTATATAACAACGACGTGGTCTGTTATTACTGCAGAGTGGTGCTGATATCTAATAGAATAATAATGTATTTATCTTCTCCGTGTATGACTGATATACATAAAATGTATCCCCTATATAATAATGACGTGGTCTGTTATTACTGTGGAGAGTGGTGCTGATATCTGATAGAATAATAATGTATCTATCTTCTCTGTGTATGACTGATATATATAAAATGTATCCCCTATATAATAATGACGTGGTCTGTTATTACTGTGGAGAGTGGTGCCGATATCTAATAGAATAAAGACAATACTACAAAGGTACGTACACAATGGGCGATTAAAGTGGACGACTGAACAATAACGATATCGTTAAGTCATCCACTTTATCATCCATTTTTAACACAAAAATGATTAACGATAACGGCGATGCGCATTCCCATCGTTCGTTCGTCATTATCGTTCATCGGGTTAACATGCAGGCCAACCTGCTGCATGTTATGGAATGGTGGAGAGAGCCCGGCGCTGAACGATATCTTTCAGCGGGTGTGCTCAATTTCATGAACGACATTGAGCACAGCCTGCCGGGGACACACTAGACGACATCGCTCAGGGAGCATATCGTCTAGTGTGTACGCTCCTTAAGTGTCACCCGAGTGATCTATCCCAGTTTTATATTACTGACACATGGAGGATTAGGAAAGATTAGATCTGATAGGTGATGTATGAGGAGTTATATAGCAGCTATACACAGATGGGGGTCATCCTCCAATAAGATATAACACATTATACAAAGAGGAGGGTTGTACAGCGCTAGGGAAATCTAAAAACAATAATTAATTCACATGAGGCTTAATAAAGATGCATTATAAATGAAATGTACAGTATTTAATATGAAAAAAATCAATGATAGAAATGACAAACATTATACACATAAATCATATAAAACACAGGTCACTGATATTCAGGCTAATTCTGATTACAAATAAGTGGGCACCAATAATAGTAAATAGAGAACCAGATGTAAATGGTAACGTCACAAGCTAATAGGTAATGGAAAGAAGTTTGGTGCATCCGGGTAATGGCCAGTTGGCAGATAGTTATATTACCAGGTTGCTGTGATAGAAGCCCGTCCAGTCTTTAGCAGGAAAGCTCGCAGTGGGTGATGGCTGGCCGGTGTAATCGCTGGATGTCCCAACATTCCTGCTTTCACTCCTGGTCCAGATAAGGAAGGACAAGTGGCCCAAACATGACCAGTGTAGAAAGTGACTAACGCATTTCGTCTTGGAATTAGACCCACAACCTCTTCAGTAGCGTGTATAATATGGCTGCCTTATATACCCAAGGAGCAGATCAAACAAGCATCAGGGGGGAACCATAATTAGCCATGCCATATGTAAGAATAATAAGTATATTACATAGAAAGCAATCATTACCTAATGTATAATCAGCAAGAGTTTGTAAAAACAATATAAACCCTAAGAATAAAAAGTTCCATTTACCAATTAATGCAGCCGATCCTGAGTCTGCGTCACATGATGTATACAATGGCACGTGATCGAAATGGACCAATCGTGTCAGTCTCTGCAGAATGAACTAGAGAGGGAGTCTGGATAATCAGATCCACCCGGTCATGTGATATAAGCACACACATGACCAGAATGGACCAATCATGGAGATCTATGTAAAAAAAAACAGTAAGAGGAATGGATGATTTGTTCCACCCGGTCACATGGTAAACCGCAGTCACGTGACCGGTTACACCAGTAACAATGAGCAAGAGTTGTCATGGTGACAATATACAAATACAAGTCTCCGGGCAGATAGCATGTGAATAATGTCACGTGATAGAGCTGACCAATCCCAATCATTAAATGTTATATGCTTGATAAAAGCGCTGATTAAAGGCGCTGAAACGTCGCTGAAACCAGCTAAGTGTCCGCATTGTTTGTTATCCGGAGTGCCGCCATTGGTTGGAGTATATATATATATATATATATATATATATATATCATAGCGATTCCCCTAAGTTATAACACAATAAGGTATAAATAACATACATGATATAGTAAGATAACGTATTAGTGATCTGTATAGCGGCAGCGTCACTGGGACCTAGGTCACATGTTATACATATATAACAAGAGATATGGTAAGAACTTACCTTTGTTATCTCTGTTTCTACGAAGTCCATAGGGTCCACAGGGTTGACCTTGGGGTTATAGCTGGATCAGGATCCAGGGGCACCACACAGTTAAGCTTTTAGCTCCCAGGATGCACTTGGGTCCTCCCCTATACCCCGCCCCCGAGCCATAGGCACCTCAGTTGGTAAGCAGCCTAGGCCGGAGGAGAATATGGAACAGAGAGAAGGAAGACTGGAACACACAAGAAACCATACTCACAGAAATGGGAGACGGAAAACCGGTGACCAGCCACACAGCCCATTTGAAGCCAGGTGCGTCAGGGCAGGCGCCCTGTGGACCCTATGGACTTCGTAGAAACAGATAACAAAGGTAAGTTCTTAACATATCTCTTGTTTTCTACTTCAGGGTCCATAGGGGGTCCACAGGGTTGACCTTGGGGATGTCCCAAAGCAGTTCAACTAAGGGCGGGGACGCTCCTGAGCAGAAAGGAGAATCCTGCGCCCGAAGGATGCATCCTGAGAGACGAAGGTGTCAAACGCATAGAACCTCAAAAACGTTTGAATTGAAGACCAAGTGGCCGCCTTACACAGCTGAACAGCAGAAGCGCCACGTCTAGCAGCCCAAGAAGGACCCACAGAACGAGTGGAATGAGCCTTAACAGAGACTGGCACAGGTAAACCCTCCTGTGCATAAGCCTCACAAATAACAGAACGAAGCCAACGGGCTAACATTTGTTTGTTGGCAGGCCAACCCCTCTTGTGAAAACCAAAGAGGATAAACAAGGTATCAGACCTCCTAACCGAAGCTGTCCGGTCCACATAGATTCTAAGCGCCCGGACAACATCTAAGGAAGTCTCACCAGCTGAAAGATCAGGGGACTGAAAAGCTGGCACAACAAGTTCCTGATTAATGTGGAACTTCGAGACCACTTAGGGCAAAAACTCAGGACGAGTGCGGAGCACCGCTCTGTCCTGGTGAAAAATCAAAAAAGGAGGGCGACAGGAAAAAAACAGTCTTAAATGTCAGCCACTTGAGCTCCACCGACTCAAGAGGCTCAAACGGAGGACCCTGCAGGACCCGTAGAACCACCAAGTCCCAAGGAGCCACGGGAGGCTGGATCCTGAGAACACCTTGGAAAAAGGTGTGAACATCCGGTAGTATTGCAATCCGCCGTTGAAACCACACGGACAAGGCGGACACATGAACCTTCAGAGATGCAAGGCGTAAGCCGAGGTCCAATCCTGATTGAAGAAATTCCAAGATCCTAGAAACTCGGAACACCTGAGGATCATAATGTCTGGACTCACACTACTGAAAGTAAGTGTGCCACACCCTGTGATAAATCCGTGCTGAAGCAGGCTTGCATGCCCTGAGCATGGCACCAATAACCGAACTGGAGAAGCCCCGAGACCTCAAGACGGCTGTCTCAAGAGCCACGCCATCAAAGACAGCCGACCCAGATCCAGGTAAAGGCAGGGCCCTTGAGACAACAGGTCCCGACGCTGAGGAAGAAGGTACGTCGCGTCGATGGAGAGGCTCCTGAGATCGGAGTACCAAGGCCGTCTGGGCCACGCCGGAGCTACCAGCACGAGCATGCCGCCGTCCTGCTTGAATTTCCGCAGAAACCGAGGAAGTAGGGATATCGGAGGAAACATACGCCAGGTGAAACGTCCATTTCACCGACAGCGCGTCCACCAGACTTGCGCCTGCGTCTCTTGTCCTTGACCCGTAAACGGGCAACTTGTGATTGTGACGGGAGGCCATCAAGTCCAGCTCCGGCAGTCCCCACCTGTCCACGAGTAGCTGAAATACCTCTGGGTGAAGCGACCATTCCCCGGGATGCACGTCATGACGGCTGAGGAAGTCCGCTTCCCAATTGAGGACTCCGGGGATGAAGACCGCAGAGATCGCTGGAATGTGACAGTGACACTCCGCCCAAGTCAGGATGCGAGACACCTCCGACATCGCTGCCTGACTGCGAGTTCCTCCTTGGTGGTTGATATACGCCACCGTGGTGGCGTTGTCGGACTGCACCTGTACCGCCCTTCCGTGAAGAGCGGGACCGGACAACTGCAGGGCCCTGTATACTGCCCGCAGTTCCAGGATGTTGATGGGGAGAAGTGCTTCTTCCGCAGACCAACGACCCTGGAGAGACAATGAACCGGTCACTGCCCCCCAACCCCGGAGACTGGCATCTGTTGTGAGCAGCACCCAGTCCGGGATCCAAAAGTGGCAACCCTCGACCAGATGAGCTGTCTGAAGCCACCAAGCCAAAGATTGCCGAACCTCCGGAGACAACACCAGCACCTGAGAGCGGATCCGGTGAGGTAACCCGTTCCATTCCGATAAAATCAACCCCTGCA
Organism: Taudactylus pleione; assembly: GCA_031769625.1. Classification (NCBI taxonomy): domain Eukaryota; kingdom Metazoa; phylum Chordata; class Amphibia; order Anura; family Myobatrachidae; genus Taudactylus; species Taudactylus pleione. Next base: position 575,857 of record JAUIMM010000458.1, on the reverse strand, counting down.
GGGGCCGGGAATGGAACTGGGCAAATTCCACCATGTCGAATGTCGACACCATGGACCTCAGAACTCTCATAGCCGAATGGACCGACAGGCGGCGACTGCTCAGGCGACCTTCTCCGGAGTCAGAAAAATCCTTTGCTGATGCGAATCCAGCAGGGCTCCCAAATGAACCATCTGCTGTGATGGAATCAGGGAGGACTTTTTCCAATTTATCAACCACCCGTGTGCTTGCAGGCAAGCGATCGTCAGGTGGAGATGTTGAAGCAGTACCTCTGGGGAGCTCGCTAGCAACAGGAGGTCATCCAGATACGGCCGTACATTCTGGTTCCGAAGATGTGCGTCCATGACCGCCATAATCTTCATGATGCTGCCAAATTTTGCACGGAGTTGGAGAGCACATCCACCCAGGCGTGGAGGAGTCGCCATAGGGGCCTGCAAAGGTACCACAGGCTGCTGCGGCACAGGGGAAGCCTGTATATACATAGGCAACCCCGCATAGGGACCCACAGACTGAGACCCAGGAGGACTCCGCAATAACTGCGGGACACCCGGGGAAAGGGGGATGGTCGGCTGGGGTAACGCCCTAGTAGGGAGAGCAGTCGGGACCGACAGACGGTCCGCAATAGACACCAGCACTTGAGAAAACATCTCCCACTGTGGTTCCTGTGTCACAGAAGGTCTGGATGGGCCAGGAGCCACCTGGCACCGACTACACAGGCCATCCTGTGACAAATCCTCCCTATTCACTCCTGCAGAACAGCGTCCGCAGGAGGCCAACGCCGGAGCCACTGAGCGCTCAACCTCCTCGTCTGACATGACAGAATATATTATATATCTGGCAACAGGGCAGAAGTAAACGCACTCACCGGTGTGTTGAACAACAGCCCACAATATGGCACTGTCGCACACAACTGTATCTGACGAACCTCACAAATACGTGATCTATATAAGTGAGGTCAGTAGAAACACCCTTCCCCCACACACCTGTAGGGCTCATAGGAGAAGTAAAGGGACAGGTATAAGCTGACAGTAAGCGGAAAATAAGCACAGACAGGCAGCACTAGCAAAAGTCACATACCATGCAGAGAAGTTATACTCACTGCACCTTTCCACTACAACCTCCCAGATTCAGTGTCTGGGAGGGCTATAGTGCTGTGTACGCTGTCCTTAAATCAGTGGAGAGGTACACAGGGGGACCGGTCCGCGTGCTCCCTGAGATCTGCGTTGCCACTGTGAGAAAATGGCCCCCAGAGACCTCAGAGGAGGAGTGGCCGTGTAACTGCAGCTCAGTGACGCCAGACTGCGTGCTGAAAGGCGCGCTGAGCTGAGGGGAGGAGCCGCTGAACAGGGAAGGCTTCCTCCCCTGGTTTGCCTGTTATCCCTGGTGGTCTAGTGGTCCCACGGGTTATGGGGGGGGCCCGCCGCCACTGCCAGCAGCCTCCGGTCTTTCCCCAGGACCGGAGGCTAAAGGACTGCATTTTAAGGCATTCCGCGCGCCGCCGCTAGCCAGCGACGCGCAGCTTACCTGAATCCCCGGCGACTCCGGCAGCAGTCCTGGGAGGTAGACAGAGTCCGGCTAGTACGGACTCTGTCCTCCCGCCGCGATCCCCAGATCAGTACTGGCGTCGCGGCGCCAGTCGGGGATCAGAGCGGCAGCGTGGGCGTCTGTATAGACAGCCCTTCGCTACCGTCTGTAGTAAAAAGAGATTAAAATAAATAAAATCTAACTTAAAATAAAAAGCTTCTGGGGGCTGCTCCTGCAGCCCCCCTGCGTGGTGACCGACTCCGGCCGGGCACCAACTTACACTGAGGTGCCTGTGGCTCGGGGGCGGGGTATAGGGGAGGACCCAAGTGCATCCTGTGAGCTAAAAGCTTAACTGTGTGGTGCCCATGGATCCTGATCCAGCTATAACCCCAAGGTCAACCCTGTGGACCCCCTATGGACCCTGAAGTAGAAATATATATATATATCATAGCGATTCTCCTAAGTTATATAACACAAAAAGGTATAAATAACATATATGATATAGTAAGATAATGGATTAGTGATCTGTATAGCGGCAGTGTTACTGGGATCTAGGTCACATTATAAACACATTATTACCATATATTGTATAGTTATAATGTTGATAATATTAGTAATAACGTGCGATAGTGTCCACTAGTGAGTCACATGATATAATCGCGCCCAATTACACTAATAAGGGTAGATATAATATATACATATCTAAGCAAATTATTCATCCTAAATCCCTATTGTAGGCTTATTCTGCAAATATATAGAATAAGAAGAGCTTAGATTTAGGTATAATGAGAATCACATGTAACATATTACGGTATATTCGGATACTGGGGATATATATATATATATATCCCCTGGGTGTATTCATAGTAGATATTATATATTTTAATGCATCGTTACCAAGCCCTATATTATTTATTGTTGTTGAGATATCTCTATCGTTGTATATCCCCCCTCTCTTTATATTGATGACACACATCCCAATTATCTGCGGATGTAGAACTTAAAATACTGTGTGACTGGACTGGAGTGTTACTAAAACCCTGTTTTGTATCAGCTCATTGAAATACTTTTCTCATGTGTGACATCTGATGTCTAACAAGGTTCGTTTTTCGTGTAAAACATTTCCCACACTCAGAGCATGGAAATGGTTTCCTTCCTGTGTGACATCTCTGATGTGTAACAAGATCAGAGTTCTGTGTAAAACATTTCCAACACTCAGGACATGGAAATGGTTTCTCACCTGTGTGACGTCTCTGATGTATAACAAGAGCTGCTTTATATGAAAAACATTTCCCACACTCAGAGCAACTAAACGGCTTCTCACCAGTGTGTATCATCTGATGTCTATTACAAACAGATTTCTGGGTAAAGCATTTTCCACACTCAGAGCATAGAAATGGCTTCTCACCTGTATGAGTTCTCTCATGGGCAACAAGATTAAATTTATATGTAAAACATTTTCCACACTCAGAACATGAAAATGACTTAACACCTGTGTGAGTTCTCTGATGTGTAACAAGATCAGTTTTGACTGTAAAACATTTCCCACACTCAGTACATGGAAATGGCTTCTCACCTGTGTGACGTCTCTGATGTGTAACAAGATGTGATTTCAGTATAAAACATTTCCCACACTCAGAACATGGAAATGGCCTCTCACCTGTGTGAGTTTTCTGATGTCCAACAGAAACTGACCGACGTATAGAACTTTTACCAGATTTAGATAACATTCTATTACCTATATGAGCTGTACTGTGTGTAGCAAGATCTGAATTATCAGGAGAACGTTCCTCATGATTAGAGGGACCAGATGATATATCTGCACTGTGAAGTGCTGGTTGTATATTTAGGGTAATTGGAGTTTCTCCTGGACAATCTTGTCTGATGTTCTTATCTTCTATTTTAAAATCTGGTGACACGATGAGATCTCCCTGCGAGGTATTCCTGCTTGTGCGTCCATCTACTGGAAACAAATGTATAAGAATGAACAATTTACACTGAGAGCAAATGTTCTTGGATGTCTCTGCGCTCTCTTAAACTTAACATGTATAAGACTGAGCTGATCGTCTTCCCACCATCTGGAGTCCCCTCAGCTCCCTCAATTTTATTATCCATCGACAACCTCACCATCTCTTCTAACCCCCAAACGACTAGTGATGCGCGGGCACGTATGGACGATAACGATATTGTCCATACTTGCTGGCAACCTGGTTGATATCGACAAGGTCACATAAGGACCCACGATCATTGATCGCAGATTGCTGGCCTGTCGTTGGTGGGTTGGTGGTGTGCTGGATGAACAATAACGATCATTTAGCACATCGGGAAGGTGCAGGACGATCAGCCAGCGATATCATTATCGTTGACTGTTCGTACCATGTGTACGCACCATAACACCCTCTTCCACTCACTGTTCATCTCTAAACAGGGCTAATGTAACCTCCTCCTATGTGGCCTCCTCAATACTCATTTCTCTCCACTGAAATCTGTACTCAATGCTTCTGCCTGGCACATCTCCAAATTACTACTTCTGCCTCCCCTCTACTACAGGTCCTACACTGGCTCCCCATCCCCATCAGAAAACATTCAAACTCCTCACAATCTCCTATGAAGCCACCATACATATCCCCCTTTTCATCTCTTTCTACATCTCCCTCCTCACTCTCATCACCTACTTTGCTCTGCCAATACCTGGCGCCTCTCCGCCCAAATCATTATATCCTCCCACTCCTGCCTCTAAGACTTTGCCTGAGCTGCTCCCCATCGCTGGAACTCTGGAACACTCTCTCAGACTCACCACCTCTCTCCAAAGCGTCACACAGACAGTACTAATATAGGTTGAATCATTCATTGTAGACAAGCATTGGTGGAAGGACTGTGCAATAATTAGTGTGTACTTGCACATAGCTTGTGTATGTGTGTATACATGGAGTTTGTTGTGATGTGGGAGTATATGGTTTTATAGTGCAGGGAGGAGAATGATCAGATCTCTGGGCTGGTGTGAGGGGGGAGAGCAGGAGTATAATAGGGGCTGATGGCTCCTGATGTATGAGATACACCAGAGATTGTGGGGAGGAGACTGGTCAGATCTCTGGGCTGGTAACACACAGTGATATGTGAGGGGGGAGAGCATGAGAAAAATAGGGGCTGATGGCACCTGACTGCCCCACTGTGCAGATACAATTCCCTCATAAGCTTGTACATTGATGTAGTGACTGAGCAAGGAGAATATGTTGTAAGTGTTTATAACTCACCTGTGCTGATATCTGTAGGGAATTCTTCCTCCTTACACTGCTCATCACTCCTCACATACGTCTCTTCTTCTCCAGCTATATCTTCTGCCTTCATATCAGTCACATACATCTCTTCTTCTCCATCAATATCTTCTGCCTTCATATCAGTCACATACGTCTCTTCTTCTCCCTCTATATCTCCTGCATTCATATCAGTCACATACGTCTCTTCTTCACCCTCTATATCTTCTGCCTTCATATCAGTCACATACGTCTCTTCTTCTCCCTCTGTATCTTCTGCCTTCATATCAGTCACATACGTCTCTTCTTCTCCCTCTGTATCTTCTGCCTTCATATCAGTCACATACGTCTCTTCTTCTCCCTCTGTATCTTCTGCCTTCATATCAGTCACATACGTCTCTTCTTCTCCCTCTGTATCTTCTGCCTTCATATTAGTCACATACGTCTCTTCTTCACCCTCTATATCTTCTGCCTTCATATCAGTCACATACGTCTCTTCTTCTCCCTCTGTATCTTCTGCCTTCATATCAGTCACATACGTCTCTTCTTCTCCCTCTGTATCTTCTGCCTTCATATCAGTCACATACGTCTCTTCTTCTCTCTCTGTATCTTCTGCCTTCATATCAGTCAAACATGTCTCTTGTTCTCCCTCTATATCTTCTGCCTTAATATCAGCAACATTTTCACTCTAAATGATCCATATAACAATAATGTCTGATTTAATTGAGACTAAACAGTATATCAGTGTTTAAGACAGACACAGCTTCTCTGCATATTATATAGTGACAGTCACTTATATTAAGGTATATTGGTGAGACCCTAAATCCCACCTACATGATGCCCCTGTGGGGTCCTGTGATTCTCCTCTGTACAATCCTGTGAATAAAGAGGAGGGGGACATCTCTCTGGGGTATTTCTGATACTGGGTCCATCTGTAGGAGATACACAGTGACTGAGTACATTGTATATATAGATGTGCCCTTACACATCTTTGCTGCAGTCGAGACAAAAATCCCCTTACGGAGCGCCAAGTCCCATGAGACACTGCTAGCGCCATGTGACTTTATTGCATCTTTTTTTTTTGCTGAAAATGCATCTAAGTCACAATGCGATGTAACCAGCAGATTAATTTACATGCAACACTTGTATATCTGTGTGCGACTGAGTCTCTGAATCTGTATACGAAGTGCTACAATGTAGCAGCCGCAGCTTTTTTCATGCCAAGTTCCGCTGTGCATCATATACAGACATAGATGCAAACAGATATACAAGTGTCACATATCACATTAATCAGCACAGTCTGCTGGTGTGTCCTAGTAGCACAGGACCTGGTGGCTCACTCACACCAGACAAGTCACACTGTGTGCTGTTATTTAGGTTAGATTTGAGGACACATCTCTATGAAAGACGCCCAACGTTAGGAGAGTAGCACGGGACCCGAGTGAGCCACCAGGCAAGTCACACTGTGTGGCGTAGTGAGGACAGATGTAAGACGACACATCTATAAGTGATTATCAGGTGATGTGTGTATATAGGGGCCCCCATACCTGCTCTCCCCTGTACAATAAATGACAGTCTCCTCTTACCCAGTGATGTGAGGGGCCGGTGATTCTCCATCATCAGGTCCTTGTACAGACCACTGTGTTCCACTACATACACCCCCTCCTGTATGGAGACACAGACAGTGACATCCTGACACCTTATAGGAACCTGACACACACAATGATACAGTCATCACCCAGACACATCCCCTGGTGTTACTGTATAATGTCTCATTCCCAGCAGTCACCTCTCCAGTCATCACCCAGACACATCCCCTGGTGTTACTGTATAATGTTCCATTCCCAGCAGTCACCTTTCCAGTCAGCGGCTGAATGATCTTGTTGGTGAGTTCCAGGATCTTCTGGTCATTGTGTCTCTCATGTATCAGTGAGTGAGGTGGAGGCACCGTGATGGGGTTCTGGGTACTGCTCAGTCCTACTGACACACGGGGATGGCTGCTGGGTGTCTCACACTCGCTGGATGTCTTCTTCACTACTGTGTAATCCTGAGTATTGGGGAGACAACAATGAAAACGTCAATTAAACTTCACCTATATGGGGTTGTTTATTCACGTGTTATCTTTGCGTAATATACAAGAGGACTATTTCACAATATCAAGTCTTGTAACAATCTCCTATATATAGGAAATTGTAGAGTATATTGTATGCAGATCTGAAATATTTGTGTCAGTGACAAAAAGAAAAGAACATACAGCAAACAATGTACTAAATCCCAACTCCAGTGAGGACTGTGGGACTTATACTATATCTGAGACCGGCTACCTGCTGCTCGCTTTTTCCTATAGACAAAAAATGTCACTGTGATACTCCCAGATCCCCTCACCTCCCCAGTCATGTCCCTGAATTTTGACTAAAGATATAAGTGATGTCACTGTGACACACCCAGATCCCCTCACCTCCCCAGTCATGTCCCTGTATTATTGCTATAGATATAAGTGATGTCACTGTGACGCTCCCAGATCCCTTCACCTCCCCAGTCATCTCCCTGTATTATTACTATAGACATCAGTGATGTCACTGTGACACTCCCAGATCCCCTCACCTCCCCAGTCATGTCCCTGTATTATTACTATAGATATAAGTGATGTTACTGTGACACTCCCAGATCACCTCACCTCCCCAGTCATGTCTTTGTATTATTACTATAGATATAAGTAATGTCACTGCGACACTCCCAGATCCCCTCATCTCCCAGTCATGTCCCTGTATTATTACTATAGATATAAGTGATGTCACTGTGACACTCCCAGATCCCCTCACCTCCCCAGTCATGTCCTTGTATTATTACTATAGATATAAGTGATGTCACTGTGACACTCCCAGATCCCCTCACCTCCCCAGTCATGTCCCTGTATTATTACTATAGATAGAAGTGATGTCCCTGTATAATTACTATAGATATAAGTGATGTCACTGTGACACTCCCAGATCCTCTCACCTCCCCAGTCATGTCCCTGTATTATTACTATAGATATAAGTGATGTCACTGTGACACTCCCAGATCCCATCACCTCCCCAGTCATGTCCCTGTATTATTACTATAGATATAAGTGATGTCACTGTGACACTCCCAGATCCCCCTCACCTCCCCAGTCATGTCCCTGTATTATTACTATAGATATAAGTGATGTCACTGTGACACTCCCAGATCACCTCACCTCCCCAGTCATGTCCCTGTATTATTACTATAGATATAAGTGATGTCACTGTGACACTCCCAGATCCCCTCACCTCCCCAGTCATGTCCCTGTATTATTACTATAGATATAAGTGATGTTACTGTGACACTGCCAGATCCCCTCACCTCCCCAGTCATGTCTATGTATTATTACTATAGATATAAGTAATGTCACTGTGACACTCCCAGATCCCCTCACATCCCCAGTCATGTCCCTGTATTATTACTATAGATATACGTGATGTCACTGTGACACTCCCAGATCCCCTCATCTCCCCAGTCATGTCCTTGTATTATTACTATAGATATAAGTGATGTCACTGTATTATTACTATAGATATAAGTGATGTCACTGTGATGCTCCCAGGCCCTCTCACCTCCCCAGTCAGCAGATAGATGATCTCCAGGGTGAGATGTAAGATCCTCTCAGTCCTGTGACTCCCGTCCTTGTCCATCCTCAATGAATCAGTGAGAATACAGAATGTGTGACGTGTAATAGACTCTGGTTCCTCACAGCAGGACTATCTAGGAATAAATATCACAGAGAACACATGTAACACAGTCAGACATGTAACACTGAGTGACCAGTAAGTCTCCCCGTCCCCCCCAGCCATAGAGCCCTGGTCAGTGTCTGTCAGAGGTTCCTGTGACCCAACCCCATAAGGCTCCTCAGAGGCCGTCACACAACGCTGTACTGCATAAGGTTACACCAATGCTCCTCTCCTGGCCGGGGGTCTTATTCCTCCAAGACATATATTTGGTGCAATTTGCTCCACGTGAATCTTTTACAAACACATGAATTAGGGATGTTGGGATTTTTTTATTTTGTTTTAAATTTATTCCAGAAACGGAGAGAGTCTGTGACTATACTGAGGTCATACAGATAACAGGGGTGTGAGGGGGGAGTACATAGGAGAGCAGAAGGGGTGCAGATATGGGGAGAGGGGAAGTAACGTAGGAATACAGAGCACACAACAGGGGGTGTAACAGCTGTACAGAGGTGGCAGTAACACAGTGGAGGGGGAAGGGAACAGAAGAGGTTAATATCACAGGGATAGGACAGCAGGCAGCCCAGGGGACACACAAAGGGTTACACAATACAGAATCCCATCAGTCACTCTGCACAAATGATGAAATGACAAATGGCCGCACCTCAGATGTATGTTACATGTGTGACCAGCCTGCCGGCCGTGTGTGTGCAGCGTAGGGTGGGGTGAGACATGTCCTGGGGGATAATCAGTGACACTCTGAGGATCTGGGGACTGTCACAGCCACTGGCTGTCTCTGAGAGAGTCTCTATTGCTCAGGATAACAAGACGCCCTGACAGACAGTCTCAGCTCAGGGAGTCAGGGGAAATTGTGGTTGTGCTGTCAGGTGTTATTATATAATAGGAGTGAGGTAAGAGTATATAATAATAACACATTACATTTATTATAGACAATAACACATAAAACAAACCAATCCACTTAGATGTATAATGTGAATCTCTCAGGTGTATATCTTTATGCTACAAGGAAATATAGTTACACACCAATTAAGGGCCGTATTCAAATAGTTGCGAAAACGGAAGTTTTTTTCAGCATCTGGGAAAATGGACGACTTCCCCCAAAAAACAGTCGAGAACGGAGAAAAAAACTGCAGAAAAGATTTCTCCATCCCACATCAGGAGCAAAAAAAAGCAAAATCCCTATTTTTGGCTAAAAATTTGGGGATTTTATTCAGAAACGTTTGAACCCCCCCAATAGTTAATTACCCAAAAAAAATTTCGTAAGTTGCGTATGTTGGTGAGAAACGACTGCGCAAAATTTGGGTGAAAAATAAAAATCGTTGAAGATTATAGAAAGCTATTTTTTCCCAGGAAATTGCTGTTCCATGTAAATTTGGGGGTACGTTAAAATGGGTGCTTGTATATTTTCATGTCGTAAAAACGCAGTTTTTAAAACCTTTAAAAAACCGCCTGCTGTGACCACATGTATTGTTTAAAACACTTGACGCATTCATACCCCCCGAAAAATCAGATCTGATTCGTTAAAACCATTTTCATTGATTTTATTTTCACCCAAGATTTGCGCGGGCGTTTTTCGCCAAAGTACGCAACTTAAGGAAAAATTAGGGGGTAATTCATCATTGGGGGGGGGGGGGGGGTCCAAAGGGTTCTGAAAGAAATACCCATATTTTTAGCCAAAAATAGGGATTTTTGTTTTTGTCGTTCTTCTTGGCGAACGTTGACCTATTTCGTAGATGGCAGAAAAAAATGCTGTTTACGCCGCTAATTGAATACGGCCCTAACTGTGCAGAGTGCTCCTGTAACAGAGTATTAGGATTGTAGTAATACGTTTGTACAAAGTGACACAATGTATAAAAGCCACATTCCTCTGACTATAATCATTACCAGCCCGAGAGAGAAGAGAGTTACTGTGCGATAGCTGAGTCAGGGATAATACATGGTCAGTAATAAGATCATTGGTAGAAGGGGATATAATATGTCATGTACCTGGCACAGAGATCACAGACCCTTAGGACACATCCTCTAATCATAAATTACCCCCAAATGTTTTAGTAAGTTTCGTACTTTGGTGAAAAACGACCGCGCAGATCTTGGGTGAATAAAAAAAAATCACTGAAAATGGTTTTAACGTATTGGGTCTGATTTTTCGGATGTTTCAAACATCACATTTGGTTACAGAAGGCGGTTTATTAAAGGTTTTTAAAATTGCATATTTACGACACAAAAATATTCTTGCGCCCATTTTAACGTACCCCCAATTTACGTGTGACAGTAATTTCCTGGGGAAAAAAAGCTTTCTATCATTTTCAAAGTTTGTTTTTTTTCACCCAAATTTTGTGCGGCCGTTTTTTTACCAACGTTTGCAACCTACAACATTTTTTGGGGTTCATTTCTCATTAGGGGGGGGTGTCCAAAGGTTTCTGAAAGAAATCCCCACATTTTTAGTAAAAAATAGAGATTTAGCATTTTTTTTCATCCAGATCTCGGATGGAGAAAACTTTTTCCAGTTTTTTTCTCCATTTTCACCTGTTTGCCGTTATCGCCTGTTATTTGGGTAAAATCAGCCATTTTTGCCGTTTCTTTTGGCAAAAAATGTCCGATTTCAGCGATGTCGAAAAAAGCTGCCATTTTCGCCGGTAACTGAAGAGAGTTTAACTATATTTCCTTGTAGCATAGAGATATACACCTCAGAGAATAACATTATACTTCTAAGTGAATTTATTTGTGTTATTGTCTATAATAAATGTAATGTGTTATTATTATATACTCTTACCTCACTCCTATTATATAATAACACCTGACAGCACAACCACAATTTCCCCTGACGGCTGCTTATAATTAGGGCATCACGGTCGCCCTTAGGAGGCTGCTGACCTGTCTTATTGCTAATGTGGGTGTAATACTGACCTCTGGATGGATACTGGCGCTAATTATACCTTACTAGTTACAGCTATATCCTTCCCCAGCTCCTGTTATGTATCATATGGTATATACAGTACATACATGTTATACCTATTATGTGTTATTCCCTGACCACTCATTACTGTTATTATTACTCTGCAGCTGCTGCTATAACAGGACAACACAGGTCACTCCCCCTGTATAATAATAATAATAATAATAATAACAGGATACCACAGGTCACTCCCCCAGTATAATACCAACAGGACACCACGTCACTCCCCCTGTACAATAATAACAGGACACTCGCCCTGTATAATAATAAGAGGACAACACAGGCTGCTCCCCCTGTATAATAATAAAAACAGGACACCACAGGTCACACCCCCTGTATAATAATAACAGGACACCACAGGCTGCTCCCCCTGTATAATAATAATAAGACACCACAGGCTGCTCCCCCTGTATAATAATAACAGGATACCACAGACTGCTCCCACTGTATAATAATAATAAGACACCACAGGCTGCTCCCCTTGTATAATAATAACAGGATACCACAGACTGCTCCCCCTGTATAATAATAACAGGACACCACAGGCTGCTCCCCCTGTATAATAATAATAAGACACCACAGACTGCTTCCCCTGTATAATAATAACAGGACACCACAGGCTGCTCCATCTGTATAATAATAACAGGAGACCACAGGTCACACCCCCTGTATAATAATAACAGGACACCACAGACTGCTCCACCTGTATAATCATAACAGGACACCACAAGCTGCTCCCTCTGTATAATAATAATTATAATAATAACAGGACACCACAGTCTGTTCCCCCTGTATAACAATAACAACAGGACACCACAGGCTGCACCCCCTGTAAATTAATAATAACAGGACACCGCAGGCTGCTCCCCCTGTATAATAATAATAACAACAGGCCACCACCGGCTGCTCTCCCTGCATAATAATAATTACAGGACAACACAAGCTGCTCCCCCTGTATAATAATAATTACAGGACACCACAGGCTGCTCCCTCTGTATAATAATAACAACAGGACACCACAGGCGGCTCCCCCTGTATAATAATAATAACAGGACAACACAAGCTGCTCCCCCTGTATAATAATAATTACAGGACACCACAGGCTGCTCCCCCTGTATAATAATAACAACAGGACACCACAGGCTGCTTCCACTGTATAATAATAATAATAATAATAACAGGACAGCACAGGCTGCTCCCCCTGTATAATAATAATAACAGGACACCACAAGCTGCTCCCCCTGTATAATAATTACAGGACACCGCAGGCTGCTCCCCCTGTATAATAACAGAACACCACAGGCTGCTCATCCTGTGTAATAATAATAGGAGGACACCACAGGCTGCTCCACCTGTATAAAAATAATACCAACAACAGGACACCACAAGCTGCTCCCATTGTATAATAATAATTACAGGACACCACAGGCTGCTCCCCCTGTATAATAATAATAACAGGACACCACTGACTGCTCTCCCTGTATAATAATAATAACAGGACACCACAGGCTGCTCCACCTGTATAATAATAATAATAACAGGGCACCACAGGCTGCTCCCCCTGTATAATAACAGGACACCACAGACTGCTCTCCCTGTATAATAATTACAGGACACCACAGGCTGCTCCCCCTGTATAATAATAATAACAGGACACCACTGACTGCTCTCCCTGTATAATAATAATAACAGGACACCACAGGCTGCTCCACCTGTATAATAATAATAATAATAACAGGGCACCACAGGCTGCTCCCCCTGTATAATAACAGGACACCACAGACTGCTCTCCCTGTATAATAATAATTACAGGACACCACAGGCAGCTCCCCCTGTATAATAATAATAATAACAGGACAACACAAGCTGCTCCCCCTGTATAATAATAATTACAGGACACCACAGGCTGCTCCCTCTGTATAATAATAACAATAGGACACCACAGGCTGCTCCCCCTGTATAATAATAATAATAATAACAGGACAACACAAGCTGCTCCACCTGTATAATAATAATTACAGGACACCACAGGGTGCTCCCCCTGTATAATAATAACAACAGGACACCACAGGCTGCTTCCACTGTATAATAATAATAATAACAGGACAGCACAGGCTGCTCCCCCTGTATAATAATAATAACAGGACACCACAAGCTGCTCCCCCTGTATAATAATAATTACAGGACACCGCAGGCTGCTCCCCCTGTATAATAACAGAACACCACAGGCTGCTCATCCTGTGTAATAATAATAATAAGAGGACACCACAGGCTGCTCCACCTGTATAATAATAATACCAACAACAGGACACCACAAGCTGCTCCCATTGTATAATAATAATTACAGGACACCACAGGCTGCTCCCCCTGTATAATAATAATAACAGGACACAACACGCAGCTCCCCTTGTATAATAATAATAACAGGACACCACTGACTGCTCTCCCTGTATAATAATAATAACAGGACACCACAGGCTGCTCCACCTGTATAATAATAATAACAGGACACCACAGGCTGCTCCCCCTGTATAATAACAGGACACCACAGACTGCTCTCCCTGTATAATAATAATAATAACAGGACACCATAGGCTGCTCCACCTGTATAATAATAATAACAGGACACCACAGGCTGCTCCCCCTGTATAATAACAGGACACCACAGGCTGCTTCCACTGTATAATAATAATAATAATAATAATAACAGGACAGCACAGGCTGCTCCCCCTGTATAATAATAATAACAGGACACCACAAGCTGCTCCCCCTGTATAATAATTACAGGACACTGCAGGCTGCTCCCCCTGTATAATAACAGAACACCACAGGCTGCTCATCCTGTGTAATAATAATAGGAGGACACCACAGGCTGCTCCACCTGTATAAAAATAATACCAACAACAGGACACCACAAGCTGCTCCCATTGTATAATAATAATTACAGGACACCACAGGCTGCTCCCCCTGTATAATAATAATAATAATAACAGGACACCACAGGCTGCTCCCCCTGTATAATAATAATAACAGGACACCACTGACTGCTCTCCCTGTATAATAATAATAACAGGACACCACAGGCTGCTCCACCTGTATAATAATAATAATAATAATAACAGGGCACCACAGGCTGCTCCCCCTGTATAATAACAGGACACCACAGACTGCTCTCCCTGTATAATAATAATTACAGGACACCACAGGCTGCTCCCCCTGTATAATAATAATAATAACAGGACAACACAAGCTGCTCCCCCTGTATAATAATAATTACAGGACACCACAGGCTGCTCCCTCTGTATAATAATAACAACAGGACACCACAGGCTGCTCCCCCTGTATAATAATAATAACAGGACAACACAAGCTGCTCCACCTGTATAATAATAATTACAGGACACCACAGGGTGCTCCCCCTGTATAATAATAACAACAGGACACCACAGGCTGCTTCCACTGTATAATAATAATAATAACAGGACAGCACAGGCTGTTCCCCCTGTATAATAATAATAACAGGACACCACAAGCTGCTCCCCCTGTATAATAATAATTACAGGACACCGCAGGCTGCTCCCCCTGTATAATAACAGAACACCACAGGCTGCTCATCCTGTGTAATAATAATAATAAGAGGACACCACAGGCTGCTCCACCTGTATAATAATAATACCAACAACAGGACACCACAAGCTGCTCCCATTGTATAATAATAATTACAGGACACCACAGGCTGCTCCCCCTGTATAATAATAATAACAGGACACCACAGGCAGCTCCCCCTGTATAATAATAATAACAGGACACCACTGACTGCTCCCCCTGTATAATAATAATAACAGGACACCACAGGCTGCTCCACCTGTATAATAATAATAACAGGACACCACAGGCTGCTCCCCCTGTATAATAACAGGACACCACAGACTGCTCTCCCTGTATAATAATAATAATAACAGGACACCATAGGCTGCTCCACCTGTATAATAATAATAACAGGACACCACAGGCTGCTCCCCCTGTATAATAACAGGATACCACAGACTGCTCCCCCTGTACAATAATAATAATAATAATAATAATAATAATAACAACAATAACAGGACACCACAGGCTGCTCCCCCTGTATAACAATAATAACAGGACACCACCGACTGCTCTCCCTGTATAATAATAATAACAGGACACCACAGGCTGCTCCCCCTGTATAACAATAATAACAGGACACCACAGTCTGTTCCCCCTGTATAACAATAACAACAGGAAACCACAGGCTGCACCCCCTGTATAATAATAATAATAACAGGAAACCACAGGCTGCTCCCCCTGTATAATAATAATAATAACAGGACACCACTGACTGCTCTCCCTGTATAATAATAATTACAGGACACCAAAGGCTGCTCCACCTGTATAATAATAATAACAACAGGACACCACAGGCTGCTCCCCCTGTATAATAACAGGACACCACAGACTGCTCTCCCTGTATAATAATAATTACAGGACACCACAGGCTGCTCCCACTGTATAATAATAATAATAACAGGACAACACAAGCTGCTCCCCCTGTATAATAATAATTACAGGACACCACAGGCTGCTCCCTCTGTATAATAATAACAACAGGACACCACAGGCTGCTCCCCCTGTATAATAATAATAATAACAGGACAGCACAGGCTGCTCCCCCTGTATAATAATAATAACAGGACACCACAAGCTGCTCCCCCTGTATAATAATAATTACAGGACACCGCAGGCTGCTCCCCCTGTATAATAACAGAACACCACAGGCTGCTCATCCTGTGTAATAATAATAAGAGGACACCACAGGCTGCTCCACATGTATAATAACAATACCAACAACAGGACACCACAAGCTGCTCCCATTGTATAATAATAATTACAGGATACCACAGGCTGCTCCCCATGTATAATAATAATAACAGGACACCACAGGCTGCTCCCCCTGTATAATAATAATAACAGGACACCACTGACTGCTCTCCCTGTATAATAATAATAATAACAGGACACCACAGGCTGCTCCACCTGTTTAATAATAATAATAATACCAGGACACCACAGGCTGCTCCCCCTGTATAATAACAGGACACCACAGACTGCTCTCCCTGTATAATAATAATAATAACAGGACACCATAGGCTGCTCCACCTGTATAATAACAGGATACCACAGACTGCTCCCCCTGTACAATAATAATAATAATAATAATAATAATAATAATAATAATAACAACAATAAGAGGACACCACCGACTGCTCCCCCTGTATAATAATAATAATAATAATAACAGGACACCACAGGCTGCTCCACCTGTATAATAACAGGACACCACAGACTGCTCTCCCTGTATAATAATAATAATAACAGGACACCATAGGCTGCTCCACCTGTATAATAACAGGTTACCACAGACTGCTCCCCCTGTACAATAATAATAATAATAATAATAACAACAATAACAGGACACCACCGACTGCTCTCCTTGTATAATAATAATAATAATAATAATAATAATAATAATAATATTAATAACAGGACACCAGAGGCTGCTCCCTCTGTATAACAATAATAACAGCACACCACAGGCTGCTCCCCCTGTATAATAATAACAACAACAACAGGACACCACAAGCTGCTCCCCCTGTATAATAATAACAACAGGACACCAGAGGCTGCTCCCCCTGTATAATAATAATAATAATAATAATAATAATAACAGGACACCACAGGATGCTCCCCCTGTATAATAATAACAGGACACCACCGACTGCTCTCCCTGTATAATAACAGGACACCACAGACTGCTCCCCCTGTATAATAATAATAATAATAATAATAACAACAGGACACCACAGGCTGCTCCCCCTGTATAATAATAGTAATAACAGGACACCACAGGCTGCTCCACCTGTATAATAATAATAACAGGACACCACAGGCTGCTCCCCATGTATAATAACAGGACACCACAGACTGCTCCCCCTGTATAATAATAATAACAATAACAGGACACCACAGGCTGCTCCCCCTGTATAGTAATAACAGGACACCACCGACTGCTCTCCCTGTATAATAATAATAATGATAATAATAGGACACCGATGGCTGCTCCCCCTGTATAATAATAATAACAGCACACCACAGGCTGCTCCCCCTGTATAATAATAATAACAACAGGACACCACAAGCTGCTCCCCCTGTATAATAATATTTACAGGACACCACAGGCTGCTCCCCCTGTATAATAATAACAGAACACCAGAGGCTGCTCCCCCTGTGTTATAATAATAATAATAATAAAAATAATAATAATAATAATAACAGGACACCGCAGGCTGCTCCACCGGTATAATAATAATAACAGGACACCACAGGCTGCTCCCCCTGTATAATAACAGGACACCACAGACTGCTCCCCCTGTATAAAATAACAATAACAGGACACCACAGGCTGCTCCCCCTGTATAATAATAATAACAGGACACCACCGACTGCTCTCCCTGTATAATAATAATAATAATAATATTATTATTATTATTATTATTATTATTATTATTATTAAGAGGACACCAGAGGCTGCTCCCCCTGTATAATAATAATAATAACTGCACACCACAGGCTGCTCCCCCTGTATAATAATAATAACAATAACAACAGGACACCACAAGCTGCTCCCCCTGTATAATAATATTTACAGGACACCACAGGCTGCTCCCCCTGTATAATAATAACAACTGGACATCAGAGGCTGCTCCCCCTGTATAATAATAACAACAGGACACCACAGGCTGCTCCCCCTGTATAATAATAATTACAGGACACCGCAGACTGCTCCCCCTGTATAATAATAGAACACCACAGGCTGCTCATCCTGTATAATAATAATAAGAGGACACCACAGGCTGCTCCCCCTGTATAATAATGATAACAACAACAGGACACCACAAGCTGCTCCCCCTGTATAATATTTACAGGACACCACAGGCTCCTCCCCCTGTATAATAATAACAACAGGACACCAGAGGCTGCTCCCCCTGTGTAATAATAATAACAGGACACCACAGGATGCTCCCCCTGTATAATAATAATAATAACAGGACACCACAGGCTGCTCCACCTGTATAATAATAACAGGACACCACAGACTGCTCTCCCTGTATAATAATAATAATAATAATAATAACAGGACACCACAGGCTGCTCCACCTGTATAATAATAATAACAATAACAGGACACCACCGACTGCTCTCCCTGTATAATAATAATAATAACAGGACACCAGAGGCTGCACCCCCTGTATAATAATAATAATAACAGCACACCACAGGCTGCTCCCCCTGTGTAATAATAATAATAACAACAGGACATCACAGGCTGCTCCTCCTGTATAATAATAACAGGAGACCACAGGCTGCTCCCCCTGTATAATAATAACAGGACACCACAGGCTGCTCCCCCTGTATAATAATAATAACAATAACAGGACACCACAGGCTGCTCCCCCTGTATAATAATAACAGGACACCACCGACTGCTCTCCCTGTATAATAATAATAATAATAACAGGACACCAGAGGCTGCTCCCCCTGTATAATAATAATAACAACAGGACACCACAGGCTGCTCCCCCTGTATAATAATAATAACAACAGGACACCACAGGCTGCTCCCCCTGTAAAATAACAGGACACCACAGACTGCTCCCCCTGTATAATAATAATAATAACAGGACACCACAGGCTGCTCCCCCTGTATAATAATAACAGGACACCACCGACTGCTCTCCCTGTATAATAATAATAATAATAACAGCACACCACAGGCTGCTCCCCCTGTATAATAATAATAATAGCAGCACACCACAGGCTGCTCCCCCTGTATAATAATAATAACAACAGGACACCACAGGCTGCTCCCCCTGTATAATAATAACAGGAGACCACAGGCTGCTCCCCCTGTATAATAATAACAGGACAGGACACCACAGGCTGCTCCCCCTGTATAATAATAACAGGACACCACCGACTGCTCCCCCTGTATAATAATAATAATAGCAGCACACCACAGGCTGCTCCCCCTGTATAATAATAACAGGAGACCACAGGCTGCTCCCCCTGTATAATAATAACAGGACACCACAGGCTGCTCCCCCTGTATAATAATAATAACAACAGGACACCACAGGCTGCTCCCCCTGTAAAATAACAGGACACCACAGACTGCTCCCCCTGTATAATAATAACAGGACACCACCGACTGCTCTCCCTGTATAATAATAATAATAACAGGACACCAGAGGCTGCTCCCCCTGTATAATAATAATAACAACAGGACACCACAGGCTGCTCCCCCTGTAAAATAACAGGACACCACAGGCTGCTCCCCCTGTATAATAATAACAGGACACCACCGACTGCTCTCCCTGTATAATAATAATAATAACAGGACACCAGAGGCTGCTCCCCCTGTATAATAATAATAATAGCAGCACACCACAGGCTGCTCCCCCTGTATAATAATAATAACAACAGGACACCACAGGCTGCTCCCCCTGTATAATAATAACAGGAGACCACAGGCTGCTCCCCGTGTATAATAATAACAGGACACCACAGGCTGCTCCCCCTGTATAATAATAACAGGACACCACAAGCTGCTCCCCTTGTATAATAATAATAACAATAACAGGACACCACAGGCTGCTCCCCCTGTATAATAATAACAGGACACCACCGACTGCTCTCCCTGTATAATAATAATAATAACAGGACACCAGAGGCTGCTCCCCCTGTATAATAATACCAGGACACCACAGGCTGCTCCCCCTGTAAAATAATAATAACAGGACACCACAGGCTGCACCCCCTGTAAAATAATAATAACAAGACACCACAGGCTGCTCCCCCTGTATAATAATAATAACAGGACACCACAGGCTGCTCCCCCCTGTATAATAATAACAGGACACCACAGGTTGCTCCACCTGTATAAAAAAAATAATAATAATAACAGGACACCACAGGCTGCTCCCCCTGTATAATAACAACAGGACACCACAGGCTTCTTCCACTGTATAATAATAACAGGACACCACAGGCTGCTTCCACTGTATAATAATAACAGGACACCACAGTTTGCTCCCCCTGTATAATAATAATAACAACAGGACACCACAGGCTACTCCCACTGTATAGTAGGATAAAACAGGCTACTCCCACTGTATGGTAGGACACCGTTACCTGTTGCTGCCGGACACTTGACTCCGCCTGACTCCGGCTCTCAGGAATGTCTATGACAAAATGGCAACTAATGCCCCTGTGGCCCGCCCCCTCTTCTCTGTGACTGGAGACTATAAGAATATGGCCGCCGGTCACCGTACATGAGGACACCATTAAACTATACAGTTGTTACTCTACTGATGAATCTGTGAGCGGTTTCTCAGGTGACTGATTAGTTACAGGACGTCCGTTCTACTGTGTGCCGCCTGATTGGCTACTAGCTGCTGCCAATCACCGGACTAAGGGAAATTTCAGGTGGGCGGTCACTATGATACGAGGGGCGGGGAAGAGAGTGGCCATAGCTACAGGGAGATGAGAGGGGCGGGGCGTGGTTAACGTGAGGGGCGTTTCTTCTATAAGGAAAAGGCAGAGAGCGGCCATTGCTGTGTCTGGCAGTAGGTAATGGTGTTTCCTATTTTTATACAGGGGGAGTAGACTGTGTTGTGCTGCATTATCATCATACAGGTAGAGCAGGCTATGGTGTAATATATAATACTGGTGGAGCAGGCTTTAGTGGTCTTTTATTATAATACATGTGAATCAGATTCCAGTCTCAGGTATAATATAGCTGTAGCATACCCTGGTGCTGCCTTACCATCAAGCAGGTAGATCAAACACCAGTGTTACATATAATACAGCTGGAGCAGACCGTAGTGTTACATATAATACAGGTGTAGCAGACTCGAGTGTTACATATAATACAGCTGGAGCAGAATGTAGTGTTACATATACAGCAAGAGCAGACTGTAGTGTTACATATAATACAGGTGGAGCAGACCCTGGTGTTACATATAATACAGCTGGAGCAGACCCTGGTGTTACATATAATACAGCTGGAGCAGTCACTGCTCGGTGGGTAACAGACTATTGAGAAAGGGAGGTGTCCGGTGCACTCAGACCCCCCATACAGAACGTAGCAGCAGATAGTACAACACTGTTGACACTCAGTAATAATTACAGATGTGGGAGCAGAGAAAATAATATGGGTGATTGTACACAAGTCGCCCAGATATTTGGAGACAGAGGAATAGGGCAGTAGTGGGGAGAGAGGCTGTGCTGGGAGATGTGGTGCGCTATCGGAGGGCGTATAATGGGGGAGGGGGAGCAGATAAGTGATAAGTAGGGGAAGATGATGGGGACAGAGACTTTATCCTAGGTTACTGGGGATAATGACCTGAGGGTGGAATGAGGAGGAAAAGGTGGGTGGGCTGTGAGGGATCTGGCCTGGGGAAATATCTTGTCATATGGTGTTGTGTACTTGTGTATATTATACTATGTGTAGTAATCACTGGTTATCAGGTGTGTGACCTGTGTATAGTGATCAGTGTGTATCAGATGTATGATATCAGTGTGATCAGTGTGTATCAGGTGTGTGATATCAGTGTGACCTGTGTATAGTGATCAGTGTGTATTATAGCGTTCCCGCTAGGCTGTTTTAGCGGGGCACGGTGCCCTGCCCTCCTTCTGGAGGGCAAAAAGCACCCTGCCCTCACAGCCTGTGGGTGCCGACTTCACCCGCAGGACGCAGTGTCCCGCGGGTGGAGAAATGTGCGGTGACCCGGCATCTATTCTCCCTATCTGCAGCGCTTGGGGGCTGCCCGGCGTGTCCGTAAGTGCCGTGCACGCCCCCAAGAGTGACGAAAAGGGGACGCGTCTTATAGACACGCCCCCTTTTCATGGCCACGCCCCCTTTTTGGGCGCGCGTGCCTTCGGCGCGCGCACAACGTTGCCCTCTCTAGCTTCGGCGCCCTGCCTGCCGCCAGAGCTAGAGTGAACACTATATCAGGAGTGTGATATCAGTGTGACCTGTGTATAGTAGTGATCAGTGTGTATTAGGTGTGTGATATCAGTGCGACCTGTGTATAGTGATCAGTGTGTATCAGGTGTGTGACCTGTGTATAGTGATCAGTGTGTATCAGGTGTGTGACATCAGTGTGACCTGTGTATAGTGATCAGTGTGATATCAGTGTCACTTGTGTATAGTGATCAGTGTTTATCAGGTGTGTGATATCAGTGTGACCTATGTGTATAGTGATCAGTGTGTATCAGGTGTGTGATATCAGTGTGACCTGTGTATAGTGATCAGTGTGTATCAGGTGTGTGATATCAGGGTGGCCTGTGTATAGTGATGATCAGTGTGTATCAGGTGTGTGATATCGGTGTGTGACCTGTGTATAGTGATGATCAGTGTGTATCAGGTGTGTGAGATCTGTGTGACCTGTGTATAGTGATCAGTGTGTATCAGGTGTGTGATATCAGTGTGACCTGTGTATAGTGATCAGTGTGTATCAGGTGTGTGATATCAGTGTGAACTGTGTATAGTGATCAGTGTGTATCAGGTGTGTGACCTGTGTATAGTGATCAATGTGTATCAGGTGTTAGACTTGTGTGCATAGTTATCACTGTGTAACAGGTGTGTGATATGGCATTGGGGAAGAGGAGGGCTTAATATTTACTCAGTATGTCGTGTTTGAATATGTTACATGTACTTTGATATTTATTATAACTATTATACTTTTAGACACGTGAGGAATCAGAGAGTCTTTACTAGAAGTCACGTGAGGGTGAGACGTGTCCTGTATAAATCGCTGATCACTGAGGACGGACAAGGACAGGAGTCACATGATTGAGAGGATTCTAAATCTTACACTGGAGATCATCTACCTGCTGACTGGGGAGGTGAGGGGATCTGGGAGTGTCACAGTGACATCACTTATATCTATAGTAATAATAAAGGGACATGACTGGGGAGGTGAGGGGATCTGGGAGTGTCACAGTGACATCACATATATCTATAGTAATAATAAAGGGACATGACTGGGGAGGTGAGGGGATCTGGGAGTGTCACAGTGACATCACTTATATCTATAGTAATAATAAAGGGACATGACTGGGGAGGTGAGAGGATCTGGGAGTGTCACAGTGACATCACTTATATCTATAGTAATAATACAGGGACATGACTGGGGAGGTGAGAGGATCTGGGAGTGTCACAGTGATATCACTTAAATCTATAGTAATAATACATGGACATGACTGGGGAGGTGAGGGGATCTGGGAGTGTCACAGTGATATCACTTATATCTATAGTAATAATACATGGACATGACTGGGGAGGTGAGGGGATCTGGGAGTGTCACAGTGACATAACTTATATCTATAGTAATAATACAGGGACATGACTGGGGAGGTGAGGGGATCCGGGAGAGTCACAGTGATATATATATATATGTATGTGTATATATATATATATATATATATATATATGTATGTGTGTATATATATATAGTACAGTGCTTGACAAATCCCGGTTGCCACGGCGACTAAGATTTTAGTCCTGGCGACCGGGATTTCCAAGTGTCCCCCCACCGCAGGGAGCCTCCAATTGCCGGGCACCTGCTGAAATTTTACCAGCGAGCGCCCGACTCCCTGCAGCGGCAGCCAGAGCTCCCTCCTGAGCTCCAGCATCCGGCTCCCCCCCACAAGCACTATGGGAGAGATGTCATTACTATTGGGGTCACTACTACCGGGTGCACTAATACAGGAAGCATTACTATTGGGGGCACTACTACTGGGGGCACTAATAGGGGCACTATTACAGGGGCTGGTATGAGCATTTTGAAAAATCTGATGGCCATTAAAGAGGCATGTGTGGTAATTTGTTGGCATGTGGGGAGGTTGAGGGGCACTGAAAGGGCATGTGTGGTGGTCTATACAAGTTTTCATATGTTTTGGTAATGGACGATCGTCTGGCTCTTAAACTTTTAAGATGGCTCCTAGATTTTACAAAAATTTGTTGAGCCCTGATATAGTAATAATACAGGGACATGACTGGGGGATGTGAGGGGATCTGGGAGTGTCACAGTGATATCACTTATATCTATAGTAATAATACAGGGACATGACTGGGGAGGTGAGGGGATCTGGGAGTGTCACAGTGATATCACTTATATCTATAGTAATAATACAGGGACATGACTGGGGAGGTGAGGGGATCTGGGAGTGTCACAGTGACATTACTTATATCTATAGTAATAATACAGGGACATGACTGGGGAGGTGAGGGGATCTGGGAGTGTCACAGTGACATCACTTATATCTATAGTAATAATACAGGGACATGACTGGGGAGGTGAGGGGATCTGGGAGTGTCACAGTGACATCACTTATATCTATAGTAATAATACAGGGACATGACTGGGGAGGTGAGGGGATCTGGGAGTATCACAGTAACATCACTTATATCAATAGCCTTTCTCAGTGCCTCAGTCCTCTCGTCAGCACAGCTGTAACCAAGCAGTATGTAGATGCTTTCAAATAATAGTATTAGTCCCTCCGTTCTTACAGGACTTACGATGAGTTTAATATATCTTTCTATTGATGTCTCCCTCAGGATTACACATTAGTCAAGAAGACATCTGGTGAGTGTGAGACACCCCCCAGCTGTGCCTCCATCATGGTGCCTCCACCTCATTCACTGATTCATGAGAGACACAATGACCAGAAGATCCTGGAACTCACCAACAAGATCATCCAGCTGCTGACTGGAGAGGTGACTGCTGGGAATGGGACATTATACAGTAACACCAGGGGATGTGTCTGGGTGATGACTGGAGAGGTGACTGCTGGGAATGGGACATGATACAGTAACTCCAGGGGATGTGTCTGGGTGACGACTGGAGAGGTGACTGCGGGGAATGGGACATTATACAGTAACACCAGGGGATGTGTCTGGGTGACTGCTGGGAATAGGACATTATACAGTAACACCAGGGGATGTGTCTGGGTGACGACTGGAGAGGTGACTGCGGGGAATGGGACATTATACAGTAACACCAGGGGATGTGTCTGGGTGATGACTGGAGAGGTGACTGCGGGGAATGGGACATTATACAGTAACACCGGGGGATGTGTCTGGGTGACGACTGGAGAGGTGACTGCTGGGAATGGGACATGATACAGTAACACCAGGGAATGTGTCTGTGTGACGACTGGGGAGGTGACTGGTGGGAAGGGGACATTATACAGTAACACCAGGGGATGTGCCTGGGTGATGACTGGAGAGGTAACTGCTGGGAATGGGACATTATACAGTAACACCAGGGGATGTGTCGGGGATGACTGGAAAGGTGACTGCTGGGAATGGGACATTATACAGGAACATCAAGGGATGGGTCCTGGTGATGACCGGAGAGGTGACTACTGGGAATGGGACATTATACAGTAACACCAGGGGATGTGTCTGGGTGTTGACTGGAGAGGTGACTTTCGGATCATAAATATTTTCAACCCAGTCCCAAGCTTCACCTCGGAAAGATTAAATAATAAACTACTACATTGGTAGGCTTGACTCCAAAGGATGGAGAGGATTTCATAATAGCGAGGAAATGTTCCATTAAAGCATAATACTGCAATATATTTCCATCAAAGCAAATGGGCGTAGAGACACCGGATGGATCCTGAGTGACACCTCCAGTGCGGCAGTAACATCATCTAGTAGTCTTCCCGACTGAAGGGGTGCAGAAACAATTGACTCGGACAAAACACTAAAATACACCTTCTTGAGTGAGGAACCGAAGACCCTCTCGGTGTATGAGATTTGAGACCTTCTAGGGTACGGAACTCGAAACCCCTTTTTGGGATGTGAGACTTGAGACTCCTTCCTGGGGTGGAACACTTGAAAACCCCGGCTGGGGTATGGGACTAGGAACCCCTTCCAGGGGAAGTGCACTTAATATTTTTACCTGGGGTACAGAACATGAAACTCCCCCTTGAGATGGTGAGACTCCCTCCTGGGGTGTAAGACTAGAAACCCCCTCCTGGGGTGTGAGACTTGAAACCCCCTGCTGGGGCATGAGACGTGAGACCCCCTGCTGGGGTGTGGAACTTGAATAACCCCTTGGGCCGAGAGACTAGAACCCCCCTCGAGGTGCGAGATTTGAAACCCCATCCTGTGGCATGAGACTTGATACCCCCTGCTGGGGTTCGGAACTTGAAACGTCTTGAAACGAGAGAGACTTGAACCCCCCTCTTGGGGCAAGAGACTCAAGGCCCCCTCCTGAAGTACAGGACTTCCCTGTTGGAGTATGGGACCTAAAACCCCCTCCTGGGGAAACTGACTTGACTTTACCTCTTGGGGTATAGAATATGAAACTCCCTCTTGGGATGCAAGATCAGAGACTCCCTCGGGTGAGTGACTCAAAACCCCCTCTTGGGGTATGAAATTTGAAAACCCCTCCTAGGGTATAACACCAGAAGACTCCTCCTGGGATATAATATTCTAAAACCCCTCCTGGGGAACAAAACTTGAAACCCTCTCTTGGGGCGTGAGATTTGAAATGATGGCCCCCTTCTGGGGTGCAGGAGTTCAAACCCCCTGCTGAGGTATGGGACTAAAAAAACCCTTCCTGGGGAAGTTGACTTGACATTTCCTCTTGGGGTATGGTACATGAACCCCGCTCTTGGGACGCAAGACCAGAGACTTCCTCCTGGGGTGAAAAACCCGAAAGGCTCTCTTGGGGGTACAAAACTTAAAATTGCCCTTAAAGGGATGTATTACACAAAAACCTTTCCTGGGGTACAACACCGGGAATCCCTTTCTGGGGTATGAAATCTGCAACCCCCTCTGGAGGTGTAACACATGAAACTTCCTTCTGGGAAGCAAAACTCAAAACCCCTCCTTGTGGTATGTCACTTAAATTCCCTTCTTTGGATGTGGAGCTTGAAGCCTTGTCTCGAGACATAGGACCTAAGACCACCCCCTGGGGTGAGCCACTCATAACCCCCACCTGGGGTACAAGACTTGAAACTAAAGAGTTTAAGACTGGTTTACTAAATAACTCCTCAGGGACAACTGGCTGGAGACCGCCTATGTCACAGATAATGTCCGAATCATGGCCCTGATTCAGACCCACTCGCAAGCAGCTGTCCGCTCGCAAGTGGGTCGATGGTCTGCACTGAGCATGCGCACGACGGAGGGAGCTCCGTCGTGCGCATGCGCCAGACGCGACGAGCGAAGGAAAGTCCTTCGCTCGTTGTGTCTGATCAAAGGGGGCGTGCTGTCGATGTTGATTGACAGCACGCCCCCTTTGGTGGGCGTGCCTCCCTGACGGGGGCGTTCTCAAGGGAACGCCTCCCGTCAGAAGCCGGCCCACTGACATCACTAGTGATGTCAGTGGGAGTGATTTTGGCTCTGATAGAGCCAAAATCACTCCGGGCCTTGCGGTTGAAAACCTCAACCGCAGGCTCCGGCTCGCAGTTTCGATGGTCGCGATGGTCACGACCATCGCGGCCATCAAACTGCACGCTCGTATAGGCTGTGGGTGGTGACCCACAGCTATACGAGCGTCCAGGAGGACGCTCCATTTTTATGGAGGGCGGCCCTCATTCAGAGTGTGCGCTCTGCTCAGAGCGTACGGCTCTGAATGAGGGCCTATGACCGATAGAATTAATATGAATTGTTTCTCTGACTTTGGGAGGTTGACCTATTCCCCCTAACTTCCCTAGGGAAGAAGCATCTTGTAGCCGGGCCCCAGTTATAAGCTTCTTTTTGCTTGGAAAGTGTTCCCTTTTTGTTCGAACCTGAATTAGTAGAGATCACCAGTGGAGACTGGGTACAACTGGAAGTGCCGTCTTCGAGGAACACACCCTTGTCCCCATCTCTTGAAGGACGAAGAGCATAGTCTCTAATGAAATAGTCATCATAACCACAATACAGGCAGATGTAGTTCCCGGCGGCGCTGACGTTCGCCTTCCAAAAGCTTAGGGCGTAGGAAGCTACAATGTCTTACTCCAGCCTCCCTGACGGTGATGTTGGAAACCTCAGGGGTAACACCAGAGGACTTAGAAATAATTTGGAGTATCTTGGGAAGGAGACTTTTGAGTTGTCCCAAAACTTGAGAAAAAGTTAGGAGGAGGTCATGATCACTAGAAATAGCATACGATGTAGGAAGGACTGCTCGAAAGATAGGTTTGAAGACTGAAAACTTTCCCCGGGCGTAGGAGAGGATGAAAAATGAGACTCAGAAGAACCAGACACAGGAGGTTTTGTCGGTGGTACTTGAAAAATAGCTGGAGATGATACAGAAGGAGCAAAACATTTTTCTTTAAATATCCCCGAAAATTCTTGCAGGTGTTGCCTCACAACCCGCAGAAATGTCTCATGAGCCTCCACTCGAGAAAGCAACTCGAGAACCACCGCCTTGTCCTCCAATCTGGCGGCTTGCATCTTCTGGGCCTGAGCAAACTGTCATGACCGGCTGTATGGAATCCCCTACTGTGGGGTGCAAGCTGAGGTTCAGGACTGAAGGGGAAATCTGAGACGTGGGGCCTGTACACAAGATCTCATCCACGAGTACCAGTTGGCGAGACCTGACCAAAGGTGCAGAGTCTAACCAGCCAGGAGGTGTTCACCAGTGACCCCTCCTAGCGGGATATGGGTTTAGCAGCACCCAGCTGGCAGCTCGCGGTCCTTTGGTCAGATAACTGGCACTCACGGGAATAGAGAATCTTGCTACCCTGGCGGATACTTCTCACAAGGATTAAGCTACACCCTAGTGTAGCTTCTAATATATACACTGGTGGACCTAGGAAGTAACAAGGCACTGAGGACTGGTGCGTGAGGTACAATGGCACTGAGGATTGAATTCTACAGAGACAGCGGTATTTAGACTGGATGCTGTAGTGACAGCGGTACAGACTGAACGTTGTAGTGACTGGTACTATATGGCTGGATGCACTTTAGCATCGGGGAATGGCAAATGCTCCAAGCACAGGACAGATTTTCTGAACACACTGGAGCACAATGATTAGGTAATTGCTGCAACACAGGAGAGATATTCTGAACACACTGTAGCACAATGATTAGGTAATTGCTGCAAGTACAGGAGAGATATTCTGAACACACTGGAGCACAATGATTAGGTAATTGCTGCAAGCACAGGAGAGATATTCTGAACACACTGTAGCACAATGATTAGGTAATTGCTGCAAGCACAGGAGAGATATTCTGAACACTGTAGCACAATGCTTGGTAATTGCTGCAAGCACAGGAGAGATATTCTGAACACACTGTAGCACAATGCTTGGTAATTGCTGCAAGCACAGGAGAGAGATTCTGAACACACTGGAGCACAATGATTAGGTAATTGCTGCAAGCACAGGAGAGAGATTCTGAACACACTGGAGCACAATGATTAGGTAATTGCTGCAAGCACAGGAGAGATATTCTGAACACACTGGAGCACAATGATTAGGTAATTGCTGCAACACAGAGAGATTCTGAACACACTGGAGCACAATGCTTGGGTATTTGCTGCAAGCACAGGAGAGATTCTGAACACACTGGAGGACAATGATTAGGTAATTGCTCCAAGTACAGGAGAGAGATTCTGAACACACTGGAGCACAGTGCTTGGGTATTTGCTGCAAGCACAGGAGAGATTCTGAACACACTGGAGCACAATGATTAGGTAATTACTCCAAGCACAGGAGAGAGATTCTGAACGCACTGGAGCACAATGATTAGGTAATTGCTGCAACACAGGAGAGAGATTCTGAACACACTGGAGCACAATGCTTGGCTATTTGCTGCAAGCACAGGAGAGATTCTGAACACACTGGAGCACAATGATTAGGTATTTGCTGCAAGCACAGGAGAGATTCTGAACACACTGTAACACAATGATTAGGTAATTGCTCCAAGCACAGGAGAGATATTCTGAACACACTGGAGCACAACGCTTGGTAATTGCTGCAAGCACAGGAGAGATATTCTGAACACACTGGTGCACAATGATTAGGTAATTGCTGCAAGCACAGGAGAGTTATTCTAAACACACTGGAGTACAATGCTTGGTAATTGCTGCAAGCACAGGAGAGATTCTGAACACACTGGAGCACAATGATTAGGTAATTGCTCCAAGCACAGGAGAGATTCTGAACACACTGGAGCACAATGATTAGGTAATTGCTGCAAGCACAGGAGAGATATTCTGAACACACTGTAGCACAATGATTAGGTAATTGCTGCAAGCACAGGAGAGATATTCTGAACACACTGGAGCACAATGATTAGGTAATTGCTCCAAGCACAGGAGAGATATTCTGAACACACTGGAGCACAATGCTTGGTAATTGCTGCAAGCACAGGAGAGAGATTGTGAACACACTAGAGCACAATGATTAGGTAATTGCTCCAAGCACAGGAGAGTTATTCTGAACACACTGTAGTACAATGCTTGGGAATTGCTGCAAGCACAGGAGAGATTCTGAACACACTGGAGCACAATGATTAGGTAATTGCTTCAAGCACAGGAGAAATATTCTGAACACACTGGAGCACAATGATTAGGTAATTGCTCCAAGCACAGGAGAGATTCTGAACACACTGTAGCACAATGATTAGGTAATTGCTGCAAGCACAGGAGAGATATTCTGAACACACTGGAGCACAATGATTAGGTAATTGCTGCAAGCACAGGAGAGATATTCTGAACACACTGGAGCACAATGATTAGGTAATTGCTCCAAGCACAGGAGAGATATTCTGAACACACTGGAGCACAATGCTAGGTAATTGCTGCAAGCACAGGAGAGAGATTGTGAACACACTAGAGCACAATGATTAGGTAATTGCTCCAAGCACAAGAGATATATTCTGAACACACTTAGGACCTCATTCAGAGCCGCTCGTAAGCGGCAGTACGCTCGTTCCAAGCGATGTTCGCCCATCTGCACATGCGTACGGTTTATAATACGCATGCGCGAACCAGTCAGTGCGGCCAAAAATCATTTGTTCGCTATATAGCGAATGCCTGCTATTTTGAGTGACAGGAGGAGGTGTATGTGGGTGGTAACAGG
The DNA here is from genome assembly GCA_031769625.1 of Taudactylus pleione. Classification (NCBI taxonomy): domain Eukaryota; kingdom Metazoa; phylum Chordata; class Amphibia; order Anura; family Myobatrachidae; genus Taudactylus; species Taudactylus pleione. The sequence goes on along the minus strand of JAUIMM010000458.1, from coordinate 544,204 downwards.
GGAAGGTGCTTGAAAACGAGAAGTGGAATTCTGAACGCAGGCGTGCTTAAAGGTCAAAACGGGCGTTTTAAGGGTGTGCATAATTAATACAGCAGCGTCATTGACCACGTCACTTGGTTGTTTTCTAGTCAGAACTGCTCGCAATATAGTGGTAGGAGAAACCAACCACAAGAATAGCGAGCAGTTCATACGCTGTTCGATGTACTCGATTAATCTAATAAATAGCGGACATGACGTATGATGCGAGCGGCCAGGGGGCGTATTTTTCAAATAAGCGTCCGCATGTTTTGTTCGCTCGTTCAGACATAGAGGCGTCAACAGACCGCAAAGAGCGAACGGTTCATTTGAATAGCCACCCCCTTTTTCTGAACGAGCGAGCGCTAATAGCGTCCGGCTCTGAATCAGGGCCCTAGCACAATAATTAGGTAATTGCTGCAAGCACAGGAGGGATATTCTGAACACACTGTAGCACAATGATTAGGTAATTGCTGCAAGCACAGGAGGGATATTCTGAACACACTGTAGCACAATGATTAGGTAATTGCTCCAAGCACAGGAGGGATATTCTGAACACACTGGAGCACAATGATTAGGTAATTGCTCTAAGCACAGGAGGGATATTCTGAGCACACTGGAGCACAATGATTAGGTAATTGCTGCAAGCACAGGAGTGATATTCTGAGCACACTGGAGCACAATGATTAGGTAATTGCTGCAAGCACAGGAGAGAGATTCTGAGCACACTGAGCACAATGATTAGGTAATTGCTCCAAGCACAGGAGAGAAATTCTGAACACACTGGAGCACAATGATTAGGTAATTGCTGCATTACAGGAGAGATAATCTGAACACACTGGAACACAAGAGTCGGCACTGGTAATCACAGAAGTAACACAAGGACAGACCTGGAATGAAGTAGCATCAGCAGACACTGGAAAATGACAACATTGTTCAGGCAACTTCCTGTTGTAGGATTCGGTCCTAAATATCCTCAGGCAGCTGCTCATTGGATCACAAGATCAGCTGGAAGACTAGCAAGGCTGTCATTGGAGGAAACTGGTCAGGTGAGATAAACCAACATGGCTGCGCCCATACCTGCAAACACAGGAGCCTAGACACATGCATGGAGGTCCTACCAGACCCGGGGAGAATCTTCAGCCATAACCCACCACTGCTACTGACGTCCGAATGCCTCAGAGCCTAAAGACATCAGTCCAGCAGTGAGTAAAGGCCGATCCCAGGCCGGATCCTGACAACTAGTTTCCTCAGTGTATCTCTAGTCCCCACAGTGTCCCTCCAGCCTTCAGTGTATCTCCAGTCCCCACAGTGTCCAGAATCCAGAAATAATTGTTCATACAAACTGAGAATCCTTCAGAATTAATGGAACTAGATGATTTACAGAACCTCCTACAACCTTTACTAAGAACAGCCACAATTGTCCCAGTTCCTTCAGGACAGAAGAACAAAGGCTTTTCCTAATAGGAGGACATCAGGATTCTTTTGCACCAACCTCAACGTGAGGAGGCTAAACAACTATGTCAGTGTCAGACCATTTTGCATGGGAAGAGTGAATTTGATCCTCTCCGCTATCGGCCAGGAGGATTTCCTCACACCCATAGACCTGCAGAACGCTTCCTCTTATGTTGTAATTTAGCACAGGAAGTGTCTCAGGTGCTGGATCAGAGACACCATTACCCGCTCATCAACCTTCCTTTTGTCCTGGCAACTTCTATATGGACCCTTACAGAAATGCTGCTGCAGAGATAAGAGATCTGGGGGCCTAGATGTGGCCACATCTATACATCATCCTGGTTGTAGGAGAATCAGAACATGTGACAGATGCCAAGAAAATACAGGTGATGACCTTATTGCAGAAACATGGCCGGGTTGTGGTCAGGACAGAAAGTCAGCTTGTTCCCTCACAGCAAATACAATGTCTAGGAGCACAAATACCATCCAGCACACAGTAACTCTGTCAGAGGAAAGGCGTCTCAGACAATAGTACTTAGCGTATGATGTACAGATTCATCACCGCTCACCAATGAGGAGAGCGCTGCAATTATTGGGAATGTTCTCAGCCATAGGAATAGTTCCTTGGGCAAGATGGCACTAACGAAACTGGATCAGAACCTTTATATATCCCTGTCTATACCTTCTAAAATCCTTCCTATAAACCTCTAAGAATAACGCTAATTTGCGTATGCAGTCTAACCGCAAATAAAGACAGGAGTGGAATCTGTGGTTCCAACGCACAAGTATTATTCAGGTAAAAGTACAGTCAGTTACACGCAATTGATACATACACAATTTAGGCGTAAAAGGAAATATTACAGACCCAAGTACAGTATACATACGCTGCGCCTCCGGACCCAGAGATAGACCTCAGACTAGAGACCCTCAGTTCATACAACCTTCAGCATGGACTAAAAAAAACAGTATTCGGGCACACATATTTATCCTCATCAGACTGAAGCAGGACAATGGGGAATTGCTGATGTCATTGGTTCCCAGAAGAGAAGCATATGTTACAGCACATTTAACAGGCTGTTTCAAATATACTCTCCCTGCCTCTAACAGCAGGGGAATCTTTCTAGTAACACCTTCTGTACATTCCAACAGTTTAAACATTTTGTTGCTTGTAGGTTCTGCGATCCATAACTTGAGTTTGCATGATGCGATCTCTCCACCGATAATACCGGAATGCTGTAAAAAGCATACGCATCAGAACAAGACCAAACACAACTTGCTTATCATGTATAATACCTTAGTTATCAAAAACCTTTATTTCTACTTCAGGGTCCATAGGGTATCCACAGGATACCTTGGGGGGGTATAGGTGATAACGTCAGGCATCGGGCACCATAGAGTTAAGTTTTCAGTCCTCCCAGGATGCACTAGGGTCCCCCTCCTATACCCCGCCCCCGAGCCAAGGCATCTCAGTTTAGTTTGGTGCCAGGCCGGAGTCGGGTGCACCTGTTGGAGTGGGGGATAAGAAGAGCCCCTGAAGTTTTCTTCAAGCAGCTGTGGCTGCACATCTGGAAGTACAGCATGGACACTCAGTCCTGACGTCCATGCTGTCTTCCCTACACCCCCGCCGGTACCAGAACGCCGGTACCGATCCGGGGATGCTGGTAAGCATCTGGGGTCACAGCTAGCGGTGACCCCATATGTTCAGGACCATGGCCGGAATCAAGGGGGACAGCAAGGTAAGCAGTGGGGTCCCGCGGTGGGTCCCCGCTGTTACATGGTCCAGAGTCCCCAGGCAGGGGGCTCCTTGGGGACTGGCTGCAGCGTGGAGCCAGGTATATAACCTGCGCTTCCACTACCCCCCTGGGACAGCGGACCGCAGCAGAGCGGTAGTGCTGCGGCGTCCCGGGGGTTAAATGCATGCCAGGGGAGCGCGCCTTCCCTGTCTCACAGCCGGCGCCTCCCCCGCTGCACACAGCCCTCTCTGCACACGCCGACTGGCCCTGTGGCAGCGCTCCTCCCCCAGGCCAGCCTCCTCTAAGCTCCTCGGCGGCCATCTTCACAACCGCATGGTGAACGCTGCTGGAAGCCTGGAATCAGAGGCATCGTGGTCTGGGTCCCCCCGCATACCTCTCCGATTTGGTACAGGTCTGTGTATGCAGCGCTGTGTCCTACCAGACTCTGTGTCTAGGTAGTTGAGAACAAGAGCTGATAGTGCAGGAATTGATTTTTCTTTGCATTGTATGTGACTGTGCTAGCGCTGCTGCCTGTACTTCTATTACTGTCAGCTTTATTACTGTCCCTGTCTTTCTGCTAAAGCCCTTGTTGTGCGGTGCTGCAGGGTGGTCTCTCACTATACGAACAGGTATTGTTGAGAGGGGTCACATATTTACCATTATGTCTGAGAGTGATTTCCCTGTACAGCTTCGGTGTGCTACGTGCAAGGCACCTATAGCGGAGGGGGAGGGTAGCGCGGAAGGGCTATGCCGTCCGTGTTATTTATTGGCGCAACCTATTACGGTCACAGCACTGGTATAGGAGCCGCCCTGGGCTTGTTTCGCCAAAGCGCTTACAATCCTCGTGGGCCAGTTAGCTCCGCAGCCTCCATTCACTCAGATGGGAGTGTCCCAGCAGTCAGTGGTGTCGTCACCCATGCAGGGTTTCCCGAGACAATTAATGGTATCCCACAGTCTCCCTATTTCCCCTCCTCAGGTCTCTCATGAGCCTGCGTGGGTTAATTCGTTAACAAGCTCTGTACAGCAGTTGTCAGACGTGTTGCAGGGGGAGTCTGTGATGCGGCCCCACAAGCGGCCGGTGGCATCTCAGTCCGCTCCTTATGAGGATGACGATAGGACATCCGATGATGGAGAGATTCTGGATCCTTCTGACCAGGAACCTCCCCGTCCTAAAGAGTCGGACGCTAAGTCTAAGGTGTATATACCTGGCCTTATTCGTGCAGTCCGGACTGCTTTAGTTATTGAGGATGAGGAACCTCCGGTATCTAAGTCCAAATACGCCTTTTTCAAAGAGGTTAAAGGAGATGCCACAGTGTTTCCTCTTTTGGGACAATTAGTTGACCACCTAGAGGAAGCGTGGAAACAGCCAGGCAAACGATATCAGCCTCAAAGGCGTTTAGCAGTGGCGTATCCATTTGCGGACAATTATTTTGCTAAGTGGCAATCACCTCCACAGGTGGATTCTCATGTGCCTTGTCCGTAGTGCCACGTTACCCATGCCATCCATGTCCTCCCTTAAGGATGCTACGGACCGCAAGGTAGAAATCTGCTTGAAGTCCGTCTATTCCCCTGCAGGGGGGGCAGCACAGCCAGCTATGGCCATTTGCTGGGTTGCCAGAGCTATGGAGCGCTGGGCTGATACGTTGGAGGCATCCTTCGATCCCGACTGTTCGGCTGAGCAGGCGGAGTTGATAGGCAATCTCCGAGATTCAGCCACTTATATCAACGAAGCGGCCTTAGATATTAGTACCCTGGCGTCTCGAATTTCTTCGGCAGCAGTGGCTGCTCGTCGCACTTTGTGGTTGCGACCCTGGAAGGCGGATGCTGATTCCAAAAAGGGTTTGGGGGCATTGCCTTTTAACGGAGAGGTTCTCTTCGGTCCGGACCTGTACAAGATTATAGCCACGCTGGCGGCAGCTAAATCAGCATGTCTCCCGTCGGCTGCTGTTCCTTCTGGTTCAGGTATATCGTCCTTTCGGGCTTACAGGGCCCAGGGTAGGCCTAAAGCACAGTCTTTTCCCCGTCAGGCTGGCCCCAAAAAATCGTCCAAGCCCCGGAAGCAGGCCTGGAGTACCAGATGTCCGGCCCCTAAGCCAGGTGACAAGCCTGCGGCCTGACGGTCCGGGCCTCCCTTTGGGGGTTCCCAAAGTGGGAGGCCGCCTGCTGCAGTTCGCCCGGTGTTGGTCGGTCACCACGACAGACACTTGGGTTCTCGAGGTGGTCTCACACGGGTATGCCCTCTCCTTCCGGCACAGACCCCCGGCTCGATTCTTCACCACGGGTCTACCATCAGACCGGAACAAAGCCACGGAGCTGCGGAAGGTTTTGCACGCTATGCTCCAGGATGGAGTTATAGTGCCTGTTCCATTATCCCAGAAGGGCCAGGGTTTCTATTCCAATCTCTTTTTGGTGCAGAAACCCAATGGGTCGTTTCGTCCGATTCTCAACCTCAAAGCTCTCAACAAATCTTTGCGGGTACCGAAGTTCCGGATGGAGACCCTATGGTCCATCATTCTGGCGCTGGAACCTGGGGACTACATGGTGTCATTGGATATACAGGACGCTTACCTGCATGTCCCTATTCTTTTGCGCCATCAGCAGTTCCTCAGGTTTGCAATCCGCAGCGACCACTTCCAGTTCCGGGCGTTATCTTTTGGCCTGGCGACAGCACCACGTGTTTTCACCAAGGTGATGGCGGTCATGGCGGCTTCCCTGCGGCTGCAGGGGGTCCGCATGTTGCCGTACTTGGACGACCTTCTCTTAGTGGCAGGACCTCCGGAGCTCCTTCTCCGACACTTGGACCTGACCATTGCGCTACTGCAACGGCACGGCTGGTTGATAAACTGGCAGAAGTCCACCCTGATCCCGTCTCAGCGGATTCTGCACCTCGGAGCCTTATTGGACTCGGGACAGCAAAGGATCTTTGTGACGGGGGAAAAGATCGCTGCCTTACAGTCGAGGGTATGCAGTTGTCTGCAGAGCCGCCGGGTGTCTCTGCACTCGGCGATGAGGTTACTGGGCTCCATGGTGTCGGTATTCGACATGGTGGAATATGCCCAGTTTCACTCGAGACCTCTGCAGCACCTGATCCTGTCCAAATGGAATGGACTGCCTCAGTCTCTGAAATTCCAGTCGATAGTGCTCACTCCGGAGGTTCGCCTGTCCCTTGCCTGGTGGTTGCAGACGACCCATCTCAACAGGGGTCGTCCATTCTGGGTGGCGAATTGGGTCCTATTGACAACGGGCGCCAATCTTTAGGGCTGGGGAGCAGTTTTGGGTCCACACTTGTTCCAGGGCAGGTGGACTCCGGCGTAAGCGGAGCTTCCAATAAACATCTTGGAACTCCGAGCGGTTTTCAATGCTCTCCAGCAGGCACATCGGGTTCTCCAGGGTCGCCCAGTGCAGGTCCAGTCGGACAACGCTACCACCGTGGCCTACATAAACCGGCAAGGAGGAACCCGAAGTCGGGCGGCTCTCGTAGAGGTGTCTCGGATCCTGGTATGGGCGGAGCGCAATCTTCCGGCCATATCAGCCCTCTTTATCCCGGGAGTGCTAAACTGGGAGGCCAACTTTCTCAGAACGTTCATCCGGGGGAGTGGTCCCTGCACCTGGACGTTTTTCAACTGCTGGTGGACAGGTGGGGTCTTCCAGAGATCGACCTCATGGCGTCCCGGCACAACAACAAGTTGCCGGTGTACGGGTCTCGCACAAGAGAGACGAAGAGGCGTCTCTGGTGGATACTCTGTCCGTCCGGTGGACGTTCCGGTTTGCTTATCTCTTTCCTCCGGTTTCCCTTCTTCCACGGGTAATCCGGAAATTCAAACAGGAAGGAGGGACGCTTCGGTTGATAGCTCCCGCATGACCCAGACGGCACTGGTTCTCAGATCTTCAGGGTCTGTCCGTGGACAGTCCTCTGCGGTTGCCGCTACGTCCGGACCTTCTGTCACAGGGTCCTAGTCGTCACCCGGACCTGACTCGGCTGTCTTTGACGGCGTGGCTGTTGAGATGGCCATGTTAAGGTCCAGGGGGTTTTCCAGCTCTGTAGTGCGGACCATGCTAAGAGCTCGGAAACCGTCTTCCGCGAGAATATACCATCGCGTGTGGCATACGTTCTTCCAGTGGTGTCGACCGAGAAGTTATGCACCGCGGGAGTTTCGTCTGCCTCGGGTAGTCGCCTTCCTACAGGCGGGACTGGACCATGGGCTTCGCCTTGCTTCTTTGAAGGTGCAGGTTTCTGCCCTGTCTGTCTGGTTTCACCGTAGGATTGCTACAATCCCAGATGTACGCACCTTTATGCAGGGCGTTCTGCGTATTCAGACGCCTTTTGTTCCACCTGTGGCGCCTTGGGACTTGATTGTGGTCCTGAGGGCTCTCCAAGGACCGCCGTTTGAACCACTGGGCTTAGTGGATCTTAAATGGCTAACAGCTAAGACTGTTTTCCTTCTGGCCATTGCTTCGACCAGACGTGTTTCTGATTTAGGGGCTCTCTGTTGTAGACCCCCTTTCTTGATTTTTCATGGGAACAGGGCAGTGCTGCGCAGTCGTCCTGAATTTCTTCCCAAAGTTGTTTCCCAGTTTCATGTTAACGAGGAAATAGTTGTTCCGGCCTTTAACTCACCTGGCCTTTCAGTGGGTGAGGCCACTTTGGATGTTGTGCGGGCCTTAAGGACTTATGTTGACCGCACTTCTTCGTTTAGGAAATCGGATGCCTTGTTTGTCCTCTATGGCTTCCGTAAAAAGGGTTGGCCTGCTTCAAAGCAAACTTTGGCAGCCTGGATCCATATGGCCATTTCTGAAGCTTATCTTCATGTAGGCCTGCCGGTTCCTCCATCTGTGAAGGCTCATTCCACTAGGTCTGTGGGTCCTTTGTGGGCAGCTCGACGTGGTGCCTCTGCAGTCCAGATCTGCAAGGCTGTAACGTGGTCCTCTGTCCATACCTTCGTGAGGTATTACAGGTTTGACACCTTTGCCTCTCAGGATGCTTCCTTCGGGCGGCAGATTCTCCTTTCAGCACGGGAGCGTCCCCACCCTTAAAGGATACTGCTTTGGGACATCCCCAAGGTATCCTGTGGATACCCTATGGACCCTGAAGTAGAAAATATGAGATATGGTAATAACTTACCCTTGTTATCTCTATTTCTACGAAGTCCATAGGGTTCCACAGGACTCCCACCCTGTCGCACCTGTGCTGCAGATGGGCTTTACTCTGGTCACCGGTTTTTCCGTCTCCCTCTGGTGAGAATGTGATTCTTGTGTGTGTCCAGATCTTTTTTCTCTCTCTTCCTTCTCCTCCTCCGGCCTATGGCTTGGTAACTAACTGAGATGCCTTGGCTCGGGGGTGGGGTATAGGAGGGGGACCCTAGTGCATCCTGGGAGGACTGAAAACTTAACTCTATGGTGCCCGATGCCTGACGTCATCACCTATACCCCCCAAGGTATCCTGTGGAACCCTATGGACTTCGTAGAAATAGAGATAACAAGGGTAAGTTCTTACCATATCTTATATTTTCTCAGCATTGAAACTAACTTAACCGACTTAGATCATACATTTTGATGCTTATGGAACCTTATGTGTGAATATGAAATGTGTGGGTATTCAGGGTTGGGTATAAAGACATATTAATATGTGTATGAAGAAGGGTGCAGTTAACTCTTACTGAGTGAACATTTTAACAGTGTGACATGCTGGGCTAGATAGTTCTACATGCCTTCTGTCAGCAGCCCCCACTTGTCCTGTGTTCAAAGGGAAAAACCTATTTTGTTCTCCTAGACTCTTGTGTGGAATGCAAATGTATTATCACCTCAAGCTGTGAAATTTGGGGCCGTCCTGTCTAGGATTCAGACAAATCCAATTGTGTATATCAATGCCTGGATTATATTACAATTGCCACAACTTTACTTTATCTGCATCCAGGGATTCCCAATTTGTATGTAAAACTACCCATTGTATATTTCTATTTACTTTTACTCAGAAAGCTTGTTTTTCCAGTTGCCCTTGGTAGATTAACATTGCCATCTGTTCTTAGCTCCTGAGTTGTAACTTGAAATGACGTTGGTCATAAAATGGCGTCTTGCAGATTCTTGTTTCTAAAATGGAGTCTAGCTGCCATTTGCAAGATGGCGTCGCGCACGCTTCAATTTTAAACTGATCTTGTCTCAGCTAATAATCCAGTTTTGACAGTCCACCCTTTGATAGCGAACAACATGCTATCACAATCTGCTATTTAAATTTAATTTATGCTTACATTTACATATTATTTAGTGTTATTATGGGATGGCACAAGATGGTTCTTAATCCATCAATAATGTGTCTCTGGGTGGGGACATAAAACTACTATTATACGCACACCGCGGATCTTGGAAGATCATGTGACAGGTGTGGGAATGCACTAGTCTTATAACAGCAGTCTTGAAGGGGAATTTGAGACGTTACATTGTCTGAGGTGTTCTATAAATAACATTTCAATAATATCTTCTATGCATGCCTAAATATTATACATTTAAATGATGGTACTTCCTAGCTCAGGGTTGTAATGCAGTTCTGTATCTACCTGGGTATAGATATTATCATTTCTGACCACCATCATAGTTCCATCCTTTCGTTTTACTCTGTTTTTACATTTTCCACACTTCAACACAATAGGAACACACCGGACGCATATGCCAATTACTATGATGACAATCAGTATAAGGATCAAGAATTTGCCTATGCTGGCGATCACTTCCTGGACCCATTCCCCTAGACCTGAGAACCATTTTACTGGGTTCAGCTATGACACCCATCCTTCTATCTTTTCCCCTGCTTCAGCCACTGATGCGTTATGGTTCTTTCGAAATTCCCACTTTAGCTGCAGAATCTCATCCATCTTCTGGTCTATCACCTCCTTAGGGTCGCTGGTATCATTGGTGACATAAGTGCAACATTTTACTCCAAATTGGGTGGCTAACATTACGCAATACCCTCCAGTAACAGTAGTTAAATAATTCAACACTAGCCTGTGTTGCACTAGTTCTTTCTTGTACGCTTGCAATTCTCTCCCTGTGTACCTGAATGTGTCATCGTACATCTATTATCTATTAATTTAGCAAGTTCCTGGATTTATCTAAAATTGAATGTACCCCTAGCAATCCTGGTGGGACCCAGGGCGACTAAAACTTGGAAGCCAGTTGTCTCACTGATTAATTGAGCGGCTTTATGCATATCACCAGGTATCATATTTCTCTTGCCTCTGTGTTCATATTGTGGTGAAGATATGGTGACGGTGTGTTTTTATGTATTCCCAGCATTTCAACATGTGTGAGGGTCATAACTTCTGGGACTAATCTTCCCAGATAACACAAACCTTCGGAACTCGGGGAGAGCCATTTATACGCTTTTCTTCCGCATATAAAATATACATTATCGGGGAGAACATAAGGAATGGCATGCATCATTATCATTAAACACATTTCCCTTGCAAACAATCCTATCTCAGGCTCTTCCATCTGGTATATGCAACTTTCTGGTTGTATTATTTTAGCACAATAACCATCTGGTACTTTACCAATAATTTCTTTGGTGGAACTCAATGTATACCTGTACCTAAAATGTTTCCCACTTGATTTAATTGAGCATAACAGATCATAGTTTATGGACTCATTATCAGCTCTTTGTGAGAAGGTCATCATCTGATTATTCCCCGTCACTTCCCAACCTCCGGGTTTATTGGGGTTGGTTATGTTTAAACACAAAAGTGATCTATCTACTTGGAATTGATAGAGTTTGAAATGAGGCGGTTTGGATGAGAGGAATTTTCCATCCAACGTTTTCCCTTTTTGTAATTCTAAAATTTCCGTGATATTCAGCGGAAATGGTACCAACCCTACATTAAGCTGTCCCTGTGGCACATGTGAACACACCCAGCAATCAGTTTGATTTAACACTTTGCCTACCATGCTATCATAATCCTCTAAAGGATCATAATCCTCCCCAGTACGGGTTATATTTAGGTTAGCACTGTTGGATACAGTTCTCATCAACTAGGGACCCACAAATACAGGAATCTTCAGACGATAAACCTCCACACCTTCCCCGAGTATCCGGAATGACAGCTCTCAACAATAACAGTACTAAGATTGGTCAGACACTCCCCTGATTGACATTGCACTCCTTCTTTCTCCACTCCATCAGCACTGCCATCAGCTCCCGTTTCCTCAATCGGTCCCCCATCACAGACACTGGATATTCCCGAACTGACCAGGATGGTGAACACTCTAAAAGAGAATATGAAAATGAACACAGCAGGCCCGTCCATTTTAACAACAAGTCCTGCAAAATTTCTCTCGGTTCAGGTATCTCACTACGACCTTTTCAATCCTCCCGGAACAAGCTCGCGAGCGACAGGTCCACACTATCAGCCTTGTCTCCGCCTTGTTTCTCCACCGGTTGATTGACCTTTTTGCAGTGAGTGGAATGGACCCAGGTATCTCTCTCGGCCACCTTCAAAGATGTAGTACTCGTCAGCAGCACCTGGTATGGACCTTCCCACCGATCAGTCAAACAACCTGAACGCAAGAAATTTGCTGCCAAGGAGGACTGAAGGCGAAACCAGTGATTTATGTACCTGATAATTCCTATTCCTCTCAGCACTCCATGGTGACCCAGTGTTCCCACCCATCTTGTTTCATATATATATTTCAGAGACAGCTGGGAAGTTTCTCAAAGACACAGTGTGTCACATGACCTATGTATAAACTTACCAAGTGAGGTTCAGGGGAGGATTCCAGTGGCAGGACCTGGTGCAGGTATGGCAGCGAGAAGCAAGTAACCCACAAGATGTTTTGGATGCAGTGAGTAAACGTAAAGATATGTGTAGCACTGTTCTGCAGGGTCTGCACAGTCTTGAGGTCTGCACACTAGCAGCCTTATATAAGAGCAGGAGAGACCTTAGGCAGCTATCTGGTGTAAGCTTTTCAGTTCATTGACCAGTGCACTAAATTATAGCCAAGAACAGAGCCAGGTTTGGAACAACATATCAGCAGAAGGATTAAAGGAGAGGTGAATAGTTGCACACAAGCCAGGATCAGACACTATATCAGTAGCAGGAAGATCAGAGAAGACGTGAGTAGCCACACACAAGCTAGGATCTATACACAGTATGAGCAGGAGGAGCAGAAGAATGCAATCAAACACAAGCAAGTAGTGGTATACTTTATCACCTAGCATTGTGTGCAGGAATAGCTTTGATAGCATTAGCAATCACCAAGCATCCCTACTTTACAGTGTCAGATGACGCAGACAACTTGCACATGCACAGAAGAATTTCCATAATGCTGGGGACTCGCACTACACCTGTCACATCTACTCAGCCAGGATACTTTCTTACCAGCTTCTAATACTACACAAAACCTATGTAACATGACATGAAATGAGGATCCACATTATGGGCCTAATTTAGTAGTACATGTTACTGCACAATGATAAGGAATCTGCCCAGGCACCAGACCCGTTCTGTGCATGTGCAAAACGGGTCTGAGAGCCCGCATGGAGACTGTCAGCAGACCGTCAGTGATTGACACTATGCCGCGGTTTGTGGGTGGGGAGAGGGCGACGACAGCCTCCGTTACCCAAAATGGAGGTGTGTCGCCACTGTTGGGGAGGAGGGAAGAGGCCAGGATCTCCGTCGGCTGATGGAGATTCCCTGGCCTCTTCCTCGCAGCTGCAATGGCCAGCTGCATGACCCTATTAGCCGACCGATGGTCTGCAGAGTATCTGATTCTGCATTGGACAACGCAGCTCGGATACGTAATGCAGCAGGAGCTGAATAAGGCCCTATATACCATCCTATTGCCTGTGTTTTTATAAAGCTGTCTCTAGCTAATTTAGATGGAACTTAACACACTGTAAGAGCTGCCATAAAGAACAACAATGAAAAGTACTTTTCAGGTACATCATTTGCTGTTTTCTCTAACATCTACTTGGAGGACACTGAATACTATGAGGCAGAGACACAAGCAGGAGTATGAGAGTTTTCACGTAATATAAAGTGACCATGCTCCTGTTTCCACACTCCGTACCTCATAGTATCCAGTGTCCCTCAGAGGACTGAGAGAAGGATTCATAATGCAAGTACAAAGATTCAATGTTTCATTATATGACCTGTGTGCATCTAATACACCAATATTCTTCTAGATAATCTCAGTCAATGGAACTGAAATGACTAAGTGTTATTTTATTATTTTGTGGATTATTTAGAGTGAAAATCTGACTAATATGAAGGCAAAAGATACAGAGGGAGAAGAAGAGACGTATGTGACTGATAATAAGGCAGAAGATATAGAGGGAGAAGAAGAGACGTATGTGACTGATAATAAGGCAGAAGATATAGAGGGAGAAGAAGAGACGTATGTGACTGATATAAAGGCAGAAGATATAGAAGGAGAAGAGACATATGTGACTGATATAAAGGCAGAAGATATAGAGGGAGAAGAGGAGAAATATGTGACTGATATGAAGGCAGAAGATATAGAGGGAGAAGAAGAGACGTATGTGACTGATATGAAGGCAGAAGATATAGAGGGAGAAGAAGAGACATATGTGATTGATATGAAGGCAGAAAATATAGAGGGAGAAGAAGAGACGTATGTGACTGATATGAAGGCAGAAGATACAGAGGGAGAAGAAGAGACGTATGTGACTGATATGAAGGCAGAAAATATAGAGGGAGAAGAAGAGACGTATGTGACTGATATGAAGGCAGAACATATAGAGGGAGAAGAAGAGACGAATGTGACTGATATGAAGGCAGAAGATATAGAGGGAGAAGAAGAGACGTATGTGAGGGGTGATCAGCAGTGTAAGGAGGAGGAAATCCCTACAGATTTCAGCACAGGTGAGTAATAAACACTAATTTACAAAAGAGCCTCAAATATTCTCTCCATACACCGTGATGATTGTGTTCAGCTTTATTTTAACCAGTGTCTTATATGTGGAATATTTGTATGTACTACCAATTTACGTGGCTTTGCTTCCCCAGTCCAAAATATCCTTCTCGGTTAATAATTCAGTCTGCACAATAATCTCTTTCTACACTCTCTTCTGCCCCTATTATACTCCTGCTCTCCCCCTCACATCATGTCACTGTGTGATACCAGCCCAGAGATCTGACCAGTCTCCTCCCCACACTCTCTGGTGTATCTCATACATCAGGAGCCATCAGTCCCTATTATACTCCTCCTCTCCCCCTCACATCATGTCACTGTGTGTTACCAGCCCAGAAATCTGACCAGTCTCCTCCCCACACTCTCTGGAGTATCTCATACATCAGGAGCCATCAGCCCTTATTATACTCCTGCTCTCCCCCTCACATCATCTCACTGTGTGTTACCAGCCCAGAGATCTGACCAGTCTCCTCCCCACGCTTTGTGTATATCATACATCAGTGCAGGGGACGTAGCTATAATGATTAAATCACTGATCAATGTGATGAAAACCCTTGTAACATTATCCATGATCCTAATTTGCTTCTGTTCCCTGCTCTGCACTTCTGCTTTTTTCCTCTTTCTGCTGTTGCCCGTCTATGTGCCCTGCGCCATTCCCCTACATTGCCTGCTGCATCTCCTGCTCTATGCCCTGCACCATTCCCCTATCCTGTCCTTCTGCCTCTCCAGCTCTGTGCCCTGCACCAATACTTTACCCTGTCCTGCTGCCTCTTCCGCTCTGTGCCCTGTGCCATTCCCCTACCCTGTCCTGCTGCCTCCCCTGCTCTGTGCCCTGCACCATTTTCTTACTCTGTTCTGCCTCCCCAGCTGTGTGCCCTGCACCATTCCCCTACCCTGTCCTGCCTCCCCTACTTTGTGCCCTGCACCATTCCCCTACCCTGTCCTGCTGCCTCCCCTGCTCTGTGCCCTGCACCATTCCCCTACCCAGTCCTGTTGCCTCCCCCACTCTGTGCCCTGCGCCATTCCCCTACCCTGGCCTGCTGCCTCCCCCAGTCTGTGCCCTGCACCATTCCCCTACCCTGTCCTGCTGCCTCCCCCACTCTGTGCTCTGCACCATTTCTTTACCTTGTTCTGCTGCCTTCCCCGCTCTGGGCCATGCACCATTCCCCTTCCCTGTTCTGCTGCCTCCCCCACTCTGTGCCCTGCACCATTCCCCTACCCTGTCCTGCTGCCTACCCCGCTCTGTGCCCTGTACCATTCCCCTACCCTGTCCTCCTGCCTCCCCTGCTCTGTGCCCTGTGCAATTCGCCTACCCTGTTCTGCTGCCTCCCCTGCTCTGTACCCTGCACCATTCTCCTACCCTGTCCTGCTGCCTCCCCTGCTCTGTGCCCTGCACCATTCCCCTGCCCTGTCCTGCTGCCTCCCCCGCTCTGTGCCATCATTCTGTGTTGCTCTTTCCTATTGCTCTCCTTCCCTCTCAGCGGTTATATACAGTGACTCATTACCCTAAGTTAGTAGCATGACTCTGGTGGGGCTACTCTCCCTGAGGATGACCATATAGAGGCTGCTTTTTCTACATATATATTCACCTGGAGAACTTTGTGTAGTGTGGACGCAGTTGTTGGTAATTCGCCCACAAGTTTCCCGTGTGTGTATGTGTGAGGGCGGTCTAGATGGGTATTATGGTTCACCAACGTCACTGGCTAATGAGGCTTCCTGCTGTGATGATGGCTAGGGAACGTTACCCAGCAAAGTCTGCATTTGGGGGTAGATATACATTGGATGTGCCATCTGCCTGTCCCTGGGGCTGGGTCTATGACATGTGCTGATAATGTGGGTGTGGAATGTTATCTGTTCAAAGAGTCTTATTTATTGTTGGTTGATTTGGAAATTAAATAATGTGGTCATAGCTCATACCTGTAAATTAAACAACCAAACCCCTTCATAATAGTAACACCATGGTGGTGTAATGGTTAGTATTGCTGCCTCACAGCACTGAGTTCATGAGTTCAATTCCCAGCCAAGGTGCTGTGTGGAGTTTGTATGTGTATCCCCCAAAAATCATGCTGGTAGGTTAATTGGCTTCTGACAGAATTTAACCATAATGTGAGTGCGTGTAGATATGGGAGGGAATATAGATTGTAGGGACTGATGTGATTGGCCAAATATTCTCTGTAAAGTGCTGTGTAATATGTGTGCGCTGTATAAAGAACTCTGGTGGAAATACAATAACTCTGTTATTATTTTTCAGATGGACGCACAAGCAGGAATGACTTGGAGGAAGATCTCATCTTGTCTACAGATATTAAAATAGAAGATAACATCACACAGGAATCTCCAGGAGATAATCATGTTATGCTAAATATACATCCAGTACCTCAGAGTGCAGATATATCATATAATGCTTATAATTATCAGGACTGGTCTCCTGATACCTCAGCTTTTGTTAGACACAGTGCAGCTTATGCACCTTATAAATTATTTCCGTGTTCTGTTTGTGGGAAATGTTTTAAACAGAAATCACGTTTAGTTATACATGAGAGAAGTCACACAGGTGAGAAGCCATTTCCATGCTCTGAGTGTGGGAAATGTTTTATACGGAAATCAGATCTCGTTATACATCAGAGAAGGCACACAGGTGAGAAACCATTTCCATGCTCTGAGTGTGGAAAATGTTTTACACGGAAATCGGATCTTGTTATACATCAGAGATGTCACATAGGGGAGAAACCATTTTCATGTTCTGAGTGTGGAAAATGTTTTACACAGAAACCAAATCTAATTACACATCAGAGATGTCACACAGGTGAGAAATCATTTCCATGCTCTGAGTGTAGGAAATGTTTCACACAGAAATCAAATCTAATTCTACATCAGAGAAATCACACAGGTGAGAAACCATTTCCATGCTCTGAGTGTGGGAGATGTTTTAGAGATCAATCAAATCTTGTTAAGCATCAGAGAAGTCACACAGGTGAGAAACTATTTCCATGTTCTGAGTGTGGAAAATGTTTTGCAGTTAAATCAAATCTTGTTACACATCAGAGAAGTCATACAGGTGAGAAACTATTTTCATGTTCTGAGTGTGGAAAATGGTTTACAGTTAAATCAGATTTTGTTGCACATCAGAGAAGTCATACAGGTGAGAGGCCATTTGAATGCTCTGTGTGTAGGAAAAGTTTTACACGGAAATCAGATTGTATTACACATCAGAGAATTCACACTGGTGAGAAACCATTTCCATGCTCTGAGTGTGGAAAATGTTTTACACGGAAATCGAATCTAATTCTACATCAGAGAAATCACACAGGTGAGAAACCATTTCCATGCTGTGAGTGTGGGAAATGTTTTGCAGTTAAATCAAATCTTGTTAAGCATCAGAGAAGTCACACAGGTGAGAAACCATTTCCATGTTCTCAGTGTGGAAAATGTTTTGCAGTTAAATCAAATCTTGTTACACATCAGAGATCACACAGGTGAGAAACCATTTCCATGCTCTGAGTGTGGGAAATGTTTTACACAGAAGTCACATCTTGGTAGACATGAGATCTCACACAAGAGAAAAGCATTTTTCTACATCAGGGTCCTTAGGTATCCACAGGGATACCTTGGGGGTATAAGTGAGTTGGTACAACCGGGCGCAACGCAGTAAAAAATTTCATCTTCCCGGGATGCACCAGGCTCTCCTCTTATACTCCGCCCCCAGGAGGTCCTATGGACGTCCACACCGCCGCTCTGTTACCCCGCTGGCGCCGAGACTCCAGTACTGATCTGGGGATCTCGGCAGGCTTCCGGGGTTCTTACTAGCAGGGATCCCTTACTGTGGCCGGACGCCCGGGGATTTGGTAAGTAGCGGGCACCCGTGGTGGACACGTGCCATCACAGTCATGCTTTTTTTCCCCAGGGCTGGTGGCTCCCTGGGGAAGTGCCCTCCTGGAGTCCTGCGCTGCCACTAGACCACCGGGGACAAGAGGACCGGCGCAGAGCGGAACGCTCCAGCGTCCCTGGGGTTAACTGCAGGCCAGGGGAGGATGCCTTCCCTGTTGAACAGCCGGCTCCTCACCCGCTGCATAGCGCACCATTCCACTGCACTCTGGCGCACTGGCTATACTCTCCCGGCATCTCCTTATTTCTGAGCTCTGGCGGCAATTTTCTACAGCCTGTCGCAGTCTCCAGCATTGCGGAGCTGGGTCCCCCTCTGCATACCCCTCCTCCACGTTAGCGAGGTCAGTGTATGTAGCACTTGGTCATTATAGCAGGCTATTCTGCATTGTATGTGACTTATGCTAGTGCTGTCTACCTGTATATTTATTTTCTCTGTCAGCCATTTTATCTGTCCCTTTTTCTCTTTACAACAGACCCCTACAGTACAGGTGCTGTTCAGGGGGGGTTCAATTGTATCACAGATATTTTTTTTTTTCTGTGTATAGTGTCACATACACTGTGTCTGCTGCCATGTTAGGTAGTGAGGAGTCTTTGCAGATCTCTGCTCCTGTCCTGTTTTCCTGTGTCAGATGTAAGACAGGAATTGGGGAAGAAAATAGGGATAGGGGAGACGTTTATCGGCTCTGCCCATGTATTGCCCCATGGAGTTCATGCAGCAGCCATTGTTCCCAGCTCCCTTGCAGGGGTACCCCGGGCAGATGATGGTGGCACAATGTCCCCCTCAGCATACACCTCAGGTATCTCCAGGAACCTATCTGGGTGAACTCTGTCTACCACGGTACAAAACCGAACAGATTTTGCAGGAATCACTGCTTCGGCCTGCTAAAAGGCTATTATTGTCATCCCAGTCTACACATTATGATGAGAATGACATGACGTCTGATGATGATGAAATTCTTGACTTATCTGATTCTGAACCCCCTCCGAAGGAGGTAGAGGCTAAGTCTAAGATATATTCCAGGCCTCATATGGGCGGTCCATATAGCCATGGTGATTGAGGACAAAGACCTACCTGTGGCTAAGCCTACATATGCTTACTTTAAGGATGTTAAAAGCACTGCTGCAGTGTTTCCCCTGTCTGGTTGGTTAGTGGATCATTTGGAGGCATGGAAGTCTCTTGGGAAGGGGTTTCAGCCTCATCAACATTTTGGCATATGCCTTCCCTTTTGCTGAGGATTATTTCACTAAATGGGAAACTCCCCCCTTAGGTGGATTCTCACGTAACGTGCTTGGTGAAGAGAGCGACCCTACCTATGCCTTCCATGCCTTCTCTGAAATATACTATGGACCGCAAGGTGGAGGTATGTCTGAAATCAATTTACTCCCTCGCTGTTGGGGCATGGCTGTCTGCTGGGTGGCCAGAGCCATGGAAAAAGGATGCCTTGGAAGTGTCATTGTCTTCAGGGGCTACCAGTCAGCAAATTGTGCTAGTAAGCGCATTAATGAGGCAGCTTTGGATGTTAGCCTGCTTCTAGGCAATATCAGCTTGCCGCTTCCTGTGGTTATGCTCTTGGTGAGCGGATGCAGTTTCCAAGAAGGGCTTGGAATGTTTACCATATAATGGTCAGGTCCTGTTCGGCCCTGACTTAGACAGATTTGTGGATATGCTGGCGGCAGCAAAATCTGCATGTCTACCTTCAGCTCCGACTCCATCAGGGTCCGTGACCTCGTCCTATCAGGCTCAAGGTAAGACTAAAGTGCAGTTCTTTTTGAGACCATCAGGTACCAAGAAGGCTGCCAAGCCCAGTAAACAAGCTTGGAGCACCAGATATCCGGCGGCTAAGCCCGACAACAAGCACTCAGCCTGACGGGAAGGGTCTCCTCTTGGGGGACTCCAAGGTGGGAGGCCGACTTCTTCAGCTCACCCAGTGCTGGTGCCAGACCACCACAGACACTTGGGTAAGGGAAGAGGTCTCACGGGTATGCCCTCTCCTTCTGCAGAAGGCCTCCCCATCAGTTCTTTACCACAGACCTTCATTCACACCAGGAGAAGGCTCTGGAAATCCACAAGGTAGTGCACTCTATGCTCCAGGCAGGGGTTGTAGTGCCGGTCCCTTTACCCCAAAGGGGGACGGGTTATTACTCCAACCTCTTTCTGGTACAAAAAAAACAGATCATACCATCCTATCCTCCGCCTGCTACCTTACTTGGATGACCTCCTACTGTTAGCCGGGTCTCCAGAGGTACTTCACTCAGCCATCACAACGTGCATCCAGAGGAATGGTCTCCACCAGGAAGTATTTCAGCTCCTAGTGGACAGGTATGGCCTTCCCGAAATAGACCTCATGGCCTTCCAGACACAACTGCAAGCTGCTGGTGTATGGGTCCCGAACAAGAGACGCAGAGGCTCTTCTGGTAGATGCTCTGTCGGTACAGTGGACCTTCCAGTTTGCGTACCTGTTTCCTCCGTTCTTCGAGTACTTCGAAAGTTCAAGCAAGAAGGAGGCACAATCCTGCTGGTAGCTCCAACATGGCTCAGACGTCACTGGTACTGAGATCTTTGGAGTCTCTCCATCGACACTCCATTGCTGTTGCAACGCCCGGACCTGTTGTCTCAGGGTCCTTGTCTTAACCCAGATCTGGGTCACCTGTCTTTGATGGCGTGGCTCTTGAGACATCCCTCCTAAGGTCGAAAGGTTTCTCCAGCTCCGTGGTGAACACCATGCTCAGGGCTAGAAAGCCTGCTTCAACCAGGATTTACCACAGGGTGTGGCATACCTATTTTGAATGGTGTCACCTTAAAGGGTACGATCCTCTGGTGTTTCAAGATGTCCAGAGTTCTAGCCTTCTTACAGGCAGGCTTGGATCAGGGTCTCCGCCTTGCCTCCTTAAGGGTGCAGGATTCTGCCCTGTCGGTGTGGTTTCAGCATAGGATTGCTCCTCTTCCTGATATCCGCACCTTTATGCAGGGGGTCCTTCGCATTCAGCCTCCCTTTGTCCCTCCAGTGGCTCCTTGGGATTTGCCTGTAGTCCTGAGGGCTCTACAAGGATCTCCATTTGATCGCCTGGGCTCAGTGGATTTCAAATGGCTTACAGCTATGGTTTCCACAAGAAGGGATGGCCGGCCAATAAGCAAACTTTGACCCAGTGGATTCGCATGGCGATATCTGAGGCTTATACTCATGATGGCATTCCAGCGCCGCCCTCTGTGACCGCTCATTCTACTCGGTCTGTGATTACCTCGTGGGCAGCTCAGCATGGCGCCTCGGCTGTTCAGCTGTGTAAGGCGGCCACGTGGTCTTCTGTCCAGATTTTTGTGAGATATGCTTTTGATACATTCGCCTCTCAGGATGCTTCCTTCGGGAGGTGGATTCTCCTTTCTGCACAGGAGCATCCCCACCCTTGACGGATACTGCTTTGGGACATCCCCAAGGTATCCCTGTGGATCCCTAAGGACCCTGATGTAGAAAATGAGATATGGTAAGAACTTACCTTTGTTATCTCTGTTTCTACAAAGTCCTTAGGGTCCACAGGGCGCCCACGTTGTCACCCTGTGCTCCAGTAGGGTGTTGCTCTGGTCACCAGTCTTCTGTCTCCTTTGTGTGAGAATGAGATTCTTGTGTGTGCCAGACTTTCTTCTCTCTTTTTCTCCTCCGGCCTATGGCTTAGTACGTAACTGAAGGTGCCTTGGCCTGGGGGCAGGGTATAGGAGGGGAGCCTTATGCATCCTGGGAGGATGACATTTTTAACTGCATGGTGCACGGTTGTCCCAACTCACCTGTACCCCCAAGGTATCCCTGTGGACCCTGAGCACTTCGTAGAAACAAGAGATATGGTAAGAACTTACCTTTGTTATCTCTGTTATATGAGCTGACATAAAACAGGGCTGTAGCAACACTCCAGTCACACAGTATTTCAACATTTTAAGTTATCCATCCACAGATAATTGGGATGTGTGCTATTAATATAAAAAGAGGAGGGATGTATAGCGCTAGGGAAACCTTAACAATAAATAATGAATATAGGGTTAGATAAAGATGCGATACAAATGTATAATATTTTAATATGAACCATCCCAGGGGCAGTGACAGGTATCACTGTCTATGCCGTCAGGAGGTGTTTTGGATGCTGCCACAAGCCGCCATCGCAGCTTGTTTCCTTCTCGCTCCCTTTCCGGGACGCATTGTTCTTCTGCCGCAGCTTCAGACAGCCTCCTCTGTTACCAGGCAACATAGATGCCGAACTGGGATGCCTGCTGGGAAGTCAGGATGCCGGGCAGCCACACATACTTCTGGGACCACTGGATGACAGGCACTGGCTCAGCTGTTGGTCATTAGCTAATCTCCAGCTTTGCTTGTTATTGATGCAATATCTTTTAAAAGTCTGCCGGTTTGGCACCATCTTGCTGGTTATAGCGTACCCTTAGCATGTGTATTCCGGTTCCTGTCAGTCGTATTCCCTGTCAGTATCCATTTTCATAGTGTGAGACTTCTGCATAGCTGTGACTCCATCGGAACATCTAATTATTCACTCGCTGCAGTTATCCAGAGCAGTGCCACCAGCATTCGGGAAGTTCACAGCAAGTGGTTTTCATCTCAAGCCTGACCTTTGCCTTTGGGCTTACTGCACCTGTGGCATACCCATCTAGCGGCCTCCATTTGTAGCCTGGTCCTCTCAGCCTTCAAGGCCGCATACCACCTTGGCCCTCAAGGCTGCACCTTGCCACTAAAGCTGCAACTCGGCCGTCAAGGCCTCATACCAATGACAAGGCCGCACCTCGGCCCTCAAGGCTGCATACCACCTACAAAGCTGCACATTTCCATCAATGTCACACCTTTGCCATTTTGGTGGCCTATCTGCATTCAGGTCACTCCTTTTGAAGTACAATAAAATACAATACTTTCTGTACGTTATTATAAATATTATTTTCATTATAATTGTAATTTTCTATTTTTTATTAAATTTGTATAGCTGTATATTGATGTTTAGTCTTATTTTAAATGGCATTTGATATGTAATTTATAGATAAATACTGCATCTCTGCTGTAAATATAAATGTAATATTATTGATGTCATTATTCTAAATCCCTTTATTTGCAGTTAAGCAATGTAATGTGCTGCCCCTGAAACTCAATATTTCCCCTCACCCATGATACTGTAAAACAAAGGAAATCCAGCATGGGATAGTGGGGGCCTTCAGGCTTTATGAAGATCCAGTCGCACACACAAAGGAGAAGGTCCTGACCTATCCAACGTTTTTGAATCAAGCAATTTTTATTGAAAAACAAGTTTACAAAATTTACAAAAATACAAACAAAATAAAGTCCTCAGTTACATATATGATAAATCATACATATGATACAAATAGACCAAAAAAATCTGTTCATCAGACAATATACAAAAATCAACAAAGTAGGTATAAAAAAAATCACCTCAATATACAGAACATACAATATCAGTGATTAAAGAACATAGATATGCTTATATCAAGGAAAGCACGATATATTTGGGTAAGTCGATTATCATTGCCCGAGGCCAGGCACACACATCCCACCCAAAATGGAAAAAGGGAAATTTAGACATAGTATTACGGGTTTTGAACATATGCTTTCCGTGACTAATCACATCACCCACCAAGATTCTCCAATTAAGCATATCAGGAGGGTCAAATGCAAACCACCTTCGGGCTACAATTACCTTGGCCAGTTTAGAAAGACACATAACATAACGGTATAATATCAGGGAATGTGTTTCCTCCAGGTCAAGTCTGAACAAGCAAATTCAGGGCTGAAGCTCGGTAGAGAGGGGTCCGTTACCAAGATGTCCCTCCAAACATGATCCCAAAATATATGAACTAGTGGACATTCCCATAGCAGGTGCCAGAAACCAGCATTCTCCTCCCTACATCTAGGACAGAATCATCCCTAAAACCAGCATGGTGCAAAAAAACAGGTGTACGAAATACTCAATGCAGGACATAAAAATTTACCTATTGATACCTAACACAGGGTGTAGTGTATTTAATTGAACTTAATATTTGAGACCAATGTTCATCAGAGAGTTGGCCCAAATCTGTTTCAAATTTTACCCTAAGGGGCATAAGCAATTCTGGAAATATTCTATCATTGAGAA
The DNA here is from genome assembly GCA_031769625.1 of Taudactylus pleione. Taxonomy (NCBI): domain Eukaryota; kingdom Metazoa; phylum Chordata; class Amphibia; order Anura; family Myobatrachidae; genus Taudactylus; species Taudactylus pleione. The sequence continues at coordinate 520,064 of JAUIMM010000458.1, read as the reverse complement.
CTGCATAGATAGAAGACACCCTATACTATGGACTTAACAGGAGATGGGGAGAGTACAGGAGAAGCACAGGCAAATTGTGTATGTAAAGCATGTCGTAATTGCAAGTACCGAAAAAATGCTATATTAGGAATATTAAAGTCAATTTGTAGCTGCTGAAACGATTTGAAGTTTGCACCCTCATACACTTGACCTAGAGTCCTAACACACTTCAGGAGCCATATATTATCCGATGATAATTTAAGTAGTTCAGGATAAGACCTATTAAACCAGAGAGGGGAATCAGTATCCTTATCAGACCAGTCAAAAAGGGTATGAGCGTAACGACAAATTAACAGAGCCTGACAAAGTAAAGGGGGTAACCCAGAAGCAGACATACCAGAAAGTAAAAACAATAAAGGGGTAATGAAGATCCCACCCGTTCAGCCAGGAAGCCCAGTAACATTGTACCAGCGGAACCAGACACCCAATCAGATAAATGATCTAACTGAGCAGCTATGTGGTAGAACCGAAGATTAGGAAGAGCCAGCCCCCCAGAAGCCCTAGATCTATAAAGGGCTTTAATGGATATTCTAGCAGACCCATGACCCCGTATAAAAGAGGAGAGTATACTATCAATAGCAGAAAACACCCTCTTGGGAACATAAACTGGGGAATGTTGCAGGTTATATAGATACTTGGGTTGAATAGACATTTTAAACAGATTTATTGGTCCTAGAACCGACAAAGGCAATTTTTTCCAAACATGGACCTTCGCTTTAAAATGAGCTGTTATAGGATCAATATTTTGCGACATATAGTCCGAAGCCAGTGGCATAATCCACACACCCAGATATTTAAATCTTACGGTCCACTGCAAGGGGCAAGACAACTGCTCTCGTTCCGGGATACGGCCTGACATGGGGAATAAACTAGACTTATCCCAATTAATAAGTAGTCCTGAAAAAACACCCATCATGATAATAATACCCAACACCGACTCCAATGAAAATAAATTCCTATAACTATATCCAGCAGGAAACTCCCTCAAAAATAATTAGAACTGGTCCCCTGGTGGAACAATCATTTATAAATCTTACATCAAAAACAGAGGATGTAAACTGATTTAAGGTACTATACATTATATGCAATACAGTACTATATAGACCAACATACTATAGTGATCAAACACAAAATATACCCAATAAAATAGCAAATAGTAAAAACAAAAGAAATTGCAAAAATTGCTATAGAGACCTGTATCAGTGTAAAGGGCAAATGCCTAAATTGAAGGATTCAAATAATTTGAGGCAGAAAAATTTCAACTAGGAGCACGGGGCTGCCTTTCCAACCAAACCTCCGCATCATGGTAGTAGCAAAAAAATGCAATCTCGCAATCTTGCAGGATATAAAATGGAATACTGGATATTACTGTCCCGAAGTTTGCGTTTGACTTGCAAGAACTGCGATCGATTCTTCTGCACCTCCAATGCGAAATCAGGGAACATTGAAACAGAATGGTTCTCATACTGCAGCGGACCCTTGGCACGGGCCAAACGAAGAACAGTGCCCCGATCTTTAAAGTGTAACAGATGAGCAATGAAGGTTCTAGCAGGAGCTCCAGGTGGAGCAGGTCTAGAGGGGAGCCTATGGACATGCTCCACAGCAAATTGGGGACCAAAGACTTCCCAAGTAAATAGATGAATTAGCCAGTCCTCAAGAAATTTCTCAGGGGTAAAGCCTTCCAACTGCTCAGGAAGCCCAACAAGACAGATATTGTTGTGTCTAAGCTGACCCTCAACATCAGACAGTTTAGCTTGAGTGGACACCACCTGAGAAGACAAATCTTCAACCTTATGCTTTAAAGGAGAGGTGACATATTCCAAGTCCGAAATGCGGTGCTCTGCTTCACCCACTCTATCCCTTATTTTTAGGAAATCCTGGTGAAGCAAGGACACATCAACTTGAACTTGACCAATTTTATCAGTGACTCTTTGTTCAGAGGTGGAGATGGCCTGTAAAATTTGTTGTGTAGAATGAGATGCACCACTATGATCAGCATCACCCTCAAGAGGCGGAGGGGGGGGCAGCCGCAACTTGATTAGATGATAGAGGTACCTGAGATGTTCTTGCATACTTCTCCAGTCTGCCAGCAGCCCCAGTGGTATTGCCAGTTTTACCCATGTTGGTACAAATAATATGAGGACACTCCACACGTAATATAGTGCAATAGAAGCACTATGAGAACCAGCAATTTACAGATAAACACTTAGTGCCAACAGGCTGCAGCACAGCTAATAGGAATTCAATATGTCCCACTTTACAGGATCCAGCAGGTGAACCCAATCAGAGCAGTATTGTATAGGTCACCGACAATAAGGAGCACTGCAGGCAAGCAGCTTCATCCAGAGAGCAGTACAGGTTATGCAGATACACTCCTATAATGTAGGCAACAGGAGAAGTGTAATGGAGGAGCATAGCACGGGAGGCTCCAGGATCTAAGATGGCGGCTGCAAGGTGACTCACCACACCAGAGACCCAGCAGAGGAGCGTTAGTGGGGAACAGACACCCAGCGCCAATGATTGCAGAGTGGAGCGCCGCGGAAGGACCACAACAGCAGCAGAAGGAGGCAAAGTTCAGCCGCAAGGCAGCATCTCACAGTGGTCAGGAGCGCTCACTGACAGGAGAGCAGACACCGCTACAGTCTCAGGATGCTCCGTCGCAGATTCGCCCACTGCGAGGCACCGGAGACCCCCACACGACACACCAGAGACCTCAGGAGACATACCCGCACCAGCAGGTAAGATAGATCACCAGGGAAACAAGATAAAATCATGAGAAATCATGGGAGCCGCAGAAAAACGCTGTCACTGCATGCAAAACCAAGCCACGCCCTCTGTACCCAATGATGTTATTCCCTAAGGACTATTTGAATGTGAACCTATAAATTGTACTGCAGTGACCTTTGGAAGTCAGTGCATTGAGAACTGAAGGTTTGTGTTGGTGCCAGCCGCACATGCGCAGTGTAAGGGGCGGTACCCTATTTGTATTTCTTTGTGCAAATAAATCTTTTGGACTTTGAAACTCCAACTAAGCTGAGCGGCCTTCCCTTTATTAAAGTAAAATTATTGTGAACAATGGGGGCTGTTATTGATAGTAACAGATGTTCTAACTGAGGGCCTGATTCAGCAAGGAATGCTACAGAGAAATTGCACGCACCCAGCCACTGCGATAATATGCTAATGAACGCATCCCTGGGTGCAACTAGACCTCTGGCCGCATGGTCTTAATTATACATGCTCCCGTAATGGCGCTCAAATGCACAGACACCTTGCGTTTCTGACCACTGGCCAAATGGCACTTCCTGTCAGTCATGTTCAGGAGGGAATGCGTACACACTGCAAACTCACTTACTGGACCGCAGTGACTGGTTCGCACACGGGTAGTGCGATGCATGAGCAAAAATACAAATTCCTCAGTTGCATAGACTGCATGTGTGTATTTCATGAGCACACATTTCTGTGAATTAGCAGCTCCACCATTTTGTGAGTGACAGCAATCTCATTCTGTGAGTGCTGAATCTGCCATTAACCACAGGGTGTGATGGCATACCTAATCTGTATTGCACAAGGTTCACGTCCATTAAGGCGTCAGCCTTAATGATCGCAATTTCATTGCTTTTTGAAGTTTGAGTGGCAGAAAATCAATAGGTTTTGTGAATTTTCAGATCATGTCCAAGCAACCTTAATGGAACATATGAAACCATAAGGTTTTTTGTCTATGGAATATATATATATATATATATATATATACAGTATATATATATATACACACAGTATATATATATATATATATATATATATATAATTCAGGGAACTACCTCACCGCTTGACCCCTAACATACAGGCAGTTAGTCTGAAAATATAACAGCTTTGTTGAGTCCTCCCTGCCTCCTGTAGGTATGGACACTGGCCTCCAGGCACACTTAAGGTGCCTACACAATTGGCGATGTGCTCACGATCCGACATTGTGTATGATTTCCCATGAACTCTCCCCAGGAGCTCCCCGGCAGTCGTGGGCACGATTTGGTGTAAAAAGCCACCAATTGGATACACGATCGCGCATCATGTGCGATGTCCAAATCGTGAAATCGTACACGATAAATCATGAGCTTACCAAACAACACACGAGGATCCTCACGATTGGTTGAAAATTTTTAAAATGGGTGGGGCTAGCTAGGGGGTATAAAAAGCAGGCACCATTTTAACTCTGTGCACATTCTGCTCTGGTACTAGTGAGGCTAGGTGTATACCTGCTGAGCCCTGTACATTGCTACTGTGCTCTGCTCTGTATTTGGCTTACCTTTGCAAAGTGTGTTCTACCTGCAAGTGTGTGCTACCTGCATTCTATCCTGTTCCTGAATTTTGTGCTGATGGATCCCTATTGGTATAGAGTGTTGGTCGCCTATGCTGGGGTCAAGGTGATGAAGGAAAGGACCACTCAAAAAGGAGGAGAACATGCTGAACCAAGGAGTGGCTGCTGCAAAGGGATACTCGCTCTCACATGCCCCTGCTGATGGAGATCAAAGCGAACACGGACTACCGCATCTACCTGTGCATGGATGATGACACCTTCCAGGAGTTGCTGAGTATGGTGACCCCCCACATCGGAAGGCAGGACACAAGACTGCGGAGGACAATCCCTTCTGAAGAGAAACTGGTGGCTACCCTGAGGTACCTGGCTACAAGAAGGTCACTGGAAGACCTGAAGTTTGGGCCCCTCATCTCCCCTGAGTCCTTGGGCATCATCATCCCGGAGACCTGCAAGGCTATTATTAAAGTGCTGCTGTACCAGTATTGTAAGGTAAGAAAAAAAAAAAAGTACACATTTGTTTCTTATGATAGAACAAAAGAATCTTTTTTTTTTTTCACTCTTTAAATACCAATATTGTCAGCCAATAAGGCTGCACCAACAACACTGTACCAATAACACTGCGCCAACAACACTGTGCCAACAACACTGCACAGTAATACATAAGATTTTTGGGGGGTTTTATATATAAATTTTAAAGCATGCATATAAAATGCAGAAATCAGCATTATCACCAAATGTTATCAGTCCCAATAGCCAGGCTGCTGTATGGTATATGGTTGGTCAGATGCCAGATTGAACAGACCAATACACACATGGCACAAGTACAAATTGTGGCCACGGCTTCCAGCAATCTGTACTTGCTCCATGCGTGTAGTGACCTTGTCCAATCATGGTCATCACCACCGTAGAGCATACAGTAGCTATTGGGAGTGATAACATTTGGTGATAGTACAGGCAACAATAATACAAAAAATACATCTTCAAAAAATGGGGCAAATCATCTTCTGCCTCCAGCATAGCAGTGTAAATAGCCTGGCTTGTGGATGGGGTACTGGGTGGGAGAGTAACCTCCAACTGGGCTGGGGGGGCCCAGAGAGGTGGATTGGGCAGGTGAGCACATAAGAGGGTCTGCTATATATGTAGAAATATGCAGATTAGAAGTTAGAGGCCTAATCAGCAGCTCATAGACCAGCCGCTGGAACTCCCTTTGTCTTTGTCCTATCATTTGGCGCATTGCGCTATTTATATGTGACGTAAAGTCATCAATATGGTCTGGTTTTCTTTGGAGGATTCATTACGCCTGCTGCAGGAATATGTCCTCTGGCTCGGTGGGTTGCTGTTGCTGCTGCTTTTTCCCCTGCCATTTTTTTTTCTTTGGGGAGGTGCGGAAGATGTTGGGGGGGGGGTTCAATGGTCCGTGGGCATGGGGATGATGTATCCACCTTGCTGTCCCTGATCAGATTGATGTCAGGAGTTGTGGACAAATCAGGGTCTTGGGTGGGAGTCTGTATAGGAAAAAATTTAGAAAAAATATTATGGTTATGTTTTAACTCATTTTTTACTATTTTCCAAACACCATGTATAAGTCAAAGAGCATCGCTGAAGAGTTTCTCTATCACAGCTCTTACCTGTGCACTTATCAGACCACCCTCATTATACATCCCCTGACTTTCTGTCACCAGAAATCCTCAGGCAGTGACAGGAGGAAGCCGGCAGTGATCGGTCAGTGACTGACCTGTTACCAGGTTACTTCTTCTAGTCTGTAAGAGCTGCACAATGGTGAGAGCGGGGGATGGAGGAGCTTCTCTATCACAGCTCTTACCTGTACACTTATCACACCACCCTCATTATACATGCCCTGACTTTCTGTCACCAGAAGTCCTCAGGCAGTGACAGGAGGAAGCCGGCAGTGAGCAGTCAGTGACTGACCTGTTGCCAGGTTACTTCTTCTAGTCTGTAAGAGCTGCACAATGGTGAGAGCGGGGGATGGAGGAGCTTCTCTATCACAGCTCTTACCTGTGCACTTATCACACCACCCTCATTATACATGCCCTGACTTTCTGTCACCAGAAGTCCTCAGGCAGTGACAGGAGGAAGCCGGCAGTGAGCAGTCAGTGACTGACCTGTTACCAGGTTACTTCTTCTAGTCTGTAAGAGCTGCACAATGGTGAGAGCGGGGGATGGAGGAGCTTCTCTATCACAGCTCTTACCTGTGCACTTATCACACCACCCTCATTATACATGCCCTGACTTTCTGTCACCAGAAGTCCTCAGGCAGTGACAGGAGGAAGCCGGCAGTGAGTGGTCAGTGACTGACCTGTTACCAGGTTACTTCTTCTAGTCTGTAAGAGCTGCACAATGGTGAGAGCGGGGGATGGAGGACCTTCTCTATCACAGCTCTTACCTGTACACTAATAAGACATATGCTGAGAAATGGATGATGATAAAGTCACTCACTAACCAATAATCTCCTGTGTCTTCCTCTTAGTGTGTGAGAAGTAGAGCAGGTTGGCAGTTGCTTATCAAAGATATTTATATTTAATAAGGTACTTTACAATAGAATTACAATATCCTTTCAGTCAGATGCGATAGTAATATAACATTTATTATATAGAACAATGTATGCAGTGATGAAAGGTGTCAGTAGATTAGTTACACTGTATGCAGTGATGAAATGTGTCAGTAAGATTAGTTACAATGTATGCAGTGATGAAAGGTGTCAGTAAGATTAGTTACAATGTATGCAGTGATGAAAGGTGTCAGTAGATTAGTTACAATGTATGCAGTGATGAAAGGTGTCAGTAGATTAGTTACAATGTATGCAGTGATGAAAGGTGTCAGTAAGATTAGTTACAATGTATGCAGTGATGAAAGGTGTCAGTAGATTAGTTACAATGTATGCAGTGATGAAAGGTGTCAGTAAGATTAGTTACAATGTATGCAGTGATGAAAGGTGTCAGTAGATTAGTTACAATGTATGCAGTGATGAAAGGTGTCAGTAGATTAGTTACAATGTATGCAGTGATGAAAGGTGTCAGTAAGATTAGTTACAATGTATGCAGTGATGAAAGGTGTCAGTAAGATTAGTTACAATGTATGCAGTGATGAAAGGTGTCAGTAGATTAGTTACAATGTATGCAGTGATGAAAGGTGTCAGTAGATTAGTTACTATGTATGCAGTGATGAAAGGTGTCAGTAAGATTATTTACAATGTATGCAGTGATGAAAGGTGTCAGTAAGATTAGTTACAATGTATGCAGTAATGAGAGGTGTCAGTAAGATTAGTTACAATATATGCAGTGATGAAAGGTGTCAGTAAGATTAGTTACAATGTATGCAGTAATGAGAGGTGTCAGTAAGATTAGTTACAATGTATGCAGTGATGAAAGGTGTCAGTAAGATTAGTTACAATGTATGCAGTGATGAAAGGTGTCAGTAAGATTAGTTACAATGTATGCAGTGATGAAAGGTGTCAGTAAGATTAGTTACAATGTATGCAGTGATGAAAGGTGTCAGTAAGGTTAGTTACAATGTATGCAGTGATGAAAGGTGTCAGTAAGGTTAGTTACAATGTATGCAGTAATGAGAGGTGTCAGTAAGATTAGTTACAATGTATGCAGTGATGAGAGGTGTCAGTAAGATTAGTTACAATGTATGCAGTGATGAAAGGTGTCAGTAAGATTAGTTACAATGTATGCAGTGATGAAAGGTGTCAGTAAGATTAGTTACAATGTATGCAGTAATGAGAGGTGTCAGTAAGATTAGTTACAATGTATGCAGTGATGAAAGGTGTCAGTAAGATTAGTTACAATGTATGCAGTGATGAAAGGTGTCAGTAAGGTTAGTTACAATGTATGCAGTAATGAGAGGTGTCAGTAAGGTTAGTTACAATGTATGCAGTGATGAGAGGTGTCAGTAAGGTTAGTTACAATGTATGCAGTGATGAAATGTGTCAGTAAGGTTAGTTACAATGCATGCAGTGATGAAAGGTGTCAGTAAGGTTAATTACAATGTATGCAGTGATAAAAGGTGTCAGTAAGATTAGTTACAATGTATGCAGTGATAAAAGGTGTCAGTAAGATTAGTTACAATGTATGCAGTGATGAAAGGTGTCAGTAAGATTAGTTACAATGTATGCAGTGATGAAAGGTGTCAGTAAGATTAGTTACAATGTATGCAGTGATGAAAAGTGTCAGTAAGATTAGTTACAATGTATGCAGTAATGAGAGGTGTCAGTAAGATTAGTTACAATGTATGCAGTGATGAAAGGTGTCAGTAAGATTAGTTACAATGTATGCAGTGATGAAAGGGGTCAGTAAGATTAGTTACAATGTATGCAGTGATGAGAGGTGTCAGTAAGGTTAGTTACAATGTATGCAGTGATGAAATGTGTCAGTAAGATTAGTTACAATGTATGCAGTGATTAAAGGTGTCAGTAAGGTTAGTTACAATGCATGCAGTGATGAAAGGTGTCAGTAAGGTTAGTTACAATGTATGCAGTGATAAAATGTGTCAGTAAGATTAGTTACAATGTATGCAGTGATGAAAGGTGTCAGTAAGATTAGTTACAATGTATGCAGTGATGAAAGGTGTCAGTAAGGTTAGTTACAATGCATGCAGTGATGAAAGGTGTCAGTAAGATTAGTTACAATGTATGCAGTGATGAAAGGTGTCAGTAAGATTAGTTACAATGTATGCAGTAATGAGAGGTGTCAGTAAGGTTAGTTACAATGTATGCAGTGATGAAAGGTGTCAGTAAGGTTAGTTACAATGTATGCAGTGATGAAAGGTGTCAGTAAGATTAGTTACAATGTATGCAGTAATGAAAGGTGTCAGTAAGATTAGTTACAATGTATGCAGTGATGAAAGGTGGCAGTAGATTAGTTACAATGCATGCAGTGATGAAAGGTGTCAGTAGATTAGTTACAATGTATGCAGTGATGAAAGGTGTCAGTAAGATTAGTTACAATGTATGCAGTAATGAAAGGTGTCAGTAAGATTAGTTACAATGTATGCAGTGATGAAAGGTGGCAGTAGATTAGTTACAATGCATGCAGTGATGAAAGGTGTCAGTAGATTAGTTACAATGTATGCAGTGATGAAAGGTGTCAGTAAGATTAGTTACAATGTATGCAGTAATGAAAGGTGTCAGTAAGATTAGTTACAATGTATGCAGTGATGAAAGGTGGCAGTAGATTAGTTACAATGCATGCAGTGATGAAAGGTGTCAGTAGATTAGTTACAATGCATGCATGGTACATTGCCAGCCAAAATCATTCTAAGGACAATTTGATATTATCCAGTCTTTCTGATATCTCTATATGAGACTAATATAAACTGTCTTCTCATTGGTTTGGCCTGATAATTGTGGCACCTATTAGGCATCTAATGACATAGTACACACTGCGCTAAGTCTAGAAATATAGCAAGAAGTGGCTAGTAACTTACCATGTATAATATAGTGTCTGATGAGGGCCGTGGCCTAGCTAGCAATGGATGCAGTCGGTTGTCCCCTGAGCTCCTGCCTAGCCTGACGATAACAAGCTTTCTCTGCAGCTACTCGGGGATATCAGCACCCCCCAGATACTTACACCCTACACCTTACACTGGCATTCACGGTTGCGGAGCCAGGGAGTACTCTAGGCATTCCTGCAGGTTGCAGTCTGCTGCCCCCTCCTGATCCAGGGACCAGATTTGTGCAGGCAGCCACAGCAGACCTCCAGGGGCACATGATCGGGGCCACCTGAACTGCAGCAGCTCGATGGAGCCCTCATTGTAGATCCCCCAGGTGGCATCCTGACTGTGGGACCCTGCTGGCTATACAGCCCCCACTACCTCGCCAGAGCCTGTGTTCATTACCCCAGGGCCTGAAGAGATGCTGTCCGACTAGATCTTCCACCTTGCGGTGGCCATCTTAACCCTCCCTCCTACCGTTTTCTGCAGCCATCTACTGCAAAGCCAGGTGGTCACCAGCGGCACCTTGGCTACTGGCTGGACCATGGGTGGCGCCCCCACCTGTGTGACAGCTTGGAGTGCCTGGTGGTGGAACCGGAGGGTGGTGAGTCCCTGCGGGTAGACTCCATTTTATCTCCCCATATACTTTCATCTCCATCTGCTGCATTACTCTCCCATACCTTCCATTGTTTTGGTTGTGGGATTGGTAGGATTAAGTTCTGTTGAGCCCCTCTACCACTATTTTTGTGGGTGACCTGCATATTTATTAGTATATATCTTAATCCACATATTTAATAATTCATGCCTGATATTTTTACAATCGCTCTGCAAACTATGTACTATATCTGATACTTTGGCACCCCCTTGTGGTTATTGATGATAGCTTCACCATGATTAGCTTAATTTTCATATATATCTGGTCCTGATTTGTGCGTGTTACTGTGAGGCTATAGCAGTAGACTGTTTCCTTCCAACTGGCTCTTACCTTCTGCCACAGTTCTCACCTGATCTCTGCCAGAACTACAGTTGTGAAGATTTATTTCCTTTTTTTTATATTTAACACTGTTTGCAGGTTTTTTTATAAGTGATCTTGCATCTGTTATTTGATATCTCCTGGCCTCTGATAATCCTTTTATGGTGCTCGAGGCTCTGTGTGTTGAGCTGAGGACGCACAACTAATAACGCCATTCAACCTGCCTGGATCACTATTGTAGAACCCTGTCTTTTCCTTGATATCTGTGTCTATTGTTTTCTCTATACCTACTATCTCACCATGTCATGGAATAAATATCCTCCACCAGCTTCTGCGAATTTCAGACCTAAATTCAAGAGCTCACAGAATCAAGCATTGCACCCAAAATCCCCCTCCTCCTCATGCTCGTCAGATATGGGCATTGACCCCCAAAGTGATGACGAGTTTGCTGGAAGTTTTTCAATCTTCTTTACAGAAAAAATTATCTACAACTGTAACGGATTTTAAATCGGAACTAACATCCTTTGGCAATAGAACGGATGCCTTGGAATCCAAGTCAGATAATTTATGTCGCTCCCAACAACGCCTTGATAAAGAACTTTCTGGACTTCATGATGAAGTTGAAGCTCTCAAGGAAAGACGGGAGGGCCAAGAGAATCTGCCTTGTTGTATCAATTACGCATTCGTAATATAGCAGAGCCGGTCCTTGGCTCCTCCCTATCATCGTTTCTGAAGGCCTTCTTGCGACATATAGTGCCAGATCTCATGGATGAGGATTGTTTATGTGATAGAGCCCACAGTTTGCTCCAATCAAAATCTTCTCCATCTCAGCCACCTAGGGATGTCATAGTCCGTCTGCACTATTTTCGGGCAAAGGAATGGATCCTGTTATCCATTCATGACTCTGCAGTGATTCCTTTCCAAGATATGCAGTTACAAGTTTTTCAGGGCTTGGCCCCCTCCACTATTCAAAAACAATTGGACCTCTAGCCGGTCACTAAGATTCTGTGACAGCATCAAATCTGGTATAGATGGGGATTCCCCTTTATGCTTTAGGTTTCAGCGAACAACTCTGTCCATAATGTCAAAACCCTCATCCAAGGTCAAGAACTACTGGCCACGCTGTGCCTACTTCCAATGCTGACCTTCACTCCGGTGACTGCCATACTACCTCCCAAGTCATAGCGCTCTATGCTCCCTTCACCAAAGTGGACCAAGATATCTCGTCATCATTCCGAGGACTGTGACCCCACTTGAATTACCTGCATTATTGTTCTTTACATGCTTCTTCTATATAGGGGTTTAATGTTGTTGTTTGATGGGAAACATAACAACTCCCCCATCTTGATCCTTTATAACCTTTGACATTATTTTGTTCATATGCTGTAAGGTTTTGATATTGTGTTTTCTTCTAACCAATGGTTATGTTTTGATATGTTATGTTTTTTCTCTTTTTACCTCCATGGTTTTCCCTAGGTTTCCTTTTCTCCTACTACCTTTTCCCCTCCATACCCTTCTCCTTTCCTTCCTCCCTGTTTTTCCCTTAGTCTCCCCTCTTCTACATCCCTTTCCCACCCTATCCTTCTCCTTACCCTCCGCCCTGTTTTTCCCTTAGTCTCCCTGTCTCCTACCTCCCTTCCTATCCCTACCCTTCTCCTTTCCCTCCTCCCTGTTTTTCCCTTAGTCTTCCCTCTCCTACCTCCCTTCCCTTCTCCTTTCCCTCCTCCCTGTTTTTCCCTTAGTCTCTCCTCTCTCCCTTCCCCTCCTTACTCTTCTGTTTTTCCCTTAGTCTCCCTTCTCCTACCTCCCTTCCCCTCCTCCCTGTTCTTCCCTTAGTCTCCCCTCTCCTACCTCCCTTCCCCTCCCTACCCTTCTCCTTTCCCTCCTCCCTGTTTTTCCCTTAGTCTCCCCTCTCCTACTTCCCTTCCCTTTTCCATTCCTTTACCCCCTTTTTTTTTCATTATGACCCAGGTATATTATTCCTGTATTTCAGGGATTGTTTGTATGTTTCAGTTATTACCAATTCTGCATGAGGGTTCAGGCAGATTCGGCCATGTTAGACAGTCCTGCCACTGCCCCAATGCTCCCTTCAATATTTGTATTCATTATTATGTGGATTATTTCTGTTGGGGTCTTGATTTGGGACCCATTTATTCAGGGTACTTACCCATATGAGTTCTATGATTTTTTATATTTTCTTTTCCACTTTTTTTGTGGCATTTCTATGTTTTCCCCTTGTATTTTTTTCTTTTTTTTTTTGTGGTTCTCTATAGACCCACTATGTGATTTCTCATATTTATTTGTGTTATGTGTGCTGCATATTCTCACATTTTTTCTCTTTCACTTAAATTGCTATCTATTAATGTGAATGGACTGAATTCTCCAAAGAAACGTACATATTGCCTTCCTGCAAGAGATGCACCTTACAGGTATGCATTCCCAGCCCCGATGTAGGTGGTTTTCTCTGACCTTCTTTGCTCTAGCAACTTGTAAAAAAACAAGGGATTGCCATTTTAATCTATCGTAAGCTTCCATTAGTTCACACCAAAACTGTAATAGACCCAGAGGGACATTTCCTCGTGGTGATTGGCACCCTTCACGCTGAGACCCTCACCTTAGTTTCAGTTTATGCTCCCAACCAAGATCATCCCCAATTTGTTTATTCTTTATTTTGGCATATTGGTAGAGAGGCGCAGGGACGCATAATTATGGGTGGGGATTTGAATGCTATTATTGACCCTTTGTAGATAAAACTAATCCCCCTGCCCGCACTTCGGGAACATCACTCCCCAGGGCATTCCGTACTCTCATTTCTTCCCTTAAACATTATGGTCTCTGCTACTCCTGGCATTTTAAATATCTTCAGTCTAATGATTATACCCATTTCTCGGCTCCACATCAGCATTACTCAAGATTTGATATGATCCATGTCTCCTCCTCTATTACTCGCTTGGTTTTAGATGCAGGCATTACCCCACTCTCCTGGACAGACCATGCAGCTGTTTGTATTCTTTTAGATATATATTGTTCTGCTCTTAGATAATGCAATTGGTGCTTAGATTATTCCCTTCTACAGCACCCCTCTGCTTTACAAGAAATTAAGTTAGCAACAGTCCATTATTTCAAGAATTCCTCTCCTGGCATTTCCTCCAGGATCCTCTGGGAAGCCCATAAGGCTACTATACGAGGTCTTCTCATTGCTAAAACCTCAGCTGTTAGGAAAGCAGCAACACAGATGATTCAACTCCTGGAGTCACAAATATCCACATTACTGGCTCAACACAAACTATCCCCTAGCACCTCAGTACATTCCCAAAAAGAGAATCTGAGGTCAACTAAATACCCTCTTGTCTCACCGCTCCGCACTTACTTTACAGAAGCTTCGTCAGTGCTTTTTTACGATAAGGTTGATGAAACAGATTCTTTATTAGCGAATAAGGTACTCATAGGCAAGCGTTAGGTGCGATAGTCAAATTGTATTCACTTGGTTCTTTCACCTATGACCCTGAAATAATGGCTGAGGAATTTCAGACCTTTTATAGTTCTCTTTATAATTTTACGGATTCTTCCCTTTCCTCCTCCTGTTGGGACTGAGGAAGTCACTCATATCTTTCATCCACCTCTCTACCTAGCCTATCGGACTCTCAGCTGATTATACTCAATGAGCGTATTTCACATAAAGAGACAATAGTTGCTATAAAATCAATGCGAATCTTTGTCACCCCAGGTCCTGACGGGTAATTATTTGCAAAAGAACTTGCTCCACACCTTACTTACACCTTATTTAATGACATCATGTAGTGCGCCTCCTCTGCTCTTAAAACAACCTGGGCCAGTATTGTGATCCCAAAGCCTGATAAAGATCCGAAACAATGTATTAACTATAGGCCAATTTCGTTATTGAATGTTGACCTGAAAATGTATGCTAAAATCTTAGCCAATCGCTTGGCCCCTTTATTTTCATACCTGCTATATCCTGATCAGGTCGGGTTTATACCAGGGTACCAGGCATTGAACAACACTAGAAGGACTATTGACTTGATTCACTCTATTCATAAACAGAAACGTCCCTCTTATTTTAGTGCTTGGTGTGGAGAAGGCCTTCAGTCGCATTTCCTGACCCTTTGTTTATGCAGTTCTTGATAAAATGGGCTTCTCTGGTAAATTCTTGGACGGCGTCCTGGTGCTTTATCGCTCACCATCGTCGCGGGTCTCAGTTAATAACGCTCCTCTAACTTTAGGATTGCTAATGGTACCAGGCAGGGTTGTCCTCTCTCACTTGCGATGGAACCTCTGGCGGCAAGGATCTGATGTAATAAGACTATCGTGGTATAAGTACAGGCCCTTCAGAACATAAAATGGCGTTATATGCTGATGATGTTTTCATTTCCCTCACTGAACCAGCCCAATCTCTTAAATCACTCCTTTCTGAAATACAGCAGTACTCTCAGCACATACTTTAGAAACCCTGCTGCCATGCACCTGGCATAACAAGAAAATCAAATATCTAAGTGTTTTTCTAACTCACCATCATCACCAGCTATACCAGGCTAATTTTCCTCGCCTTTAGACAGTATCAAATCTGATCTCCATGAGTGGTCCAGCTACTTCATCTCATGGATAGGCAGAATACAGTCAGGTAAGATGAGCGTTCTTTCTCGGCTCCTGTATCTTTTCCAGACTCTTCTGATATATATTCCTCTGTATGTTTTTACATTTCTTCAACATCAAACTTTTCACTTATATGGAACCATGAATGCCCACGGATTAGACTTAAATTACTTCAGCTTCCTTCTAGGGATTGAGGTTTGGGTATACTTGACCAGGAAATATTACTATGCAGCTCTCTCATTGTGTGCAGTGGTGTAATACTGATGCGAGGAAGGTCTGGGTGGACATTGAGGCTGAGGAGCTGGCACTGGCCACTGAATCTTCCCTGCTGTGGCTTCGCAGGATTCGACGCCCATGGACAGTAATCTCCCTTCCTGTAGTTTCCTGTTTGGTTAGCTGTTTGGGATTTAGACCCTCATTCAGAGCCACTCGCTAGCGGCAGTACGCTCGTTCCGAGCGATGTTCGCACATCTGCCCATGCGTACGGATCGTTATACGCATGCGCGAACCAGTCAGTGCGGACGAAATTCATGTGCTCGCAATATAGCGAATGCCTGCTATTTTGTGTGACAGAATGAGGCGTATGTGGGTGGTAACAGGGGAAGGTGCTTGAAAATGGGGAGTGGAGATCCGAACGCAGGCGTGCTTAAAGGTCAAAACGGGCGTTTTATGGGTGTGCATAATTAATACAGCAGCATCATTGACCACGTCACTGGGTTATTTTATAGCCAGAACTGCTCGCAAGATTGTGGTAGCAAAAACCAACCACAAGAATAGCGAGCAGTTCATACGCTGGTCGATGTACTCGATTAATCTAATAAATAGCGGACATGACGTATGGTGCGAGCGGCCAGGGGGCGTTTCGAACAAATAAACGAGCGTATGTTTTGCTCGCTCGTTCAGACTTAGAGGTGTGAACAGACTGCAATTTGCGAACGGATCATTTGAATAGCCACCCCTTGTTTTTGAACGAACGACCGCAAATAGCGAACGGCTCTGAATCAGGCCCTTAGTCAATAAATGCTTTCAACTAGACCCAAGTCCGTCTCATTTGATACCTTTATTTCATAATCCTGCATTCCCCCCTGGTTTGTGTAAATCCTCCTTTACCACCTGGCTATCAGGAAATATTTGTTATTTAAATTATATTACCACGGATGCTAATTTTCCAAAATTTTCTGTACTTCAAAAAAAAGCGGCGATTCCCTCCAAATATTTCTTATGCTTTCTGCAAATTAGGCACTTTCATTCTAAAATGAGTCCTACTCTGACGATCAGTCCTATTTTGAGTCTATTTGTTGGAAACACTCCTCTACCAGAGGTCTAATCTCCAATATTTATGCTTTATTAGATGAAGAAGGCCCTAACCGGGACTCTCATGAATTAGCACAAGACTTAGACCTTGGACATACTATGGATAGTGGAGACTGGACGAAAATCTGGGACTATGCCGCATCTAGTTCTATCTGTGTCAAGATTAAGGAAAATATTTATAAATTACTATATCGGTGGTATATATACCATCTCTGTTAAAAACTTTGTTTCCTGAAGGTGCTGGAGGGGTTGACAGAGCAAGGGCACCTTTTTGCATATTTGGTGGCCCTGTCCAAAACTGGCTGGTATATTGCAAGAGGTTATCAATCTCCTCTCTAACCTATATGACAGGCCTGGCCAACCTGTGGCTCTCCAGCTGTTGTGAAACTACAAGTCCTAGCATGCTTTTCCAGCTGTTCGGTGGGATGGTATGCTGGGACTTGTAGTTTCACAACAGCTGGAGAGCCACAGGTTGGCCAGGCCTGTATATGAGATTACGATTCCTCCTGACCCTAAATACTTCCTCCTACCCTTAAATCTCCCTAAACTCTCCCGATATCTAAATAAACTGCTCCGGCACATTGTCTCTGCTGTGACCTGTCAAATAGCAGAATCTCCTATGCAGGCAATCTTAACACGTGTTTGGTATGTTTATAAAGTGGAATATATGAATGCTATAATAAGTCACTCCTCAAAATCCTTTAACAAAATATGGTCCCCCTGGCTGACTTCCCAAAATGCTTCTTCTCCATTCAGTACAATATTTATTTATTTTTTTGCTATTATTTTGTTTTTGGGTTTTCTGAAGAGTGACCACCCCCTCCCCCTCTGTCTACTTTTTTTTTCTCTCTCCTTTTGTCCTTTTTTCATTTTCCTTTCTCTCCCCTTCTTCTCTAGTTTCTTTAACTACTTCCTTTTTCGGACATCTTGCCACACCGTTGGTTTGAGATTGTTGTTTTGCTTTTATATGTTTCTTAAAAATGGATCACTATATTGTGGTTTGATTTATTTTCGACGTGGTTTTATATGTGTATTAAGTATTTTTGAGTTATGTTTGTTCTATATAACTTTGATTCGCTCAATAAAAAGTGCTTAAATAAATATAGTGTCTAATGGTTTTTTACAAAAATGAGACTAAATAATATTTATACTGATCTTTTTTAACCTAAACAGCATTTTATTAACATTTCAGAAAAAGATGAGCACAAGGCTGGTCACAGGTCAAAGTATCTCATCACCTAACATTTCCAATATAACACAATATAATTCACATTTACAGCCAGATGCCATAACATGCAGAGCAATATAACACAATATAAGTCACATTACAGCCGGATGCCATAACATGCAGCGCAATATAACACAATGGGCGGAATTCAATTGTATTCGCGGCCCGCATCTCCCGTCTAAAGTGACAGGAGATCGCGGGCCGCTATACAATTGTCCAAGATGTTCGCGCTGTTCGCGCCCATAGAGGTCAGGTTTAGCCGCGTAAAGCAGCTAAACCCGACCAAAGTGCTGGGCGCGATCGCGAAAAGTGATGTTTGGGCGCCCAAACATGTCACTTTTCGCACATTTCAGCTCTCATCCCCCAGGGGGTGCGAGCTGAAATGTAGCGCTGGCAGCTGATCGCGCCCGACAGTAGCAAGAATAGAATAGCTCCGTCGGGCGCGATAGGGGATTAAAACAATTGAATTCCGCCCAATATGTCACATTACAGTCAGATGCCATAACATGCAGCGCAATATAACACAATATAAGTCACATTACAGCCAGATGCCATAACATGCAGAGCAATATAACACAATATGTCACATTACAGTCAGATGCCATAACATGCAGAGCAATATAACACAATATGTCACATTACAGTCAGATGCCATAACATGCAGAGCAATATAACACAATATAAGTCACATTACAGCCAGATGCCATAAGATGCAGAGCAATATAACACAATATGTCACATTACAGTCAGATGCCATAACATGCAGCACAATATAACACAATATAAGTCACATTACAGCCAGATGCCATAACATGCAGAGCAATATAACACAATATAAGTCACATTACAGCCAGATGCCATAACACGCACAGTGATATAACACAATATGTCACATTACAGCCGGATGCCATAAGATGCAGTGCAATATAACACAATATAAGTCACATTACAGTCGGATGCCATAACATAACAATAGAACAAAAGTGGATTCCACCTAAATAGGTAGATGATTAAATATCTGTAGCAACTAAGTATTATTAGCGTGACCTTTTGTCACTCCTGGTGGTGGCATCAGCCATGGTTTGTGGGGTTTGTACATCACTCAGTTTGCCTAAAGTTATACTATGTGTCTGTCAATTGCATTGTGACTGGTTCCAGGGTCAAATTATGTACATGAGGAAGAAGCTCTGGCCTGAATAATCTGGGGTTCAGGCTTTACAGTCACTTTCCTCCACCCTAATAAAGCTGGATACACACTGGGTGATATATCGGCCGTTCAAATGAGCATCCGATATGTTGCGACATTGTTCACAGATATATCGCATTGGCTGTGCAGCAGTGCAGATGGGAGATATATAAGCAGATATATCGGTGCATCTCTCTGTACGGGTGGACCACTGACCACTCATACACCTGCTGTAGGGACTGACATCGCAGCTGGGTAGGAAAATTCAAATGCCCTCCCATCTGGGGCATCAGGACGATATGTCTAGTGGCTGATCAGTAAGTGTGTATAGTTTATCTGATCGGCAGCTGTGTTGGCAGATCCGTTGGCACAATGTGTACCCAATTTGATGACTAAACTGGGAGGATGTGTACACATTACACAGACTGTACACACAATGTATTACATGGATTGTGCCAAACACAGAGCATTGTATGTGATACACACAGGTGTATCCCTCTGTAGGAGCAATAAGGAACCTCAGTGGTGCTGGTGTCTGATCTCCATTGTTTCCTCTTGGCACCAGCCATGCCTGTTATTACATCACACCCCCACCAGTAATGTCACACACATCCCCTTACTAGCGCCATCATAGACACTATATACATATAACAAGACTATAGCACACATCTATCCCTGAGTGATGACAGCCCATTAATGTAACAAACATAAAATATAAAGTGATACAAAAGGAAGAAGAATAACACTACAAGATATTACACTGCATTTATTACACTATCAGTACATATCATAGCGTCATCCTCTGTGCTCAGGAAAGGGAGCACGGTCTTCCTATAGACACACAAATATACACAGAGACTACACCCAGAGCGCCAGGGACACCCACATATAGGACAGTCCTTATTCCTCACACTTATGGTGTCGTGGTGATGGTGCCACTAACCGAAGAACAATTTGTGTTTGTCAGTCTCTTCATTTTTGGAAAACAAACCTATGACATCACACTGATCATTTATGACCTCACGTTGCTCTGGGCACCTGGCATCCTAGTTGTGTATCACAGGCTATTATTGCTGGCGCAGAGGAGGCTTATGGCAGGAACTTGTTTAACAGGTATATAGACCAAATGTCCCATTACAAGTCACTATGAATTTACCCCAAGTCCCTTAAGCACGGTCCATGTTCTTCTGCATTCTTTTATGTTGTTTTGGGGAATACAATTCCAAAGTGACTATACACACTAACGTGACATTGAGTGGATATTACCTTGTGAGATGGAAAGTAACAGGACCTAGACAATACAAAGTGATCAGTAGCACAAACCATGCCAGCTCAGCCCTTTATATAACAAAAATAAATGTGAGAAGAGGAGATTGAAGAACCCATCTTTGGAAAAAAATATTATGCACGAGATTCGCTCTTTAGATAAAATATTTCCCTCTCAAAGTTTCCCAATTAAATGTGTGTGAATATTATCCCACAAGATCTGACTTATGTAATTTCTCTCAATCAGAGCATGAAAATGGTTTCTCACCTCTATGAGTTTTCTGATGTGTAACAAGAGATGATTTCTGTGTAAAACATTTCCCACACTCAGAGCATGGAAATGGCTTCTCACCTGTGTGACTTCTCTGATGTGTAACAAGATGTGATTTCTCTGTGAAACATCTCCCACACTCAGGACATAGAAATGGTTTCTCACCGGTATGAATTCTATGATGTTTAACAAGATCTGATTTTAGTGTAAAACATCTCCCACACTCAGAGCATGGAAATGGTTTCTCACCTGTGTGACTTCGCTGATGTGTAACAAGATATGATTTCTGTGTAAAACATTTCTCACACTCAGAACATGAAAATGGCCTCTCACCTGTGTGAGTTCTCTCGTGTACATGAAGAGCCGATTTGTTTCTAAAACATTTGTCACACTCACAGCATGGAAATGGCTTCTCACCTGTGTGAGTTCTCTCATGTATAACAAGATGTGATTTCTGTGTAAAACATTTTCCACACTCAGGACATGAAAATGGCCTCTTACCTGTGTGAGTTCTCTCGTGTACATGAAGAGCCGATTTGTTTCTAAAACATTTGTCACACTCAGAACATGGAAATGGCTTCTCACCTGTGTGAGTTCTCTCATGTATAACAAGATGGGATTTGTTTCTAAAACCTTTCCCACACTCAGGACATGAAAATGGCTTCAAATGTATATTAGCTGGCTGATGGGCAATAAGCTTTGTTCTCTTTGTAGAACATGTGGCATCTATATTATTAGGAAATATATTATCTGCTCTAAGAGCTGTAATAGATGTACTGATATCTGAGTTATCAGGAGAACATGACACATCAGAAGGGTGAGATGATATATCTGTACTGTGGAGAACTTGAGAATCTCGTCTGATGTGATCTTTTATTGCAGAATCTGGAGATATAATTAGATGGTCCTGTGATATATTCCATCTGTTGCATCCATCTGTTGGGAATATAATAAATGTACAGTAATATGAATGTGTTAACAAAATAAGATAGAAAAATATTTTAAAACGTTCAAAGGTACAATTTGAAACTGACATTTTAAACTGTGCGATATAAATACATATACACACACCATATATATATATATATATATATATATATATATATATTGTAAGGTACATATTTGTTTAAAAATATAAAGTGCATGTGCCGGAGGTGAATAAAATACTTCTGCCTCCAGATGTGCACTGTCCATGAGATGTAATGAAAGAGAAGCTGTAACTGTTAATGTTTACCACACTTGTGTAATAGTCACATTACCACGCCTGTCTAATAGTCACATTACCACACTTGTGTAATAGTCAAATTACCACGCCTGTGTAATAGTCACATTACCACACTTGTGTAATAGTCAAATTACCACGCCTGAGTAATAGTCACATTACCACGCCTGTGTAATAGTCACATTACCACGCCTGTGTAATAGTCACATTAAGGTTCTGCATTTTCTCTGCACATTTATAGAATTAGTTTTCTTTCTGGGTCTGCATGAGACTCACAGTATTGAAGAACTGGGCCCTGGATTTATTAGTGTTGTAGTAACAGTACTTAAGTGATTGCTAAATTGGGAAAATTGTATTGATAATATGTTGATTTTAATGTTGCATTATAGTGTGCTATTGTAGGTTAAGGCTTCATATCCTCTAAACAAATGCACTAATAAACTTAGTACATATAATATCTTGTGCTAATGAAAGTCCCTTTATGTTAGGACACACCCAGGTATCTACATAAACTCCTAGAGTCTAGCTAGAGAGGTCATCCCTTATAGCAACCACATTTCCCGTCAGTGATCGTGGTGAGCAAAAAAAATTAGTGGGTCCTTGGGACCCCTCTCTCTTTAAAAAATTGGGGTCCTATTCCCCTTTTTCTGGGTTCCATCCCATATTATGGTACAATGCTGGGAGAAGATAGCAGTTGGGGTAGAGGGGGTTAAGGGTAAGCAGTAGTTGGGGTAGAGCTGGAGATAGAGGCAAAGAGAAGTGGGGGGTAAGGGCAGGCAGTGCTGGGGACAGGGAGGAGGTAAGTGCAGACAGCAGTTGGGAAAGTGCTGGGGGCAAGGATGGAGCTAGGGGCAAACAGTGCTAGGGGTAGGGAGGTAAGGGTAGAAATCAGCTGGTGCAGCATTGGAGCAAGGAGGTGGTTAGGGGCAGACAGTACTGGAGACAGTGCTGTGTGGGTAGGGAGGAGGTAGATAGCAGCTAGGGCAGTACTGGGATGCAAGGATTACATTAGGGACAGGCAATAATGGGGGTACGGAGGGGCATGGGTGGATAGCAGCAGGGCAGGACTGGGGGGCAAGGATGAGGTTAGGAGTAGGGAAGGGGTAAGGGTAGATAGCTGGGGCAGTACTGGGGGGAGGGCGTATGGATAGATAGTAGCTGGGGCAAGAAGGTTCTTAGGGACAGGCAGTACTAGGGGTATGCTCTAAGGCACTGCAGGCACAGGGGACACACATCTACACATTCCTACCATACAGGATCACAGCCATAAGCCTAACCGTCTTTCCGGGCACAGATGCAAGGCAGGGGAGTGTAATCAGGCATGAGGTGTCACGGTGGTTCGCTGCCCATACACAAAGCCCACATCATTGAGCAGTGACAGAGAGCAGCGCTTACCTTTGCTGCGGAGGAGGGTGGCTGCACAGCACTGGGTGAGTCAGGTCAGTCACTGCAGCATAGGTACATGCTGCTGGCGCTGGCTACCGGGGTCAGCGGTCCCTGTAGAGGATGCAGCAGTACCACTGGATACTGACCTGAGCTGAAGGAAAGAGACCAGCAGATCGATGCGCTGCTCTGGTGGGCTCAGAGAAGGGGAGGAAGACACTGCAGGCTGCGATTGGCTGAAGAGACAAAGCCAGTGATTGGCTGGGGAAACAGGTAACGAGTGATTGGCTAGAGGTGCTGCTGCTTCTTCCTGGGAGTGGGCGGAGCCTGGCAGCCCTGGTGTCTGGCTGGTCGGAGCTGCCTGGAGATTGGGTGAGGGGCGGGGACTAGATGAGGAAACTCCGCCGGCGGCTATTGGTTGTGAAGATGCCGCCGGCGACAATTAGCTGCACACAGCGCGTCCTAGGGGACCCACTTAGTTTTAAAAGTTGGGTCCCCAACAGCCTGTAGCACGTAAAACTTTTATATAGCGCGTATTTTGCGATCCCTGTCCGTAGAGATTTATATTCTCACGGGTACTTGGATGTCCCCGGGTCTTACACTCAAGATAGTAAGAGTTAATGTTGGAAACCAGGTGGCAGCAGAGAGTAAGCTGAAGCGGGAAACAGGGTGCAATGAAACCGGAGCCAGGTGACTAGTACTGAAAACCAGGAAGCAGTAACTGAGACCAGGGTCAGCAAACATACAGAGAATGAACCAGGTACTAAGTTGGAAGGTCAGAAAATCAGGTCAGGAGGCAGGTCAGGAGCTAGGGACAGGGTGCAGGAATGTCTGGATGTTTAGGAACAAGCAGGAGGCACACAAAGGCAGGAACAGGTGCAGGAGAGTCAGGATTCCAGTAACAGGCAGGAGGTTTCAGGGAGCAGGTCAGCATCAATGGCATACAGGACACTATAACCGTCAGTGAGGTTATGTCCTCACTGCCTCTCACCTAAGCAGACACCGAATCAGCATGTCCGCTGGGACAAGCCCCATAATATGTGTAAACGCACTACAGCTGCCGGTCAGTAAAGAGAAACAGTAAGGCAACAGCCGGGACCAGAAGGCAGTGTAGCTGACGTGATGACATCATGGAGCGTCCCGGTAGCAACGACAGGAACAAGGCAGGGCTGTGTGATATACAGTACTGTGCAAAAGTTTTAAGCAGGTGTGGAAAAAAACCTGGAAAGTAAGAATGCTTTCAAAAATAGAAGTGTTAATAGTTTCTTATTTTTATCAGTCATCAAAATGCAAAGTGAATGAACAGAAAAGAAATCGAAATCAAATCGATATTTAGTGTGACCACCCTTTGCCTTCAAAACAGCATCAGTTCTTCTAGGTACACTTGCACAAAGTCAGGGATTATGTAGGATTATAGTCAGGTGAATGATTAACCAATCATACCAACAGGTGATAATGATCATCATTTTCATATGTAGGTTGAAACACAGTCATTAACTGAAAAAGAAACAGCTGTGTAGGAGGCTTAAAAGTGGGTGAGGAACAGCTTAACTCTGCTACCAAGGTGAAGTTGTGGAAGACAGTTTCATGTCACAGGTCATACATCATGGCAAGACTGAGCACAGCAACAAGACACTAGCATAAGCAAGGTCTCTTTCAGGCGAAGCAGGGGTACAATAGGGGATGATGACACCTGACGTATGAGATACACTAGAGAGTGTGAGGAGGAGACTGGTCAGATCTCTGGGCTGGTAACACACAGTGACATGATGTGAGGGGGAGAGCAGGAGTATAATAGGGGCTGATGGCTTCTGTTGTATGAGACACACCAGAGAGTGTGGGGAGGAGACTGGTCAGATCTCTGGGTTGGTAACACACAGTGACATGATGTGAGGGGGAGAGCAGGAGTATAATAGGGGCTGATGGCTCCTGATGTATGAGATACACCAGAGAGTGTGGGGAGGAGACTGGTCAGATATCTGGGCTGGTAACACACAGTGACATGACGTGAGGGGGAGAGCAGGAGTATAATAGGGGCTGATGGCTCCTGATGTATGAGACACACCAGAGAGTGTGGGGAGGAGACTGGTCAGATCTCTGGGCTGGTAATACACAGTGACATGACGTGAGGGGGAGAGCAGGAGTATAATAGGGGCGGATGGCTCCTGATGTATGAGATACACCAGAGAGTGTAGGGAGGAGACTGGTCAGATCTCTGGGCTGGTAACACACAGTGACATGATGTGAGGGGGAGAGCAGGAGTATAATAGGGGGTGATGGCTCCTCACTCCCCAACATGGCAGATAAATTTCTCTCATTAGTTTGTACTGTCAGAGGAGTGTGTAGGATAAGAGATTGTTGTTGTTACTGGACAAGGAGAATATGTGACTTTATTACTCACCTGTGCTGATATCTATAGGGATTTCCTTCTCCTTACACTGCTCATCACCTCTCACATACGTCTCTTCTCCCTCTGTATCTTCTGCCTTATTATCAGTCACATACGTCTCTTCTTCTCCCTCTATATCTTCTGCCATTATATCAGTCACATACGTCTCTTCTTCTCCCTCTATATCTTCTGCCATTATATCAGTCACATACGTCTCTTCTTCTCCCTCTGTATCTTCTGCCTTACTATCAGTCACATACGTCTCTTCTTCTCCCTCTACATCTTCTGCCATTATATCAGTCACATACGTCTCTTCTTCTCCCTCTATATCTTCTGCCATTATATCAGTCACATACGTCTCTTCTTCTCCCTCTGTATCTTCTGCCTTACTATCAGTCACATACGTCTCTTCTTCTCCCTCTATATCTACTGCCATTATATCAGTCACATACGTCTCTTTTTCTCCATCTGTATCTTCTCCCAGATCTTCAATCTAAATGACACATAAAATAATAACACCTGATTCCATGGAGAGTAAACATCACAAAATTAGTATATTAGACACACACAGATTGGGGATACCATAAATCCCAACTACCTGATGCTCCTGTGGGATTCTTCGATTCTCTTCTGTACAATCCTGTAAATAAAGAGGATGGGGACATCTCTCTGGGGTATTTCTGTTACTGGGTCCATCTGTAGGAGACACACAGTGACTGAGTAAATTGTATATGTGTGATTATCAGGTGATGTGTGTATATAGGGGGCCCCCATACCTGCCCTCCCCTATACAGTAAATAGTTTCCTCTCAGGGCCGTAACTAGAGTAGTGCGACCTGTGCCATGGCACAGGGCACCGCAGGGCAAGGGGCACTGTTTTGACCTGTCCATTTTCTGTTTATTATCATTCTCACTTGTAGCTTCCTCTTCTTTTATCCCCAGCAGCTCCTGGCCTCCCCTATCTCTTCCCTGGCCCTTACCCATGAGGCCATGGCCCTTTTTTGGGTGCATTTCTTATATCCCTATTTGAAAAATAATAGGGGGGGGGGGCGCCAAAGCTCTTTCTGGCACAGGGCACTAAAAAGTCTGGTTACGTCCTCTTACCCAGTGATGTGAGGGGCCGGTGATTCTCCATCATCACATCCTTGTACAGACCCCTGTGTTCCTCTATATACTCTCCCTCCTGCGTGGAGACATAGACAGTGACATCCTGACACCTTATAGGAACCTGACACACACAATAATACAGTCATCACCCAGACACATCCCCTGGTGTTACTGTATAATGTTCCATTCCCAGCAGTCACCTCTCCAGTCATCACCCAGACACATCCCCTGGTGTTAATGTCCCATTCCCAGCAGTCACCTCTCCAGTCATCACCCAGACACATCCCCTGGTGTTATTGTATAATATCCTATTCCCAGCAGTCACCTCTCCAGTCAACGCCCAAACACGTCCCCTGGTGTTACTGTATAATGTCCAATTCCCAGTAGTCACCTCTCCAGTCATCACCCAGACACATCCCCTGGTGTTACTGTATAATACCCAATTCCCAGCAGTCACCTCTCCAGTCATCACCCAGACACATCCCCTGGTGTAACTGTATAATGTCCCATTCCCAGCAGTCACCTCTCCAGTCATCACCCAGACACATCCCCTGGTGTTACTGTATAATGTCCCATTCCCAGCAGTCACCTCACCAGTCATCACCCAGACACATCCCCTGGTATTACTGTATAATGTCTCATTCCCAGCAGTCACCTCTCCAGTCTGCAGCTGAATGATCTTGTTGTCGAGTTCCAGGATCTTCTGATCATTGTGTCTCTCATGTATCAGTGAGTGAGGTGGAGGCACCGTAATTTGGCTCTGGGCCGTGCTGAGTGCTCCTGACCCATGGCTGCTTGGTTTCTCATGCTCACCAGATATCTTCTTCACTACTGTGTAGTCCTGTGTATTGGGGGAGAGGAAGCACCAAGGTGCTCATTACCTAATCGCTGGAGGAGCAAACTTGGACACTGATCGCTAATTGCTCGCCATATTCTATTTCAAGGGAGTCCAGTTCCAAAGCAGTGATAAGTAATCTAACTGTGCCACTCCCATGTCATGTCCCTGTATTACTACTATAGATATGTGATATCACTGTGAGACTGCCAGATCCCCTCACCTCCCCAGTCATGCCCCTGTATTATTACTATAGATATAAGTGATGTCAGTGTGACATTCCCAGATTCCCTCTCACCTCCCCAGTCATGTCCCTGTATTAATACTATATAAATAAGTGATGTCACTGTGACACTCCTAGATCCCCTCACCAGCCAAAAGTCATGTCCTTATATTACTATACATATATATATATATATAATTTATGTCACTGTTACAGTCACAGGCCCCCTCACCTCCCCAGTCATGTCATTTTATTATTACTATATATATAAGTGATGTTAATGTGACCCTCCCAGATCCCCTCCTCAGTCATGTTCCTGAACTATTACTGTAGATACAGTGACACTCCCAGATCCCCTCACATCCTCAGTCATATCCCTGTATTAATACTATATATATAAGTGATGTCACTGTGACCCTCCCAGATCCCCTCCTCAGTCATGTCCCTGAATTATTACTGTAGATAGTGACACTCCCAGATTCCCCTACCTTCCTCAGTCATATCCCTGTATTATTACTATATATATGTGATGTCACTGTGACCCTCCCAGATCCCCTCCTCAGTCATGTCCATGAATTATTACTGTAGATACAGTGACACTCCCAGATTCCCCTACCTTCCTCAGTCATATCCCTGTATTATTACTATAGATATAAGTGATGTCACTGTGACCCTCCCTGATCCCCTCCCCAGTCATGTCCCTGAATTATTACTGTAGATACAGTGACACTCCCAGATTCCCCTACCTTCCTCAGTCATATCCCTGTATTAATACTATCGATAGAATGAATGTCACTGGGACACTCCCAGACCCTCTCACCTCCCCAGTCAGCAGGTAGATGATCTCCAGGGTGAGATTTAGTATCCTCTCAGTCATGTAACTCCTGTCCGTGTCCATCCTCAATGATCAGTGACTCATACAGGACACGTCTCTCAATTGACTTCTAATTGAAGAGTCTCTGGTTTTTTAGGAGTCTATAAATAAAATAATTATAATAAATATTACAGAGTACATGTAACATATTCAATCAAGAAACACTGAGTAACCAATTAGCCCTCCTCTCTTTCCTGAGACATATCACACATCTGATAGGGATCATTAACAGGGCATGTTTTCCATATATCCTTGCTGGAGCACAGGTGCCCTTTTTCCCGATTGACATTCTAAACCGTCCACAGGTGGTGCTAATTATCTTACTGGTGATTCTGTGAGGATACCTGGAAAACATGCACTGTTATGGTTCTCTGAGGACTGGTGCTGGGAAACGTTAGTCCCGTACACACATAGTAGTGTGTACGGAGCGCAGAGGGAACTCCAAACAGGTTGGCGATAATTATCTCACTGGTGATTTTGTGAGGAGACATGGAAAACATGCACTGTCATGGATCCCTGAGGACAATGACGGCACTGGGAAACGCTGGTCCCCTACACACAGGATAAAAGTGCGTGGAGCAGAGTGAGCTCCAAACAGGTTGGTGATAATTATCTCACTGGTGATTCCGTGAGACCTGGAAAACATGCACTGTTATGTTTCCCTGAAGACTGGTGCTGGGAAACGCTGGTCCCTACACACAGGGCAGTAAGAGAGAAAGGGAGCTCCAAACAGGTTGGTGATAATTAGAGAAATGAAAAGATAAGAAAGCCTCAAACAGGTGAGGAGTCAGCAGGGCCTATTACAGAGGACGTCTGTGCATCTTATACATCACCCGGAGTACACTATGGTGACTCTCTGTTTATTCTGTCACTTCCACACTAATAACCACCTACTGAGGGTACTGACCGCCAGCTACAGCTGATACGTTCTGCGTGGGGGGGTCTGAGTGCTCCGGACACCTCCCTTTTTCTGTAGTCTGTTACCCACCGAGCAGTGTCTGCTCCACCTGTATTATATTTAACACTGATATCTGATCCACCTGTATTATATGTAACACTAATAACCACCTACTGAGAGTACTGACCACCAGCTACAGCTGCTACATTCTGTAAAGGGGGTCTGAGTGCACTGGACACCTCCCTTTCTCTATAGTTTGTTACCCACCGAGCAGTGTCTGCTCCACCTGTATTATATGTAACCCTAATGTCTGCTTCCCCTGTATTATATGTAACACTAATACCCACCTACTGAGGGTACTGACCGCCAGCTACAGCTGATACGTTCTGTATGGGGGAGTCTGAGTGCGCCGGACACCTCCCTTTGTCTAGTGTTACCCACCAAGCAGCGACTGCTCCAGCTATATTATATGTAACACCAGGGTCTGCTCCACCTGTATTATATGTAACACTAATAACCACCTACTGAGGGTACTGACCGCCAGCTCCAGCTGATACGTTCTATATGGGGGGTCTGAGTGCAGCAGGCACATCCCTTTATGGTCTGTTACCCACCAAGCAGCGACTGCTCCAGCTGTATTATAGTAACACCAGGGTCTGCTCCACCTCTATTATACAAACACTGGTGTCTGCTCCATCTGTATTATATCTAAAAATTGTATCTGATTAACCTGTATGATAATACAGCACCAGATTGCTCCATCTGTATTATATGTAACACTAGGGTCTGATCCACCTGTATTATATGTAACACAGGGTCTGATCCACCTGAACTTTATGTAACACTGATATCTGATCTACCTGTATTATGTAAAAAAAGGAAAGAAAAAGCACTGTCTCTTTGTTGGCGCACAAGGAGAAAAGTAGATTAAAATATAACTTAATTTTAAATATCTAAAATAATCTAGCCTTACTAGTGAAATATTCCGTAGAAATAAAAATCATGAAACCAACACATAAATGTATATAATTCTGATATTTATTGGTCAATATTAAACAATAACGTAATAAGTAATGTGTTTGTCTCTATGTCCTTGTTCTATTATTAATTGAATTATAGGAATTTCTTTTATTGATAATTCATTCTCAAATGGATTGTGCCTATTGCAAACCCACAGTTGTGGATAAGTGGTAATGTTGTCGGATATCTCAAATTAACGATGCCTTCATGTGACTTATATGTTTGGCCAGTCTCGTACTACCATTGGTTATGTAAAATAGGTGATTGAGACTGTCAACCAACAACTATTACCACTGTAGTAATAATAGCGCCCTCTATGGGGAAAAGTACTTCTTCAGTTTGGGATTATGCCACATGGGAACATGTATCCATATCTTATTTCAAAGTTTAGACTTTCCCTCTTTATAAGGCTACATATTGTTACTCAATCATATAAATGACTACCAGGCAATTCAACGTTACCCCTTAGTAATCGGTATTATTCATACCATGTACACGTATGATTCATTCATCACATTGCATAAAAACCTTAGTAATTCAGTACTGATGTTGTAGCTCCCCCTGTAGGGTTATGGAGTTTTCACATATGCAAACGATTATGCATTTGCTTATAGCTACATCATCATGTGCATATATAATATATTGATTACAGTGCCCTCTATGGGAGAGCGGAAAAATTATATTAATTCAGTATTGATGACATAGCTCCCCCTATAGGGTTATAAGGTTTTCCACATATGTGAGATGCAAGCAAGTATTACTTATGTTTATAGTGCGAATCACACAATACTCAAGTATGGGGAGTTTTATTGCCTCATGCCTTTATCTCCACATCATGTAGGTTTGTCAATCTCTCAATATATTGGTTGAGGATACAAAAAAATCTCCCTATTAATTTTATCACGGCATAGACATGACACGCGGCAACAGCCGCAAGCGCCAAAGATCCGTATTTGTTCAATATAATATAATTTCCCCTATGGGGTTGTGGGATTTACATATATGTAGTAGACTGTGCATTTACTCATAGCTGCATTATCTTGTGCATATGTAATTTATTAATCACAGCGCCGTCCATGGGAAAGCAAAAAAACTTTATCGATTCAGTACTAACTGTTATAGCGCTCCCTATAGGGTTATAGGATTTTTCACATATGTAAAATGCAATCAGATATTCCTTATATTCACAGTGTAAATCACACAGTGCACAAACTGTGGGGAGTTTTATTGCCCTATACCATTATTTCCACATCATGTGAGTTTGCCATTCTCTCAGCACAATAGTTAAAAATACAAATCAAAAAAAGAAAAATCCTATGTGGAAAACCTTATAACCCTATAGGGGGAGCTATGTCATCAATACTGAATTAATATAATTTTTCCGCTCTCCCATAGAGGGCACTGTAATCAATAAATTATATATGCACATGATGATGTAGCTATAAGCAAATGCATAATCGTTTGCATATGTGAAAACTCCATAACCCTACAGGGGGAGCTACAACATCAGTACTGAATTACTAAGGTTTTTATGCAATGTGATGAATGAATCATACGTGTACATGGTATGAATAATACCGATTACTAAGGGGTAACGTTGAATTGCCTGGTAGTAATTTATATGATTGAGTAACAATATGTAGCCTTATAAAGAGGGAAAGTCTAAACTTTGAAATAAGATATGGATACATGTTCCCATGTGGCATAATCCCAAACTGAAGAAGTACTTTTCCCCATAGAGGGCGCTATTATTACTACAGTGGTAATAGTTGTTGGTTGACAGTCTCAATCACCTATTTTACATAACCAATGGTAGTACGAGATTGGCCAAACATATAAGTCACATGAAGGCATCGTTAATTTGAGATATCCGACAACATTACCACTTATCCACAACTGTGGGTTTGCAATAGGCACAATCCATTTGAGAATGAATTATCAATAAAAGAAATTCCTATAATTCAATTAATAATAGAACAAGGACATAGAGACAAACACATTACTTATTACGTTATTGTTTAATATTGACCAATAAATATCAGAATTATATACATTTATGTGTTGGTTTCATGATTTTTATTTCTACGGAATATTTCACTAGTAAGGCTAGATTATTTTAGATATTTAAAATTAAGTTATATTTTAATCTACTTTTCTCCTTGTGCGCCAACAAAGAGACAGTGCTTTTTCTTTCCTTTTTTTGTGTATTGCTTATTACTGTCTGTGGCAGCACCCCCATGGGATAATCATACATTAGTGAGTTATCAACAAGTTGGGGCTTTCATATTTATAATTATTTTCAAATTAAACCTTGTGCAGAGGTACTTTCCAAGTTCCCTATTCCTAATTTATAACTACCTGTATTATGTGTAACACCATGGTTTGCTTCACCTCTATTACATGTAACACCAAGGTCTGCTCCACCTGTATTACATGAAACACAAGGGTCTTCTGCAGCTGTATGATATGTAACACCAGGGTATACTCCAGCTGCATTATATTTAACACCAGGGTCTGCGCCACCAGTATTCCATGTAGACACCAATCGTGCTGAGTGTGGTGTGATGCAAAGGGTTCGTTACCGGTCTGGTTTATCCCTTAGTTCTTGTCAGTACTCAGGCGTTACTTATTAGAGGCAACAAAAGTGTTTTACCAAGGAAATATATATACACAATGCAGGAGTTATTGGCAGTAGATAACAATATGAGTAGTATCCAGTTAACAACAATGGATGTAATTCGGCAATTAAAGATGCAATTGATTACACACACACTTTAAGCAGTAACTTTACAACGGGATCCGTAATTTTTATTAAAACGGGAACGCTGGAACCTTGGATCGGGTTTTACCCTTCATCAGGCTGTTGATAAAATGGTTAATACATATATGCTAACTACAATGCTACATTAGCAATAAAAGAGAAAACAATCACTCCTCGTTTGTTTGTGCACAATATAATAGTAAATGGTTACCACTGCATGCAAGGGTTGATCTACAGTTTATCCAATGTTTGTAATACTGTTTGCAAACGTTACCCGGGTTTAATGTTGAATTGGCTGTTGAAAAGTTTCTAGCACTACTTCAATCTGAACTGACACTTGTGAGGACCAAGTGACAAAGTTAAGGTCTCCTGTCTTTTACCTGTCCTTAAGAAACTTCCTGGCAGACGCTGTTGAAATTAGCGGCTGTAAACTCCTAAAGCAGAGGCGTCTTTAGAGAGGAGGCCCGTGTGCATCCCCAGACACGGGCCTCCTTCTCTCACTCCGGTGGCCGGGAGCCGACTGACGAGCCTGGCCGGCCACCGCAGAATCAATAGACTCTGGGCACTAGAGTATGCCCAGGGTCTATTGGGCATGCGCAGATCGCTGGGGAAATGGCACGGCTGCCATTTTCCTGACGATCTCCTCACAGCACATGCACAAAATGCCGGAGAAATGGCCGCAACGGCCATTTTCCGGCGTTTGAACTGCGGTGGGAAACCCAACGCGGGACTTCAGAGAAGTAATACAAAGTATGGGTCCAGGGTGTGCGGTGCGGACCCCCCCTGGACCTGGGGGCCCGTGTGCACCACATACCCTGCACCCATTATAGATACGCCCCTGTCCTAAAGCGATATCACATTCTCCTCTAAGGTCACTGCAACAAGATTTATTCCTGACTCCCTATGTGTCCGGGCTAATTTGAGTAGTTACAGCTTTCACGGGCTAACAGTACTTTTACTGCTTTCTATCCCTACAGCTGCATTAGGGGGATGTGCAGCTGATTCGGAACATGTAAGGACTTATGAGGGTCTGTGTTTGACAACTATACTGCTTTGTAACCCGTCAGAGATTAGTCACTCACTAAAACTGTCGGCTGAAGTGTAGGGCGGATGTGCAGCTCTGTGATAGTAACTTTATTACAGACCTGATGCTTGCTCCGGTTCTCCTGAATCAGGTATCTGGCTCTGAAGTAGTCACTGCTCTGCTTACCGTCATTCACTTTCCTCAGTGATCTTGTATGGAAGGACATCGGAAGCCCACCATCAGGGCTGGGTCTAGGGGTGTTCCGCCCGTGGGCCGAAGTTGCCCGCGGGTGGTCAAATCAGGAGGTTGGGGACCCCCACCGCCGTAGCTGTGCGGCGGTGCCGGACCCCGGAGTCTGAATGGATGCTGCGTGCGGCATCCATTCAGTGACGGGAGAGGGCTGGGGGAAGCCCAGCTAGTGATGCTCTCCCCAGCCTGATGTTATTTGGAAGCATGCCTTGCGGGCACGTCTCCAAATAACGTCACTTAGGGGCATGGCCTATGGTAATGAGGCCACGCCCCCAATTTCAGTCACGCGCAGCCTGCCAGCCTGGCACAGGGTGCTCAGACCCCTGGAGCCGGCCCTGCCCACCATCGTATGATGGCAGTACTTCCACCATTGAATATTTTGATGCATCAAAAGAATTCAATGGTAAAAACAATTCATATGAATAGTAAAGGGGCGGAGTTTGGGGAGGGGCTAGGACACAAAGCAACAAAAAAAAAAAAACCAGCTGAGCCAGGCAGGCAGAGCTGACTGAGGGCCTGATTCAGACCCGGTCGCAAGCGCAGTGCGCTCGCAACCGGGTTGATGGTGGGCCAGTGCGCATGCACGAGACCCGTATAGCGACAGGCAATCCGTCGCTCCGGGTCTCGCAACAAAGGGGGCGAGCTGTCAATGGTGGGTGACAGCTCGCCCCCTTTGGTGGGCGGGCCGGGGGAGTGGCTGCCCAAACTGAGGCGTTCCCATGTGAACGCCTCCGTTTGGGGGCGGCCCCACTGACATCACTCGTGATGTCAGTGGGAGAGATTTTGGCTCTGTTAGAGCCGAAATCTCTCTGGGGCTTGCGGCAATGAGACCCTACCACAAGGGTCTCGTCGCAAGCCTGATGGTCAAGACCATCGCATCCATCTTCCTGGCCGCTCGCTATAGCTGTGGGTGGTCACCCACAGCTATGCGAGCGGCCAGGAGGCCGTTCTAAAATAAAAATAGCCTGGCCCTGATTCAGAGCGAGCGCTCTGTCAGAGCGTCCGGCTCTGAATCAGGGCCTGAGTACGAGGAGAATGAGAAACCCTATCACTGCCACGCTGCTGTGGGCACTTAGTCTAAAAACATGTATTAAATATACTTAAAACACAAAGAAAAGGAACCTTACAGCACCAGCAGAGAAATCACTCTCCATCTCTACAGGTGTTAAGGGGCCTATCCATTAGCAGATAAAAGGAACGATAGATCGATGCGCACTCCTGCGGCCGATGAATCGCATCTATTATCTCTCCAACATGTTGGTCAATTATCGCATATGGCTGTACGATATTTATTAGCAATATCGTGCAATTTATTTGCAGTAAACAACGAAAAATATTAGCAGCAGCTACAGAGCGCTGCAGAGAAAAAAAACGCTCCCTGAATTATGTCATGCGATATCGTTCGTTTGCCAAAATCTGTCATGTACATGACAGATATCGTTCAGTGCAGCCACCGGAGTTTTCAAGGGATATCTTGTCTTTCATCGCTCAGAAATATCTGCTAATGGATAGGCCCCTTAAACGTTGTTATCTGTCACTGTGTGTCTGTGACTGCTGCTGCAGGGCTGCACACTGATTGGCTCTCTGAGACAGTGAGAGCCAATCAGAGCTAGTAGAGAGGGGGAGGGACAGAGGGCCAGGTCTGAGGCAGCGAGAGCCTACAACGCTCCCAGCAGCATGAACCAGGAAGATTACCAGAGGCAGAGACACAGCAGCCAGGGGAGGAAGAGCTTTTAGGAATTAAAGAAAAGAAGCCACCGTCGAATGTAAACATCGGAATGCTGCCATTGAATGGTAAAAACACAAACATCGGAAGAAAAACATCGACCATCGATGTCCTTTCCTCAGCAGCTCAGCTTGCCTCTTCTTCTCCCGCCCACTGGGGGAAGGTTCGTGCCTCAGGCTGCCGCCCAAGAAGAGGAGGAGGGACTGTGCTCGGTCACACTCAGCTCCCAGCTCTGTGTTCCTACTACAGCCGGACCTCTGAGTCACAGCTGCCGCTCCCCGGTCACCTCAGCAGCGCATTATGTAACCAGCCCGCTCACCTGCTCCGTCTCCTCATACAGCGCGCCAACCGCTGGGGGGAGGGGCTATTTATCTCCTCTGCCTCCTCCCTGCGCGCGCCAGCTCCTTTTCCCGCCGGCCCCACGCGCTGCAGCCTGACTGGCTGGAAGGTTCTAGTCACCGCCCGCCCCTCAGTGCTCTGATTCCCCCTTAGGCAGCCCTGGAGTGGGGCTATGGGGTGAGGGTCCTGTCCTCACTAGAAAAGTCATTGGAGGCATAGGCACACTATTGCCCCTGCCCTGGGGTATAACACATTCATTGTGCATCACCAGAAACAAACACTTGTTTATATACATAAGTATAAGGGTACTCCTAGGCTGTGGAGTACCACATCTGCTCCACCTTTATTATATGTGACACTGGTGTCTGCTCCACCTGTATGTATATGTAACACTGGAATCTAACCTACCTGTATGATGTTAATGAGGTACCATAGCTTGCTCTACCGGTATAATAATAGTTAATACCATTACCTGCTGCCAGACACAACAATGGCCGCTATATGCCTCTTCCTACTCTACTCTTCCCTAGTGGGACTGTCCCCCGGACGTTGCTCCTCTGATATATTTCTAGCTATGGCAACTAACTGCCCCGCCCTCCGCTCAATCCCCTCAGTGCGGTGATTGGCAGAAGCAAGTAGCCAATCAGGCGGCACACAGTAGGAAGAACGTCCTGTAACTAAGAAGCCACCTGCACCTGCCGCTCACAGCTTCATCACTAGAGTAACAAAAGTATAGTGTAATGATGTCCTCATGTACGGTGACCGGCGGCCATATTCTTATAGTCTACTAGTCACAGAGCAGAGGGGGCGGGGCCACAGGGGATCTAGCTGCCATTTTGTCATAGACATTCCTGACAACCGGAGCCAGGTAACGTGTCCTGTATATATTATATTATTATTATATAGGGGAGAGGGGACTGTACAGTGATATATGAGGGGGAATAACACAGCTCCCAGCACACACTGATATGTGGTATTATTATTATATAGGGGAGAGGGGACCGTACAGTGATATATGAGGGGGAATAACACAGCTCCCAGCACACACTGATATGTGGTATTATTATTATATAGGGGGAGAGGGGACTGTACAGTGATATATGAGGGGGAATAACACAGCTCCCAGCACACACTGATATGTGGTATTATTATTATATAGGGGGAGAGGGGACTGTACAGTGATATATGAGGGGGGATAACACAGCTCCCAGCACACACTGATATGTGATATTATTATTATATAGGGGAGAGGGGACTGTACAGTGATATATGAGGGGGAATAACACAGCTCCCAGCACACACTGATATGTGGTATTATTATTATATAGGGGAGAGGGGACCGTACAGTGATATATGAGGGGGAATAACACAGCTCCCAGCACACACTGATATGTGGTATTATTATTATATAGGGGGAGAGGGGACTGTACAGTGATATATGAGGGGGGATAACACAGCTCCCAGCACACACTGATATGTGATATTATTATTATATAGGGGAGAGGGGACTGTACAGTGATATATGAGGGGGAATAACAGAGCTCCCAGCACACACTGATATGTGGTGTTATTATTATATAGGGGGAGAGGACTGTACAGTGATATATGAGGGGGAATAACACAGCTCCCAGCACACACTGATATGTGATATTATTATTATATAGGGGAGAGGGGACTGTACAGTGATATATGAGGGGGAATAACAGAGCTCCCAGCACACACTGATATGTGGTGTTATTATTATATAGGGGGAGAGGACTGTACATTGATATATGAGGGGGGATAACACAGCTCCCAGCACACACTGGTATGTGGTATTATTAAATACGGGGAAAGGGGACTGTACAGTGATATATGAGGGGGGATAACACAGCTCCCAGCACACACTGATATGTGGTATTATTATTATATAGGGGAGAGGGGACTGTACAGTGATATATGAGGGGGAATAACAGAGCTCCCAGCACACACTGATATGTGGTGTTATTATTATATAGGGGGAGAGGACTGTACAGTGATATATGAGGGGGAATGACACAGCTCCCAGCACACACTGGTATGGGTATTATTCTATAGGGGAGAAGGGACTGTACAGTACACATCAATTATGCCATTTTCCTCCACTTTGCAATTTATCACTCCAAAAATAACATGTCATTATTGGGCAAGTTACACTATTTAAAAAATTCATATTGCCAAATAAGTCCTTAAGGAGGGTGTTCCATTGTTTCTTAACTAAGTCCTGACATTTTTACCTTTATATAGGTATTTTCCACAACTTTTTAACTGCTTAGGAGGTGATAGCTAATTCGCAAAAAATGTTATGTAGAATTCGCACCTGTGAAAAGCGCATTTAATAGGATTGCGCAAAAAGTATTTGTTAGCACCATAAGCCATTTTTCATGAAAAAGAAGCATATCGGGTCTAATTGAATTCTCCTCTTAATGTGATTGTGGACATGAAAATCTAAAATTTTCTGGAATGATATAACAAAAGGCAATAATAATAATTCTCTTTAATTCATCCCTTTGTAACAAAATGAAAGTTGAGCAATTTGAATAAAAGAGGTGTCTGGGAGGAACAAGGCGCCTGGGGCCTTGCCGTTTTATATTTCTGGATCTGAAATGCAGAGAATTGTTAGCTGGCTAATTCTAGCCCCCAGCCGCCATTTGTGGTGGTTTGTTCTTCAGCAACAAAGGATTGTGTGACTGCGTCTGAGGTACCTTATGTAGCTGGATCTGAGAAACACTGACCAGATCTCCATAGCTCGGGGAGGAGGGCTTACTGGTGACATGGTGTTTCCTACCTGAGTATGTGACTTGTACTCTGATATTTATTGTATATAATATTGATATTCCTATATAATTCAGCTGTAAGGAACCAGAGAGTCCATACTAAACTTCCCGTGAGAGTCCTGTATAAATCATTGAGGATGGACAAGGACAAGAGTCACATGACTGAGAGAATAATAGATCTCACACTGGAGATCATCTACCTGCTGACTGGGGAGGTGAGGTGGTCTAGGAATGTCACAGTGACCTCACTTATATCTATAGTAATAATACAGGGACATGACTGGGGAGGTGAGGGGATCTGGGAGTGCCACAGTGACATCACTTATATCTATAGTAATAATACAGGGACATGACTGGGGAGGTGAGGGGATCTGGGTGTGTCACAGTGACATCACTTATATCTATAGTAATAATACAGGGACATGACTGGGGATGTGAGAGGATCTGGGGGTGTCACAGTGACATCACTTATATCTATAGTAATAATACAGGGACATGACTGGGGAGGAAAGAGGACCTGGGAGTGTCACAGTGACATCACTTTTACCTATATTAATAATACAGGGACATGACTGGGGAGGTAAGGGGATCTGGGGGTGTTACAGTGACATCACTTTTACCTATATTAATACTACAGGGACATGACTGGGGAGGTGAGGGGATCTGGGAGTGTCAGTGACATCACATATCTATATTAATAATACAGGGACATGACTTGAGAGTTGAGGGGATCTGTGAGTGTCACAGTGACATCACTTATATCAATAGTAATAATACAGGGACATGACTGGGGAGATGGGATCTGGGAGTGTCAGTGACATCACTTATATCTATAGTAATAATACAGGTACATGACTGGGGAGGTGAGTGAGTCTGGGAGTGTCACAGTGACATCACTTATATCTATAGTAATAATACAGGGACATGACTGGGGAGGTGAGGGGATCTGGGAGTGTCACAGTGACATCACTTATATCTATAGTAATAATACAGGGACATGACTGGGGAGGTGAGAGAGTCTGGGATTGTCACAGTGACATCACTTATATCTATAGTAATAATACAGGGACATGACTGGGGAGGTGAGGGGATGTGGGAGTGTCACAGTGACATCACTTATATCTATAGTAATAATACAGGGACATGACTGGGGAGGTGAGGGGATCTGGGAGTGTCACAGTGACATCACTTATATCTATAGTAATAATACAGGGACATGACTGGGGAGGTGAGAGAGTCTGGGAGTGTCACAGTGACATCGCTTATATCTATAGTAATAATACAGGGACATGACTGGGGAGGTGAGAGAGTCTGGGAGTGTCACTGTGACATCATTTATATCTATAGTTGTAAGACAGGGACATGACTGCGGAGTTGAAGGGATCTTGGAGTGTCACAGTGATGTCACATCCATTGTCACAGTGATGTCACATCTATAGTAATAATACAGAGAGATATAGTATCAGTGCCTCAGTACTCACAGGAGCTGGGATATATCACATTGCTCACGGCATCTTGTTTTGTTTCTTTTCTATCACTGAAATCAAGATGGCAGGAGATGTGCTATATTCTGTCCACTTTCCTATATATAGTATACAGTTACAGAATAAAAGGAGTATTCAATATGAAACGTTAACTTCACTGTCGAAGTTAACGTTTCATATCGGAGTTTTTCCCTGCATTAAAGTATCAGGCGCGCTCCCGCCTATCCCCGTATTCAATATAAAATTAACGAAAGCGGGAGCCTCCGAAGTTGGATTTGCGTAAAGTTAAGAATTTTTCCTTAAAATAATTGTAAGATCCCCCTAAAGTTGTAAAAACATGGGGGATCACTATGGGTACCCCCGTTTTAGCCTTTAAATGAAAGTCGGGGATTTAAATAGCCGCAGCAGGTTTTTTTTTCCCGGCATTGAAGAAGTGATGCAGAAGAGCACTTAGGTTATTTTTTTTCGTTTTTTTAAGTGGTCCCATCAAATTTGGGGTACATGAAAATGGGTACTAGCATATTTTGATGTCCCTAAAGTTAGTTTTTAAAAATTCTGCAATTGTGCACCTGCCACTAATAATCTATTCTAGAATACACGTGCCACTAATAGCCTATTCTAGAAAACACCTGCCACTAATAGCCTATTCTAGAAAACACCTGCCGCTAATAATCTATTCTAGAAAACATCTGCCGCTAATAATCTATTCTAGAATACACCTGCCGCTAATAATCTATTCTAGAATACACCTGCCGCTAATAATCTATTCTAGAAAACACCTGCCGCTAATAATCTATTCTAGAAAACACCTGCCGCTAATAATCTATTCTAGAATACACCTGCCGCTAATAATCTATTCTAGAATACACCTGCCGCTAATAATCTATTCTAGAAAACATCTGCCGCTAATAATCTATTCTAGAATACACCTGCCGCATACTTACAGAATAGCCCTGAACCTATTTCCCTATTGTTAAACAATTTTTTCCCATTTTTTTTTTTTCACCCCAATTTTTAAACTCATTTTTTGGGGTGTCCCTATTTTTATTTTAAACTTTTTTTGACACAGTTCTTTTTTAAATGTCATTCCCAGGGGTGCAGGCTATTTTTTTTAAGCCTGCACCCCTAAACCCCAATTCTGCACTTTTTTCGACACCTATTCAATGGTGAAAAGTTATCGCCGTTTTTTATCAAAGACTTTTAAAAACTGCGATAAGTCTTTGAAATTGAATACGGTGTAAAAGTAAAACCTGCGATAATGACATCATACCTCCGATATTAACGCAAAAACGATGTTTTCGCTCCCATATTGAATACCCCTGTAAATGTTTTATTTGTAAGACTGACCTTTCTTGCATATTGTGCACTGATGACAATAAACTGCTACATGAGTATAATTTTACCCTTTTATTGATATCTCTCCCAATACACAGGATTACACAGTAGTGAAGAAGACATCCGGTGAGTGTGAGACTCCCAGCAGCCGTCCCCATATGTCAGGAGGACTGAGCAGGACCCAGAGCCACATCACGGTGCCTCCACCTCACTCACTGATACATGAGAGACACAATGACCAGAAGATCCTGGAACTCACCAACAAGATCATTCAGCTGCTGACTGGAGAGGTGACTGCTGGGAATGGGACACTATACAGTAACACCAGGGGATGTGTCTGGGTGATGACTGGAGAGGTGACTGCTGGGAATGGGACATTATACAGTAACACCAGGGAATGTGTCTGGGTGATGACTGGGGAGGTGACTGCTGGGAATGGGACATTATACAGTAACACCAGGGGATGTGTCTGGGTGATGACTGGAGAGGTGACTGCTGGGAATGGGACATTATACAGTAACACCAGGGGATGTGTCTGGGTGATGACTGGAGAGGTGACTGCTGGGAATACGGTGACTGCTGGGAATACGGTAACACCAGGGGATGTGTCTGGGTGATGACTGTACCATTGTGTGTGTCAGGTTCCTATAAGTTGTCAGGATGTCACTGTCTATGTCTCCGTGCAGGAGGGGGAGCATATAGAGGAACACAGGGGTCTGTACAAGGATGTAATGATGGAGAATCACCGGCCTCTCGCATCACTGGGTAAGAGGAGACCGTCATTTATTTTCTACTTCAGGGTCCATAGGGTATCCAAAGGATACCTTGGGGTATAGGTGATGACGTCAGGCATCCGGCACCATAGAGTTAAGTTTTCAGTCCTCCCAGGATGCACTAGGGTCCCCCTCCTATACCCCGCCCAAGAGCCAAGGCATCTCAGTTTAGTTTGGTGCCCGGCCGGAGTCGGGTGCACCTGTTGGAGTGGGGGCTAAGAAGAGTCCCTGAAGTTTTCTTCAAGCAGCTGTGGCTGCACATCTGGAAGTACAGCATGGACAGTCAGTCCTGACGTCCATGCTGTCTTCCCTACACCCCCGCCGGTACCAGAACGCCGATACCGATCCGGGGATGCTGGTAAGCATCTGGGGTCACAGCTAGCGGTGACCCCAGATGTTCAGCACCATGGCCGGAATCAAGGGGGACCCCAAGGTAAGCAGCGGGGTCCCGCGGTGGCTCCCTGGGGACTGGCTGCAGCGTGGAGCCAGGTATATAACCTGCGCTTCCACTACCCCCTGGGACAGCAGACCGCAGCAGAGCGGTAGCGCTGCGGCGTCCCGGGGGTTAAATGCATGCCAGGGGAGCGCGCCTTCCCTGTCTC
Source organism: Taudactylus pleione (assembly GCA_031769625.1). Lineage (NCBI taxonomy): Eukaryota > Metazoa > Chordata > Amphibia > Anura > Myobatrachidae > Taudactylus > Taudactylus pleione. The sequence continues at coordinate 476,372 of JAUIMM010000458.1, read as the reverse complement.
ACAGCCGGCGCCTCCTCCGCTGCACACAGCCCTCTCTGCACACGCCGACTGGCCCTGTGGCAGCGCTCCTCCCCCAGGCCAGCCTCCTCTAAGCTCCTCGGCGGCCATCTTCACAACCGCATGGTGAACGCTGCTGGAAGCCTGGAATCAGAGGCATCGTGGTCTGGGTCCCCCCGCATACCTCTCCTCCGATTTGGTACAGGTCTGTGTATGCAGCGCTATTGTCCTACCAGACTCTGTGTCTAGGTAGTTGAGAATAAGAGCTGATAGTGCAGGAATTGATTTTTCTTTGCATTGTATGTGACTGTGCTAGCGCTGCTGCCTGTACTTTTCTTCTATTACTGTCAGCCTTATTACTGTCCCTGTCTTTCTGCTAAAGCCCTTGTGGTGCGGTGCTGCAGGGTGGTCTCTCACTATACGAACAGGTATTGTTGAGAGGGGTCACATATTTACCATTATGTCTGAGAGTGATTTCCCTGTACAGCTTCGGTGTGCTACGTGCAAGGCACCTATAGCGGAGGGGGAGGGTAGCGCGGAAGGTCTATGCCGTCCGTGTTATTTATTGGCGCGACCTATTACGGTCACAGCACCGGTACAGGAGCCGCCCTGGGCTTGTTTCGCCAAGGCGCTTACAACCCTCGTGGGCCAGTTAGCTCCGCAGCCTCCATTCACTCAGATGGGATTGTCCCAGCAGTCAGTGGTGTCGTCACCCATGCAGGGTTTCCCGAGACAATTAATGGTACCCCACGGTCTCCTTATTTCCCCTCCTCAGGTCTCTCATGAGCCTGCGTGGGTTAATTCGTTAACAAGCTCTGTACAGCAGTTGTCAGACGTGTTGCAGGGGGAGTCTGTGATGCGGCCCCATAAGCGGCCGGTGGCGTCTCAGTCCGCTCCTTATGAGGATGACGATGGGACGTCCGATGATGGGGAGATTCTGGATCTTTCTGACCAGGAACCTCCCCGTCCTAAAGAGTCGGACGCTAAGTCTAAGGTGTATATACCTGGCCTTATTCGTGCAGTCCGGACTGCTTTAGTTATTGAGGATGAGGAACCTCCGGTATCTAAGTCCAAATACGCCTTTTTCAAGGAGGTTAAAGGAGATGCCACAGTGTTTCCTCTTTCGGGACAATTAGTTGACCACCTAGAGGAAGCGTGGAAACAGCCAGGCAAACGATATCAGCCTCAAATGCGTTTAGCAGTGGCATATCCGTTTGCGGACAATTATTTTGCTAAGTGGGAATCACCTCCACAGGTGGATTCTCATGTGACACGCCTTGTCCGTAGTGCCATGTTACCCATGCCATCCATGTCCTCCCTTAAGGATGCTACGGACCGCAAGGTAGAGATCTGCCTGAAGTCCGTCTATTCCCTTGCAGGGGGGGCAGCACGGCCAGCTATGGCCATTTGCTGGGTCGCCAGAGCTATGGAGCGCTGGGCTGATAAGTTGGAGGCGTCCTTCGATCCCGACTGTTCGGCTGAGCAGGCAGAGTTGATAGGCAATCTCCGGGATTCGGCCACTTATATCAACGAAGCGGTCTTAGATATTAGTACCCTGGCGTCTCGAATTTCTTCGGCAGCGGTGGCTGCTCGTCGCACTTTGTGGTTGCGATCCTGGAAGGCGGATGCTGATTCCAAAAAGGGTTTGGAGGCATTGCCTTTTAACGGAGAGGTTCTCTTTGGTCCGGACCTGGACAAGATTATAGCCACGCTGGCGGCAGCTAAATCAGCATGTCTCCAGTCGGCTGCTGTTCCTTCTGGTTCAGGTACATCGTCCTTTCGGCCTTACAGGGCCCAGGGTAGGCCCTATAAGGCCAGTCTTTTCCCCGTCAGGCTGGCCCCAAAAAATCGTCCAAGCCCCGGAAGCAGGCCTGGAGTACCAGACGTCCGGCCCCTAAGCCAGATGACAAGCCTGCGGCCTGACGGTCCGGGCCTCCCTTTGGGGGATCCCAAAGTGGGAGGCCGTCTGCTGCAGTTCGCCCTGTGTTGGTCGGTCACCACGACAGACACTTGGGTTCTCGAGGTGGTCTCACACGGGTATGCCCTCTCCTTCCGGCACAGACCCCCTGCTCGATTCTTCACCACAGGTCTACCATCAGACCGGAACAAAGCCACGGAGCTGCGGAAGGTTTTGCACGCTATGCTCCAGGCTGGAGTTATAGTGCCTATTATCCCAGAGGGGCCAGGGTTTCTATTCCAATCTCTTTTTGGTGCAGAAACCCAATGGGTCATTTTGTCCGATTCTCAACCCCAAAGCTCTCAACAAATCTTTGCGGGTACCGAAGTTTCGGATGGAGACCCTACGGTCCATCATTCTGGCGCTGGAACCTGGGGACTACATGGTGTCATTGGACATACAGGACGCTTACCTGCATGTCCCTATTCTTTTGCGCCATCAGCAGTTCCTCAGGTTTGCAATCCGCAGCGACCACTTCCAGTTCCGGGCGTTATCTTTTGGCCTGGCGACAGCACCACGTGTTTTCACCAAGGTGATGGCGGTCATGGCAGCTTCCCTGCGGCTGCAGGGGGTCCGCATGTTGCCGTACTTGGACGACCTTCTCTTAGTGGCAGGATCTCCGGAGCTCCTTCTCCGACACTTGGACCTGACCATTACACTACTGCAACGACACGGCTGGTTGATAAACTGGCAGAAGTCCACCCTGATCCCGTCTCAGCGGATTCTGCACCTTGGAGCCTTATTGGACTCGGGACAGCAAAGGATCTTTGTGACGGGGGAAAAGATCGCTGCCTTACAGTCGAGGGTACGCATTTGTCTGCAGAGCCGCCGGGTGTCTCTGCACTCGGCGATGAGGTTACTGGGCTCCATGGTGTTGGTATTCGACATGGTGGAATATGCCCAGTTTCACTCAAGACCTCTGCAGCACCTGATCCTGTCCAAATGGAATGGACTGCCTCAGTCTCTGAAATTCCAGTCGATAGTGCTCACTCCGGAGGTTCGCCTGTCCCTTGCCTGGTGGTTGCAGACGACCCATCTCAACAGGGGTCGTCCGTTCTGGGTGGCGAATTGGGTCCTATTGACAACGGACGCCAGTCTTCGGGGCTGGGGAGCAGTTTCGGGTCCACAGTTGTTCCAGGGCAGGTGGACTCCGGCGGAAGCGGATCTTCCAATAACCATCTTGGAACTCCGAGCGGTTTTCAATGCTCTCCAGCAGGCACATCGGGTTCTCCAGGGTCGCCCAGTGCTGGTCCAGTCGGACAACGCTACCACCGTGGCCTACATAAACCGGCAAGGAGGAACCCGAAGTCGGGCGGCTCTCGTAGAGGTGTCTATCCTGGTATGGGGGGAGCGCAATCTTCCGGCCATATCAGCGGTCTTCATCCCGGGAGTGCTAAACTGGGAGGCCGACTTTCTCAGTCGCCAGGACGTTCATCCGGGGGAGTGGTCCCTGCACCCGGACGTTTTTCAACTGCTGGTGGACAGGTGGGGTCTTCCGGAGATCGACCTCATGGCGTCCCGGCACAACAACAAGTTGCCGGTGTACGGGTCTCGCACAAGAGACGAAGGGGCGTCTCTGGTGGATGCTCTGTCCGTCCGGTGGACGTTCCGGTTTGCTTATCTCTTTCCTCCGGTTTCCCTTCTTCCACGGGTAATCCGGAAATTCAAACAGGAAGGAGGGACGCTTCTGTTGATAGCTCCCGCATGGCCCAGACGGCACTGGTTCTCAGATCTTCAGGGTCTGTCCGTGGACAGTCCTCTGCGGTTGCTGCTACGTCCGGACCTTCTGTCACAGGGTCCTTGTCGTCACCCGGACCTGACTCTGCTGTCTTTGACGGCGTGGCTGTTGAGACGGCCATGTTTAGGTCCAGGGGGTTTTCCAGCTCTGTAGTGCGGACCATGCTAAGAGCTCGGAAACCGTCTTCCGCGAGAATATACCATCGCGTGTGGCATACGTTCTTCCAGTGGTGTCGACCGAGAGGTTATGCACAACGGGAGTTTCGTCTGTCTCGGGTACTCGCTTTCCTACAGGCGGGACTGGACCATGGGCTTCGCCTTGCTTCTTTGAAGGTGCAGGTTTCTGCCCTGTCTGTCTGGTTTCACCGTAGGATTGCTGCAATCCCAGATGTACGCACCTTTATGCAGGGCGTTCTGCGTATTCAGCCGCCTTTTGTTCCACCTGTGGCGCCTTGGGACTTGATTGTGGTCCTGAGGGCTCTCCAAGGACCGCCGTTTGAACCACTGGGCTCAGTGGATCTTAAATGGCTAACAGCTAAGACTGTTTTCCTTCTGGCCATAGCTTCGGCCAGACGTGTTTCTGATTTAGGGGCTCTCTCTTGTAGACCCCCTTTCTTGATTTTTCATGGGAACAGGGCAGTGCTGCGCAATCGTCCTGAATTTCTTCCCAAAGTTGTTTCCCAGTTTCATATTAACGAGGAAATAGTTGTTCCGGCCTTTAACTCACCTGGCCTTTCAGTGGGTGAGGCCACTTTGGATGTTGTGCGGGCCTTAAGGACTTATGTTGACCGCACTTCTTCGTTTAGGAAGTCGGACGACTTGTTTGTCCTCTATGGCTTCCGTAAAAAGGGTTGGCCTGCTTCAAAGCAAACTTTGGCAGCCTGGAGCCGTATGGCTATTTCTGAAGCTTATCTTCATGTAGGCCTGCCGGTTCCTCCTTCTGTGAAGGCTCATTCCACTAGGTCTGTGGGTCCTTCGTGGGCAGCTCGACGTGGTGCCTCTGCAGTCCAGATCTGCAAGGCTGCTACGTGGTCCTCTGTCCATACCTTCGTGAGGTATTACAGGTTTGACACCTTCGCCTCTCAGGATGCTTCCTTCGGGCGGCGGATTCTCCTTTCAGCACAGGAGCGTCCCCACCCTTAAAGGATACTGCTTTGGGACATCCCCAAGGTATCCTGTGGATACCCTATGGACTCTGAAGTAGAAAATATGAGATATGGTAAGAACTTACCCTTGTTATCTCTATTTCTACGAAGTCCATAGGGTTCCACAGGACTCCCGCCCTGTCGCACCTGTGCTGCAGATGGGCTTTGCTCTGATCACCGGTTTTTCCGTCTCCCTTTAGTGAGAATGTGATTCTTGTGTGTATCCAGATCTTTGTTCTCTCTCTTCCTTCTCCTCCGGCCTATGGCTTGGTAACTAACTGAGATGCCTTGGCTCGGGGGTGGGGTATAGGAGGGGGACCCTAGTGCATCCTGGGAGGACTGAAAACTTAACTCTATGGTGCCCGATGCCTGACGTCATCACCTATACCCCAAGGTATCCTGTGGAACCCTATGGACTTCGTAGAAATAGAGATAACAAGGGTAAGTTCTTACCATATCTCATATTATACAGGGGAGAGCAGGTATGGGGGCCCCCTATATATACACATCACCTGATAATCACATATATACAATGTACTCAGTCACTGTGTGTCTCCTACAGATGGATCCAGTAACAGAAATACCCCAGAGAGATGTCCCCGTCCTCTTTATTCACAGGAGTGTACAGATCAGAATCACAGGACCCCACAGGGGCATCAGGTAGGTGGGATTTAGGGTCTTCTCGCCAATATACCAAAGTGACTGTCACTATATGGTCTGTATAGAAACTGTGTGTATTATTAACTAGAATTCTTTTACTTAATGTGAATTAATTAAATCTGACATTTTTTAACTGTTTTCTTGTTTTGTGGGTAACAGGGTGAAAGTCTGGCTAATATAAAGGTAGAAGATATAGAGGGAGAAGAAGAGACATCTGTGACTGATATAAAGGCAGAAGATATAGAGGGAGAAGAAGAGACGTATGTGACTGATATGAAGGCAGAAGATATAGAGGGAGTAGAAGAGACGTATGTGACTGATATAAAGGCAGAAAATATAGAGGGAGAAGAAGAGACATATGTGACTGATTTAAAGGCAGAAGATACAGAGGGAGGAGAAGAGAAGTATGTGACTGATATGAAGGCAGAATATATAGAGGGAGAAGAAGAGACGTTTATATGGGGTGATCAGCAGTGTAAGGATGAGGAAATCCCTACAGATAATAGCACAGGTGAGGAAAAACACTTATTACAAGGTGAGGAAAAACACTTATTACAGAAAACTGTCACATATTTTCCTTGCTCAATCACTACAACAATTTCTTATCCTACACCCTCCTCTGTCAGTACAAACTATTAAGGAATATGTATCTGCCCAGTTGCGGAGTCAAAAGCAATCAGCCCCTTTTATGCTCCTGCTCTCCCCCCTCACATCATGTCACTGTGTGTTACCAGCCCAGAGATCTGACCAGTCTCCTCCCCACACTCTCTGGTGTATCTTATATATCAGGAACCATCAGCCCCTATTATACTCCTGCTCTCCTCCACACATCATGTCACTGTTACCAGCCCAGAGATATGACCAGTCTCCTCCCCACACTATCTTGTGTATCTCATACATCAGGAGCCATCAGCCCCTATTATACTCCTGCTCTCCTCCTCACATCATGTCACTGTGTGTTACCAGCCCAGAGATCTGACCAGTCTCCTCCCCACACTCTCTGGTGTATCTCATACATCAGGAGCCATCAGCCCCTATTATATTCCTGCTCTCCCCCTCACATCATGTCACTGTGTGTTACCAGCCCAGAGATCTGACCAGTCTCCTCCCCACACTCTCTGGTGTATCTCATACATCAGGAGCCATCAGCCCCTATTATACTCCTGCTCTCCCCCTCACATCATGTCACTGTGTGTTACCAGCCCAGAGATCTGACCAGTCTCCTCCCCACACTCTCTGGTGTATCTCATACATCAGGAGCCATCAGCCCCTATATACTCCTGTTATCTATCATTTACACATTTTAGAAGTCAACACTTTATTGTGTGTTATGGTAGTAATACAATACAGTACATCCCACTAAGTGGTACCTAAAGCAGTCGCCATGTTGATCACCAGTCCCTTTGATCAGATGTTACCCACACAGTGTACCTTGGACAGGGCAGCAGCCCACACCTCAAGTGCTGACGGATATCAGTCACTGCAATCACCTCCTGTATGTCCATCCAGTGAAACAGCTATCAGGTGCAATGTTCTGCAGAATTATGAGGGGATCCCTAGTCCAGCAGCCTAAAACCGCCAAGGCCGGGACTTCTTCCCACTGTACCATCCTGTAATACTGTCCTGCTGGAATGAGACAAAGCTCCGCTCTCCAATATCTCCTTGTAGGAGCCTAAACTCCGCACCCCAGAGGACGGTACACAGTACTGAGCCCCAACCCCCTCCTGTCCTTTCCTTGTAATACAGCTCAGGGCCCACAATGTAGGGGTACACCCCTGTGCAGGTAACTCATTAGTGTGTGTCCTGGTATTGGGTATCCCTGCAGGGGGGCTTGGTGTGATGTACACTCCCCCTGATTACTAGTTACCCCCTGTGGTGTGAGTGCCTTAGTCTCTGAGAGTTACTAGGATAGAACAATGGGACTCAGATACCTTTCATATGTCACCTGATAATGATAATGTAACATATACACAACATGACAGCCTAATTGTACACATTACTACTCTACACCCCCTTATGTGCTGTCTATACCCCTCACCCACAGTATATGCTGCACATTACTACTATACACCCCATTATGTGCTGTCTATACCCCTCACCCACAGTATAAGCTGCACATTACTACTATACACCCCTTATGTGCTGTCTATACCTTTCACCCACAGTATATGCTGTACATTACTACTATACACCCCCTTATGTGCTGTCTATACCCCTCACCCACAGTGTATGCTGAACAGTACTACTATACACCCCCTTATGTGCTGCCTATACCCCTCACCCACAGTATATGCTGCACATTACTGCTATGCACCCCCTTATGTGCTGTCTATACCCCTCACCCACTGTATATGCTGCACATTACTACCATACGCCCCTTATGTGCTGTCTATACCCCTCACCCACAGTGTATGCTGCACATTACTACTATACACCCCTTATGTGCTGTCTATACCCCTCACCCACTGTATATGCTGCACATTACTACTATACACCCTGTATGTGCTGTCTATACCCCTCACCCACAGTATATGCTGCACATTACTACTATACACCCCCTTATGTGCTGTCTATACCCCTCACCCACAGTATATGCTGCACATTACTACTATACACCCCTTATGTGCTGTCTATACCTTTCACCCACATTATTTGCTGGACAGTACTACCATACACCCCCTTACGTGCTGCTTATACCCCTTACCTACAATATATGCTGCACATTACTACTATACACCCCCTTATGTGCTGCCTATACCCCTCACCAACAGTATATGCTGCACAGTACTACTATACATCCCATTATGTGCTGTCTATACCCCTCACCTACAGTATATGCTGCATATTACTACTATACACCCCCTTATGTGCTGTATATACCCCTCACCAACAGTATATGCTGCACAGTACTACTATACACCCCCTTATGTGCTGTCTATATCCCTCACCCACAGTATATGCTGGACAGTACTACCATACACCCCCTTACGTGCTGCTTATACCCCTTACCTACAATATATGCTGCACATTACTACTATACACCCACTTATGTGCTGTCTATACCCCTCACCTACAGTATATGCTGCATATTACTACTATACACCCCCTTATGTGCTGTATATACCCCTCACCAACAGTATATGCTGCACAGTACTACTATACACCCCCTTATGTGCTGTCTATACCCCTCACCCAAAGTATATGCTGCTCATTACTACTATACACCCCTTATGTGCTGTCTATACCCCTCACCCACAGTATATGCTGCACATTACTACTATACACCCCCTTATGTGCTGTCTATACCCCTCACCCACAGTATATGCTGCACATTACTACTATACACCCCTTATGTGCTGTCTATATCCCTCACCCACAGTATATGCTGCACATTACTACTATACACCCCCTTATGTGCTGTATATACCCCTCACCAACAGTATATGCTGCACATTACTACTATACACCCCCTTATGTGCTGTCTATACCCCTCACCCACAGTATATGCTGCACATTACTACTATACACCCCCTTATGTGCTGTCTATATCCCTCACCCACAGTATATGCTGCACATTACTACTATACACCCCTTATGTGCTGTCTATATCCCTCACCCACAGTATATGCTGCACATTACTACTATACACCCCTTATGTGCTGTCTATACCCCTCACCTACAGTATATGCAGCACATTACTACTATACACCCCCTTATGTGCTGTCTATACCCCTCACCCACAGTGTATGCTGCACAGTACTACTATACACCCCCTTATGTGCTGTCTATACCCCTCACCCACAGTATATGCTGCACATTACTACTATACACCCCCTTATGTGCTGTCTATACCCCTCACCCACAGTGTATGCTGCACAGTACTACTATACACCCCTTATGTGCTGTCTATACCCCTCACCCACAGTATATGCTGCACATTACTACTATACTCCCCCTTATGTGCTGTCTATACCCCTCACCCACAGTATATGCTGCACATTACTACTATACACCCCCTTATGTGCTGTCTATACCCCTCCCCACAGTATATGCTGCACAGTACTACTATACACCCCCTTATGTGCTGTCTATACCCCTCACCCACAGTATATGCTGCACATTACTACTATACACCCCCTTATGTGCTGTCTATACCCCTCCCCACAGTATATGCTGCACATTACTACTATACATCCCCTTATGTGCTGTCTATACCCCCCACCCACAGTGTATGCTGCACAAACGTACAGTCCATGAAATACCCAATGCCAACTGACGAGGGCTATCACAGCTGTGGTTATCTTCATATTTTAAGACAAAAGTAATTTTTTGTAAATGTATCATAATTACTTGTACTCTGGATAAAGAAACAAAACCACTAAACATTGAGAACTTAAATAATAGGAAGATTTGTTCCTAGTTAAAATAAACTGGAAATAACTCTATTTCTATGCCATTTATGTTATTTCCAACAGATGGACGCACAATCAAGAATACCTCAGAGGGAGATCTTAATTCGTGTCCACATTTTAAAACAGAAGATAATGTCACACAGGGTTCTACAGGAGACATCCCCATTACTCTAAATTTGCATCCAGTACCTCACAGTGCAGATATATCATCTGGTCCCTGTAATCATAAGGAATGTTCCCCTGATACCTCTAATATTGCTACACACAGTACAGCTCACAAAGGTGATAAAAAGTGTCTCTGTTCTGATTGTGGGAAGTGTTTCACAAGGAAATCACATCTTGTTATACATCAGAGAAGTCACACAGGTGAGAACCCATTTTCATGCTCTGAGTGTGGGAAATGTTTTACACAGAAATCACTTCTTGTTACACATCAGAGAATTCACACAGGTGAGAGGCCATTTCCATGTTCTGAGTGTGAGAAATGTTTTGCACGAAAAGCACATCTTGTTATACATCAGATATGTCACACAGGTGAGAAACCATTTTCATGCTCTGAGTGCGGGAAATGTTTTACAACAAAATCAAGGCTTATTAAGCATCATAGAACTCACACAGGAGAGAAACCAATATCATGCTCTGAGTGTGAGAAATGTTTTACAGACAAATCAAATCTTATTATACATCAAAGATGTCACACAGGTGAGAAACCATTTACATGCTCTGAGTGTGGGAAATGTTTTACTGCAAAATCATGTCTTATTACACATAAGAGAACTCATACAGGAGAGAAACCAATTTCTTGCTCTGAGTGTGAGAAATGTTTTACAGCTAAATCAGATCTTGTTAAACATCAAAGATGTCACACTGGTGTTAAGCCATTTCCATGCTCTGAGTGTGGGAAATTGTTTACACAGAAATCACATCTTGTTAAACATCAGAGAAGTCACACAGGTGAGAAGCCATTTCCATGTTCTGAGTGTGAGAAATGGTTTGCACGGAAATCACATCTTGTTAAACATCAGAGAAGTCACACAGGTGAGAAGCCTTTTCCATGTTCTGAGTGTTTGAAATGTCTTAAAACAAAATCAAGTCTTATTAGACATCATAGAACTCACACAGGGGAGAAATCATTTCCATGTTCTGAGTGTGAGAAATGTTTTACAGAAAAATCAGATCTTGTTAGACATCAAAGATATCACACAGGGGAGAAACCTTTCCCATGCTCTGAGTGTAAGAAATGTTTTACAGAGAAATCACATCTTATTAGACATCAGACAACTCACACAGGGAAGAAACAATTTACATGCTCTCAGTGTGGGAAATGTTTTACACGAAAATCAAATCTTGTTACACATCAGAGAAGTCACACAGGTGATAAACCATTTCTATGTCCTGAGTGTGGGAAATGTTTTACACACAAATCAGATCTTGTTAGACATCAGAAAAGTCACAAAGGTGAGATACCAATTTCATGCTCTGAGTATGGGAAATGTTTTACAGAGAAATCAGATCTGGTTACACATCAAATAATACATAAAAACTTGAGCTGATAGACATGATACACAATACTTATACTCAATAATCCAAATGCTTCAAATCTTTAGGCTAATCTTTTGTGTTTTTTAGTACCAGCGATAGCAGAATGGACAATACACAGCACCATCAGTAGACAAAACATTGGTACATTTTCCACACAACTATATATATATATATATATAGTGCATCCGGAAAGTATTCACAACGCTTCACTTTTTCCACATTTTGTTATGTTACAGCCTTATTCCAAAATGCAATAAATTCATTTTTGTCCTCAAAATTCTACACACAATACCCCATAAAGACAACGTGTAAAAAGTTTTTTTGAGATTTTTGCAAATGTAATAAAAAAAAACACTAAGAAATCACATGTACATAAGTATTCACGGCCATGAAGCTCAAAATTGAGCTCAGGTGCATCCTGTTTCCATTGATCATCCTTGAGATGTTCCTACAGCTTAATTGGAATCCACTTGTGGTAAATTCAGTTGATTGGACATGGTTTTGAAAGGCATACACCTGTCTATTTAAGTTTCCACACTTGACAGTGCATGTCAGAGCGCAAACCAAACATGAAGTCTAAGGAATTGTCTGTAGACCTCCGAGACAGGATTGTCTTGAGGCACAAATCTGGGGAAGGGTACAGAAAAATATCTGCTGATTTTGAAGGTCCCAATGAGCACAGTGGCCTCCATCATCCGTAAATGGAAGAAGTTCGGAACCTAGAGTTGGCTGGCCGCTAAACTGAGCAATTGGGGAAGAGGGTCCCTAGTCAGGGAGATGACCAAGAACCCGATGCTCACTCTGTCAGAGCTAGAGCATTCCTCTGTGGAGAGAGGAGAACCTTCCAGAAGGACAACCATCTCTGCAGCAATCCACCAATCAGGTCTGTATATTAGAGTGGCTAGATGGAAGCCACTCCTTAGTTAAAGCACATGGCAGCCAACCTGGAGCTTGCCAAAATGCACCTGAAGGATTCTCAGGTCTCATGAGACAAGATTGAACTCTTTGGTGTGAATGCCAGGCATTATGTTTGGAGCAAACCAGGCACCGCTCATCACCAGGCCAATACCATCCCTACAGTGAAGCATGGTGGTGGCAGCATCATGCTGTGGGGATGTTTTTCAGTGGCAGGAACTGGGAAACTAGTCAGGATAAAGGAAAAGATGAATGCAGCAATGTACAGAGACATCCTGGATGAAAACCTGCTCCAGAGCACTTGACCTCAGACTGGGGCAACGGTTCATCTTTCAGCAGGACAACGGCCCTAAGCACACAGCCAAGATATCAAAGGAGTGGCTTCAGGACAACTCTGAGAATGTCCTTGAGTGGCCCAGCCAGAGCCCAGACTTGAATCCGATTGAACATTTCTGGAGATATCTGAAAATGGCTGTGCACCGATGCTTCCCATTCAACCTCATGAAGCTTGAAAGGTGCTGCAAAAAGGAATGGGCGAAACTGCCCAAAGATAGGCGTGCCAAGCTTGTGGCATCATAGTCAAAAAGACTTGAGGCTGTAGTTGCTGCCAAAGGTGCATCAACAAAGTATTGAGCAAAGGTTGTGAATACTTTTGTATGTGTGATTTCTTAGTTGTTGTTTTTTAAAATTTGCAATACTTTTTACACGTCATTATGGGGTATTGTGTGTAGAATTTTGAGGACAAAAATGAATTTATTCCATTTTGTATTGAGGCTGTAACATAACAAAATGTGGAAAAAGTGAACACTTTCCGGATGCACTATATATTACACAGTCATGGACAACAGATGGGAACAGACAAAGGAAAGAACAAGGAGGGAAAGATGTATTTTGTGTTGCAAACCAAAAGCAAGTAGTCCTCAGTCACCTTGAACTCTAGCCAATAGAGCCATGTGAAGACAAATTCCGAATGTCAGTCTATCCTGGAGAACATCACATCTTCCATCTGGATGTTGTGGCCATGTCACTGTGCTGGAGCCTGGAACCTACTTACTAGGTAGGGCGGTGCTGGTCCCCCAGGGCTGTGATGATCCCATCGTGGGCTGGTGCCAGCCAGCACCTGCTGCAAGTTCCTTTCGCTACCAGTGGTCCCTCTTTGCTGCTGTGGGTATCAGCAGTATCACCTTTTCTCCCTGGCTGCTGCTGTGGCCGGCTCTGTCCTTCACCTTGGCTTCGGGCGGCTCTTGCTCCTGTAGGGATAACATCCATAGGATAATCAGAGGGCCGTGACCTGCAGATCGTGTCTTGCGAAGCTCAAACCCCCTTGTGGAGGTCCCTGGTAAAGGCCACTGATACATTAGCCTCTACGCCAATCCCAATTGTACGGTCCACATCCATACCATCCCAACAAGAGTTGTGACAGGACAATTCTGTGATATCATGCCTGAATCGGGGAAGAACTAAGATTTTGCTTTCATGGATATATTAAGGTGGTTTACTTGCGAATAGACATCTCAGTGTAGTTTAAAAGAATCCCCCCCAAAAAAAGATGTTATCTCTGGACCTGATATCTTCTTGGAGATCTCAGTTACCGTTCGCTAAGACAACAGTAATCCTGGGACCTGCCAAATATGGGAGGCTGTTCCTGGATGAGAACCACATCTAAAACATTGACCAGGGAACATTTTCTGTAAAACAATTGGGCTCCTATACCAGAAAGACAGTAATTTGTACTGAGTTTCACTCACTGGCCTAAAGGCTTTGGAAACTTATGTGGGTAAAATTAAAAATATTCCATTATTTATCACCGATATGAAGGTTGCATTCTCGTTGCCTTTGGAGAATAAAATTCAGAAGGCTACTGAACTGGTATTCCCCCAATAGTGTGTAAATTAAAGACATGCAATGCCTAAGAAGAACCCTAGAGGAACACCAGGACTCTTGAGAACTTTCCTCAGCCCATTGTCTCTAATTAGGGAAAGAAATTGATGATTTATCTGACACTAGATCCATGAATCCTGCTCTGGAAGCCTCAATCGGTCCTGTAACTCAATATATAGACAACACAGGTGTCAGAGTAGGGGAAAGTCTGGGAGCCATTGGAATGCCGACTGAGACCCATTCTATCGTGGTCCATTATTTGAGCTCAGCTGGGCAAGACCACGTCAGCAACCTATGTAAGTGCATTGTGAGATGATTAGTTTTAATTTCAGATTTTGGGAAGTTGGTTCATTGTATTTGAATTAAATCCATATGAGGCCTTATAACCTGCAGAGCCTACATTAAAATGTAACTGAGGGGCCTGAGCTGTGATAATCAATCATAGGAAATTCCTGGATGACAACTGAATAGGGATTGAATAAAGTTTCTAGTAATAGGGATTGAATAAAGTTTGTAGTAAAAGATTCTAGATGTGTGAGGCATCATGTGGTATTGTGCTGTGAAGTGACTGGCTACACATGGCTGCACCACTGTGGCTATAACATGCAACTGAGAGCGTTATTGTCAGTCACATGACAGATCTAAGCTTATCTGATTGTTACTCTGTACACATTAAAAATCACGTCTTCTAGACTTGCAGTTTGAATTGCATCATTTCTGACACAACTGCATGATCATAATTGAGGAAGTCAGGGAGTTGGAGACCACCTTGATGTTTCCGCGTGCACAGAATGGAATCGCTATGCCTTGGTGTCCGACCGCCCCAGACAAAGTCACTGATGATACCAAGAAGTTCCTTTTAACAAATCCCAGGGGAACCTAAATTGGTGATTCTTGCAAACAGAGAACTTTAGGAAGAGCATCATGTTGAGGACACCGACTCTACCAAGCCAGGAAACTGTAAGGCCATGCCAGCTCTTACCCAATGGCCTAATTTTCTGAAGGGCTGGTCTGTAATTAGCTTTGATGTGATCAGAGGCCTGTCCAGTGACCATAATACCCAGACACCTTAGCTAGGAGGGGAAGCCACATATTCAGGGCTCAGTAGGTTCAGTAGTTTTACTCATAGCCACTAATTGGGAGTCGTTTTTTTTTATATTTGGATAACAGCCTAAATTTCTGCAATTCCTTGGGGTTGTGCTTCTGTTTGTTAACAGTTTTACATTACATTGACCATAAATAATTTGATTTGGTGCTGGACAACCAACCTGAGGCACCCCTGCAAGTGTCCCAAGGCACCCCAGGGTTCCACGGCATACAGTTCAGGAACCACTGATCTAGAGGCATAGTTAAGGGTTTTTATAAGAGATGTTGCCCATAGCATCCAATCAGATTCTAGCTACTATCTTTTCGTAGGTGCTAGATAAGTAGAACCTGATTGGTTGCTATGGGCAACATCTCCACTTCTAAAGACCCGTACTTTAGTAAATATACCCCCTAGTATTAATCCCCAAATGGTGAGTGCTGTGTATTTACTTTATTTGTATTTATTGGGGAATTTGATGACCCTTATACTCCAGCTGATCCCACACCCGGTTATCTCGGTTTAGGCGCATCCACTACCCTCTGTGAGAGAGATTGTGAACCTGCCATTAGTAAGTCAGTACATTATTGTGCACATTGCAACATGCTGGAGGTGCAGTGACCAGGTGGCTCCTATCTCCTGCAGGGTGAGTGTGTTAGTCTTTGCCTGGCCAGGTGTGGGTGCTGTATCCCCAGCATTTTGGAGGGAGGGAGGTGATGCTATGTGGCCGGTTTTGGCTTTGGTGTGAGCAGATGTGTCTGCAGGGTACACAGTGTTTAGCACAGCCAGATACATGAGGTGCTGAGGAGGAGCCTCTATGCCACCCAGTCTGGTTTAGCGAGTACTATAGGCCTCCCTCGCCCCCTGCAGAGGACTGGGATTGTACACATGCTTAGAGGGGTGGAGGTCAGGTTTATAGATGGCAATGCAGAGGACTGGGATTGTACACATGCTTGGGGTGGAGGTCAGGTTTATAGATGGCAATGCAGAGGACTGGGATTGTACACATGCTTAGAGGAGGTGGAGGTCAGGCTTATAGATGGCAATGCAGAGGACTGGGATTGTACACATGCTTAGAGGGGGTGGAGGTCAGTCTTATAGATGGCAATGCAGAGGACTGGGATTGCACACATGCTTAGAGGGGTGGAGGTCAGGTTTATAGATGGCAATGCAGAGGGCTGGGATTGTACACATGCTTAGAGGGGGTGGAGGTCAGGCTTATAGATGACAATGCAGAGGACTGGGCTAATACACATGCTTAGAGGGGGTGGAGGTCAGGTTTATAGATGACAATGCAGAGGACTGGGATTGTACACATGCTTAGAGGGGGTGGAGGTCAGGCTTATAGATGGCAATGCAGAGGATTGGGATTGTACACATGCTTAGAGGGGGCGGAGGTCAGGCTTATAGATGGCAATGCAGAGGACTGGGATTGTACACATGCTTAGAGGAGGTGGAGGTCAGGTTTATAGATGGCAATGCAGAGGACTGGGATTGTACACATGCTTAGAGGGGTGGAGGTCAGGCTTATAGATGGCAATGCAGAGGACTGGGATTGTACAGATGCTTAGAGGAGGTGGAGGTCAGGCTTATAGATGACAATGCAGAGGACTGGGATAGTACACATGCTTAGAGGTGGTGGAGGTTAGGCTTTAGCCTGTCTTATAGATGTCAATATTACACACACAATTGACTGTTTTGATATATCTTGAAAAATCCCCATAAAAGCAGCATATTCACAAATTATAACTTACTTAGAATGCATTATATTCTATTCACTATATTTTAGATTGTACAGTATGTATTTTGTATGTAAATTGAAAAGCACTTTTACAGTAACATGAATCCACATGACATTTTAGTCAAATTATAGGTGAGGCTCTCACAGCTTCCACAGACCATGGTTCACCTCCTGGGGAGTGCTCGGCCCAAACACATGCCCCCTCCCCACCAAGCTACCATGCGCATAATCTGCAGACAATGACAGAATACGATTGCATATAAACACAACTACATAAAATAGTGGCAATCGCAAACAGCAGATATATGGCAAGATGGTATAGCAGTAATGCCAAACATGCAATAAACTCAGATACACATGCAGTTGGCAGTATGGAATTGCAGCACAACACACCTCCGGAGGAAATCTCACTCTCTAGCGGACTTCCTTCACTTCATGTTTGTTCTCTCTTCCTACAGCTCGGCCCTCTCCAAGCAATCCTTCCAGTCGCTCATCGCCTCTCAGTCCTCCAATCCCCACTGCCTCTTTGGTACTTTCAACACTCCTTTGTCCTCCCATCCTCCCTAACTGCATTTGACTTTGCTCCCTCTTTTCCAATATTGAGGCAAACCTATCCTCCAATCTCCCTGCTGCAACCCCACCTCCCCCACCATCTGCACCTCCTAGCCACGCCCTCATCTTGTCATTTACCCTCTCCACCTGCCCCCTTGACCCTCTCCCTTCTCGCCCTCTATGCTCCCTCTCCACCAATGCCTGCTCCCACCTTTCTCACCTTTTCAACTTACCTCTTCCCATTGGCATCTTTCCCTCACCATTCAAACATGCTCTTGTCACACCTATTTTTAAGAAAACAACCTTCACCTGTCAACTACCGCCCCATTTCTCTTCCTTTCACCTCCAAACTACTTGAGCGGCTTGTCTACAGCTGCCTCAACAGGTATCTCTGACAACTCCATCCTTGATCCTCTCCAATCTGGCTTCCACTCCACTCCACTGAAACTGCCCTGCAAAAGTCACCAATGACCTGCTTGCAGCCAAATCCAGGGACCATTTCTCTCTGCTCATCCTCCTGGACCTCTCTGCAGCATACTGTGGATCATCCTCTCCTACTCCGCAACCTTCAGACCTTTGGCCTCACACTGTCCATGCCTGGTTCCCCTCTTACCTCACCAACTGCTCCTTTTCTGTATCTGCCTCTTGCTCCACCTCCACCCCTTCCATCCTTCCCATTGGTGTCCCGCAGGGTTCTGTCCTGGGCCGTCTTCTCCCTGTACACCTCTACACTAGGAGAACATATCAGTTCCTTTAGCCTCCAATACCACCTCTATGCCAATGACATGCAACTATACCTCTCCTGACCTCTCTCATTCTGTCCTCTCAGGTATCCAGCTGCCTCTCTGGATGTCTGAGCGCTCTCTGAAGCCTAACACGGACATAACCTAACTCATCATCTTCACACCTAACAGAGGCCCTGTTTCAGAGCTGGACGCTCTGAAAGAGCGCTCGGTCTGAATCAGGGCGTTTTTTTTTTTTTTTGAGCGGCCAGGATGGTGGTCACGATGGTCAAGACCATCGTGACCATCGGGCTTGCGACGAGACTCTTGTGGTAGGGTCTCGTGGCCGCAAGCCCCAGGTACTGCTTTGCCTGCCTGGTTCAGACTCATTCCTATCGACTATGTTCCAGTTCACCTCATAGGGACCAGTCTCTATCTTCAAACCCACCAGCCAGTACATAGGATAATCAGAGGGCCGTGACCTGCATATCACGTGCTGCGAAGCTCAAACCCCCTTGTGGAGGTCCCTGGTAAAGGCCACTGATACATTAGCCTCTACGCCAATCCCAATTGTACGGTCCACATCCATACCATCCCAACAAGAGTTGTGACAGGACAATTCTGTGAAATCATGCCTGAATCGGGGAAGAACTAAGATTTTGCTTTCTTGGATATATTAAGGTGGTTAACTTGCGAATAGACATCTCAGTGTAGTTTAAAAGAATCCCCCCCCCAAAAAAAGATGTATCTCTGGACCTGATATCTTCTTGGAGATCTCAGTTACCGTTCGCTAAGACAACAGTAATCCTGGGACCTACCAAATGAGAACCACATCTAAAACATTGACCAGGGAACATTTTCTGTAAAACAATTGGGCTCCTATACCAGAAAGACAGTAATTTGTATTGAGTTTCACTCACTGGCCTAAAGGCTTTGGAAACTTATGTGGGTAAAATTTTAAATATTATTCCATTATTTGTCACCGATATGAAGCTTGCATTCTCCTTGCCTTTGGAGAATAAAATTCAGAAGGCTACTGAACTGGTGTTCCACCAATAGTGTGTAAATTAAAGACATGAAATGCCTAAGAAGAACCCTAGAGGAACCCCAGGACTCATGAGAACTTTCCTCAGCCCATTGTCTCTAATTAGGGAAAGAAATTGATGATTTATCTGACAGTAGATCCATGAATCCTGCTCTGGAAGCCTAAATCGGTCCTGTAACTCAATATATAGACAACACAGGTGTCAGAGTAGGGGAAAGTCTGGGAGCCATCGGAATGCCGACTGAGACCCATTCTATCGCGGTCCATTATTTGAGCTCAGCTGGGCAAGACCACGTCAGCAACCTATGTAAGTGCATTGTGAGATGATTAGTTTTAATTTCAGATTTTGGGAAGTTGATTCATTGTATTTGAATTAAATCCATATGAGGCCTTATAACCTGCAGAGCCTACATTAAAATGTAACTGAGGGGCCTGAGCTGTGATAATCAATCATAGGAAATTCCTGGATGACAACTGAATAGTGATTGAATAAAGTTTCTAGTAAAAGATTCTAGATGTGTGAAGCATCATGTGGTATTGTGCTGTGAAGTGACTGGCTACACATGGCTGCACCACTGTGGCTATAACATGCAACTGAGAGCGTTATTGTCAGTCACATTACAGATCTAAGCTTATCTGATTGTTACTCTGTACACATTAAATATCACGTCTTCTAGACTTACAGTTTGAATTGCATAATTTCTGACACAACTGCATGATCATAATTGCGGAAGTCAGGGAGTTGGAGACCACCTTGATGTTTCCGTATGCACAGAATGGAATCGCTATGCCTCGGTGTCCGACCACCCCAGGCAAAGTCACTGAAGATACCAAGAAGTTCCTTTTAACAAATCCCAGGGGAACCTGAATTGGTGATTCTTGCAAACAGAGAACTTTAGGAAGAGCATCATGTTGAGGACACCGACTCTACCAAGCCAGGAAACTGGCTTAATAACCAATGGCCTAATTTTCTGAAGGGCTGGTCTGTAATTAGCTTTGATGTGATCAGAGGCCTGTCCAGTGACCATAATACCCAGACACCTTAGCTGGGAGGGTTTGTTAACAGTTTTACATTACATTGACCATAAATAATTTGATTTGGTGCTGGAAAACCAACATGAGGCACCCCTGCAAGTGTCCCAAGGCACCCCAGGGTTCCACGGCACACAGTTCAGGAACCACTGATCTAGAGGCATAGTTAAGGGTTTTTATAAGATGTTGCCCATAGCATCCAATCAGATTCTAGCTATTATCTTTTAGTAGGTGCTAGATAAGTAGAACCTGATTTGTTGCTATGGACAACATCTCCACTTTTAAAGACCCGTACTTTAGTAAATATACCCCCTAGTATTAATCCCCAAATGGTGAGTGCTGTGTATTTACTTTATTTGTATTTATTGGGGAATTTGATGACCCTTATACTCCAGCTTATCCCACGCCCGGTTATCTCAGTTTAGGCGCATCCACTACCCTCTGTGAGAGAGATTGTGAACCTGCCATTAGTAAGTCAGTACATTATTGTGCACATTGCAACATGCTGGAGGTGCGGTGACCAGGTGGCTCCTATCTCCTGCAGGGTGAGTGTGTTAGTCTTTGCCTGGCCAGGTGTGGGTGCTGTATCCCCAGCATTTTGGAGGGAGGGAGGTGATGCTATGTGGCCGGTTTTGGCTTTGGTGTGAGCAGATGTGTCTGCAGGGTACACAGTGTGTAGCACAGCCAGATACTTACATGAGGTGCTGAGGAGGAGCCTCTATGCCACCCAGTCTGGTTTAGCGAGTACTATAGGCCTCCCTCGCCCCCTGCAGAGGACTGGGATTGTACACATGCTTAGAGGGGTGGAGGTCAGGTTTATAGATGGCAATGCAGAGGACTGGGATTGTACACATGCTTGGGGTGGAGGTCAGGTTTATAGATGGCAATGCAGAGGACTGGGATTGTTCACATGCTTAGAGGAGGTGGAGGTCAGGCTTATAGATGGCAATGCAGAGGACTGGGATTGTACACATGCTTAGAGGGGGTGGAGGTCAGGCTTATAGATGGCAATGCAGAGGACTGGGATTGCACACATGCTTAGAGGGGTGGAGGTCAGGTTTATAGATGGCAATGCAGAGGACTGGGATTGTACACATGCTTAGAGGGGGTGGAGGTCAGGTTTATAGATGGCAATGCAGAGGACTGGGATTATACACATGCTTAGAGGGGGTGGAGGTCAGGCTTATGGATGACAATGCAGAGGACTGGGATTGTACACATGCTTAGAGGGGGTGGAGGTCAGGTTTATAGATGGCAATGCAGAGGACTGGGATTATACACATGCTTAGAGGAGGTGGAGGTCAGGCTTATAGATGGCAATGCAGAGGACTGGGATTATACACATGCTTAGAGGAGGTGGAGGTCAGGCTTATAGATGGCAATGCAGAGGACTGGGATTGTACACATGCTTAGAGGGGGCGGAGGTCAGGATTATAGATGGCAATGCAGAGGATTGGGATTGTACAAATGCTTAGAGGGGGCAGAGGTCAGGATTATAGATGACAATACAGAGGGCTGGGATTGTACACATGTTTAGAGGGGGCGGAGGTCAGGTTTATAGATGACAATGCAGAGGACTGGGATTGTACACATGCTTAGAGGGGTGTAGGTCAGGCTTTAGCCTGTCTTATAGATGGCAATATTACACACACAATTGACTTTTTATATATCTTGAAAAAGCAACATATTCACAAACTTATTTAGAATGCATTATATTCTATTCACTATATTTTAGATTGTATTTTGTATGTAAATTGAAAAGCACTTTTACAGTAACATGAATACACATGACATTTTAGTTAAATTATAGGTGAGGCTCACGCAGCTTCCACAGACCATGGTTCACCTCCTGGGGAGTGCTCGGCCCAAACACATGCCCCCTCCCCCCCAAGCTACCATGCGCATAA
Organism: Taudactylus pleione; assembly: GCA_031769625.1. Taxonomy (NCBI): domain Eukaryota; kingdom Metazoa; phylum Chordata; class Amphibia; order Anura; family Myobatrachidae; genus Taudactylus; species Taudactylus pleione. Next base: position 454,043 of record JAUIMM010000458.1, on the reverse strand, counting down.
TCTGCAGACAATGACAGAATACGATTGTATATAAACACAACTACATAAAATAGTGGCAATCGCAAACAGCAGATTTATTGCAAGATGGTATAGCAATAATGCCAAACATGTAATAAACTCAGATACACATGCAGTTGGCAGTATGGAATTGCAGCACAACACACCTCCGGAGGAAATCTCGCTCTCTGGCGGACTTCCTTCACTTCAAGTTTGTTCTCTCTTCCTACAGCTCGGCTCTCTCCCTCGCCAAGGAATCCTTCCAGTCGCTCATCGCCTCTTAGTCCTCCAATCCCCGCTGCCTCTTTGGTACTTTCAACACTTCTTCGTCCATCCCTCCCATCTTCCCTAACTGCATTTGACTTTGCCTCTTTCTTATCCAAAATCGAGGCAAACCATATCCTCCAATCTCCCTACTGCAACCTCACCATCTGCACCTCCTGGCCACCCCACCTTGTGCTTCTTCAGCCCCTCTATGGGTGATGAGGTCCACTCCCTCATCTTGTCATCTACCCTCCACCTGCCCCCCTGACCCTCTCACTTTTCGCCCTCTACACTCCCTCTCCACCAATGCTTGCTCCCACCTCGCTCACCTTTTCAACTTACCTCTCCATCGGCATCTTTCCCTCACCATTCAAACATGCTCTTGTCATACCTATTCTAAAAAAAACAACCTCGACCCATCCTCACTCGCCAACTACCGCCCCATTTCTCTTCTCCCTTTCACCTCCAAACTACTTCAGCGACTTGTCTACAGCTGCCTCACCAGCTATGTGCCGCATTCAATTAGTCGACGGGTTTCCGCAGGTGATGGCAAAATCCTGTTTTCGTCGTCATCGTGTGTTGTGATGTGTTTTCGCCTGGTCCGTTTCCACCTTATTCAATTTGAAAGAGGCGAAACTCTCACACATGCGGAAAGTGGCCAATCACGCGAATCCGGAGGAGGAGATTTCGCCGCGGGCGGAAACTTATCGGCGCTTTGGCACCTTTTTTCTATAAGGCTCTGATTGGCTGTTGGTCATCCACCATTTTGACCAGCCTGCAGCGTGGAGAGAGTGCAGTGTCCCTGACCATTTTGGTTTGCTGGCAAGGGCACATTTGGTGAACAAAAGTCAGCAAGAGAGCAGCAGCACCAACCAGTGTGACCAGCAATCCAGGATCCAGAGGAGAGAAGATAGCGTCTGGGAGCAGAGGAGCCAGCCCGTGGAGGAAGGTTTCAGCACCCATTTATTTTTGTGTAGGTAAGTGTAATCTGTCCCAGTCACCCAACCCTTACCCTGACCCATACACTCACCTAGGCAATGCTGCACCCCTTTAGGACCCTCCCCCCTATATTATTTGCATCTACAAAAATGAATGTTGTTATTTTTGCCCTCAGATAACCCCCCCTTTCCTTTGCTTTCATTAGTATTTTTGCTTTTAATGCAAAAAGTATGCAATGTTTACTCCTCACAACCCCCCTTTCATTTTTTTATTTGTACTCTTACACCCCCATCGTCCAGTACCTCTCAAGCTAATACTTCCTCTAGATAGATGCATTTGCCACATACCAACACCAAATGTCAATTTTTCATGAGTTAATAATGTTTAAAAAAATCTACTGAAATCTATTTCATGTTTTTTTTCCCCGTGCCTTTTATGTTTTTGAATGTATATTACACAAGTCTATTGTCAATATTTTTTGTATTAATATTCCTTTAATTATATTATAGGTTTGTATTGAAGAAATGCAGAGGGAGAAGAGACTGCGGTCACCCCGTTTGCCCCGCTCTTCTGACAGGTCCCCGGACACCTGTGACGAGTGGCAGGAGTCACAGGAAGAGGGGTCAAGACAGAGGGATAGGAGTGCGGCGGGGACAACCCAAGGACAGGAACGTGGAGATCGTCCCACCCAGGTATAGTAATTATATCACAATTCCACACACACAATAACATAGACACTTATAGGGGTTAATTTAAAAAAAGTTTTAAAAAAAATATATGGAAAACTAAACATATCCATATATTTTAGGTAAAACCCCTATTCAGCAATGAGATAATAGCGAAGATAACGCATTTATCTCCATTAAATCCCTATTTGCATAGTACTGCACGGTAGGGGTCAGGCCTTTGACCTCTACAGTGCTTTAACACTGCTATTCAGATAAACCCAAAAAATGTTAATTCACTTTACAAATATTTACTTGATATAACACCCTCGCTAAATGGCGTTATATGAAGAATATTCATAATTATCCCTAAGGGCCATATTCAATTTGGAGGGAAAAGTCTGTTATCGGCAGATCGGCGATGACGTAATTTTTGCCATTTTCACTTATCCCCATATTCAATTTCAAAGACTTTTCGCAGGTGCGAAAAGTCTTTGTAGAAAGACGGGGATAAGTTTTCACCACTGTTTAGGTGGCGAAAAAAAGTGCAGAATTGGGGTTTTGGGGTGCAGAATAAAAATAAAAAGCCTGCAGCCTTGGCAATGTCCCCTAAATGTAATCTGTTTAAAAAAAAAAAAAATCCTCAGGACACCCCAAAAAAGGTACTTTCATTTTGAGGGCAAAAAAAATGTTGGGGAACAAACTTAAAAACTAGTAAAATAGCCTCAGGGGGGGTCCCCATGTATGCGGCAGGTGTTTTCTAGAATGCAGGTGGTTGCGGCAGAGGCATTTTTGAAGAATTAAAAAAAAAAAAACATTTTAGGGACTTAAAAATAAGCCTGCACCCATTTCCATGTACCCCAAATTTGATGGGACTAGTTTTTTACCCCCCCAAAAAAATAAATGCTATACTTCACCACTTCTTCACAGGCACATTTATGCACCTGCCGTGGCTATTTAAAAACCCTGATTACCTTCAGCAGATCAAATCGGGGCTACCCATAGTGATCCCCCATGTCTGACCATCTTTTGGGGGGTGACAGGCTGATTTCTCCAAAACTGACAGGACTTTACGATACTTACCTTTCCGCCGGGTCCCGTTTTTGCCGGACCCTAATTGAATACGGGGATAAGCGGGCACGCGCCCGCCCGATACTTTATTGCTGCAAAAAACGGCAATGATGGCGAAAAGTCCGACCTCGGACTATTCGCCTCAAATTGAATATGGCCCTAAAACTGCATGGACAGAGGGAAATTTTCCCATAAGTCCCTGCAGCATCGTGTAACTCTGCTCAGTCTCCGTGACTGCTTTCCGATGACCGGCGACAGATAAGTCCAACTAGAGTATTTTTAAACCTTCAGAAAGTGATTAACATGTGTATAAAGGCTTTTTAATAGCCTGTACATATGTATATTTCTGTGCGATTATATTAAAGATTTATATAAATGTAAATTCTTACAGCACATAAATATACATGTATACAGGCTAGTTTAAAGCCTATATACACATGTAAATCACTTTTGGGAGGCTGGAGATCTACTTACCCAGTCGGTGGTCTCAGCAAGCAAGGATGGAGACTGTTCCCTACTGCATGACTGAGCATGTGCAGAAGAAAAAAACAAAAGGTATATTATTTTTTGGAATACTGAAAACAATGCCTTCTATAACATGGCTGGGACAGCGTGTTTCCGCAACTGCTGTCCCTGCAGGGAAAATTGTTGAATAGCAACAACAAATTATTTTAAAAAAACACGGTGTTGTTGCCCTATAAATATCCGGCCAACATCATCACTCTAGTTGAATAGACCCCTTATATTAAAATATTATTAATACCACACCAACGCTGAAGACATAGGGTTTTTTAAATAGGGACAAGAGTGGCTCTTTATACAAACCCATATTATTGGTTGTGGAAGAGTAATCCCTATTTCAGTGTAACACACTCCTATAGGGATTACTCTTGCGCTACATCAATTCAGTGCATGCTAAAGCTGCTGATGTCCTTGTTATGGGCCAAAGTGTTGTCTGACGTTTGTGTATTTCCCCTTTTAAGTGTCAGTCTTTCCTTTGCCTCATTGTATTCTTTTTAATTTTTTTTCCTTTTGATAGTTTTGCATAATTTTTTTTTATTTTTTATTATGCATTGATTTAGTAGCAGCGTAACATGCAGTGCCACCCTAGACTCTGAGGCTATATCCGTCCTTAATCTTTTGCTACCGCCTATTTATCTGAGTATTGGCACTGCATGTTACGCTGCTATTAAATCAATGCAGAATCTAAAAATAACAAATCAACTTTTGCCCTACTATCCAAAAAAAATAAAAAATAGGGACTAGAAATTAGACAAAGGAAAGACTGACACTTACTTAAAAGGGAAATACACAAACGTATGGCAACATTTTGGTCCATAACAAGGACAACAGTTCTGGCATGCACTGATTAATGCAACGCAAGACTAATCCTATAGGAGTGTGTTACACTGAAATAGGGATTACTCTTCCACAACCATTAATATGTTGTATATTGTATAAAGAGCCACTGTTGTCCCTATTTAGAAAACCCTGTTTATTCAGGGTTTATGTCCATCCAAATTAACTATCTAAAAATCTTTTATACAGTCCCAAAGTAAAAAGTATCACATCGTATTTATTCAAAGTTGTCCCTAGTTTTGCCATATTTTTTTTTTATTAATTATTTTCATCTTTATTTTATCCTGCAGTGATATTGTAGCGGCGTAAAATAAAGATGAAAAGTTGCACTAATTTAAAAAAAATAGGAACTACAGTGACTGTGATTATATCCTGACACTTTCAAGTTTGGTAATGCACAAGGAATTTTTTTGTTCGTAATTCTGGTTAAAAATGTATTTATTTAAATATTGAATATACACCCCATAACCATTTGTGGGATTTATTGTAGTGACCTGTTCAAAGATTTTTTCCATAAATTTGCTTTTTATTTATTGGTTGTTTAATCTGTATGGTTGTAATAAAATTTAATTTTATTTACAGCCCAGCAGGACAGAAGACATCCCTTCATCACAAGAAGAGCCAACGGCAGCAAGTGAAAAGCCATCAAAGAAGCCAAGGAAGATCCGCTTCAGTGAGACAGGAAACAGCGCGCTCATCGATGGAATCTACAAGCATTATGACAAGATTTTCGGTCATCGTGCTCAAAACACATCGGTCAGGGAAAAAAGGAAGATCTGGGGTGAGGTTGCTTCGAAGGTCACCGCATCCTCTGGAAGACATCGAGATGCCGACGTGTCAAGAAGAGGTACACCGACTGCAAGAGACAAGCCGAGGAAAAGATGAAAAACCATTGAGAGCGTGGAGAGGAACCAGAGGAGGACCACCTTTGACCATTCGATGGCTTCCATGGGAGGAGAAGATCCGGGACCATATGAATCCCATTATGGTTGCCGGCGTACAAGGATTACTGGACAGACATGATCCAGCAACACATGTTCTAGAGGGTAAGAAAACATTTAATTTTAAAGTTTAAATTTAACTTTCACAATATGTTTAATTTTTTCTTAATTTGATTTTTAGACCAACCATCTTCAGCGCCACCCACACAGAAGATCGACATCTGACAGACAGAGGGAATCGACTTTGACATTGGGAACTATCAGACGGACAGCAGATGGTAAACTAATCTGCATTTTTTTTACATAATGATCTCTGTCTAAATTGTTTTATTGCTTTAGTTTAAAATCTGAGTGACTTTTTTCTCTTTTAAAAATTTTTTTTTTACATTTTAGAATCTACAACAACACAAAGACCACCAAAGAGCAAGGTGGCAGCGAGAAGAAAGGAGAAAACCACCATGATCCAGCCTACAGTCTGGCATGAAGAGGAGCCAAATCTGCCATTGCTCCCCCGCATCGGTTTGGAATCTCCAGGACCAAGATTGGAAGGTAATATATAATCTTGTCTTTTACCTCGAGACAGAGTATTCAGATGACCTCCCACCCTATATATCGGTACCCCTAATTCTTTTAGCAATCATCTTCTCATCCCTAGCGGAATGTACTGATGTGACCGGAGGTGGCAAGGCCGACCGGTTACAATCCTGATCATGGAATGCTGGCAAAGGATTTAAGACAGGCGTCAAGATCCGGGATCCCGATCGTTGTGGACTGGGTAAGTATGTACTTAGCCCAGGGATGGGGGAGTTAGGTTTAGGGCAACCCGGGGGGACTTAGGGTTAGGCAACCCCTGGGGAGGGTTAGGCTAGGGTAAGGGGGGGTTAGGCACTAGGGGGGGAAGTTAGGGTTAGGCACCCCCCTGGGAGGCTTAAGTTTAGAGAAGGGGGGTTAGGCATTAACAAGGGGAGGTTAGGTTTAGGCACTAGGGGGGGAGCTTAGGGTTATGCACCCCTAAAGGTGGGTTAGGGGGGAGAGGGGAGGGTTAGGGGTACTTACCTCCACTGTCAAGATTCTCTCCTGCCGGGCTAGCCTTGTTGGGATTTGAACTGGTGGTTAAACATCCGCCGGTAATACATTCCATTCCATCCCTAGCATAGTGCTGCATGTTTTTATTCATCGCTTCTCCAGATCTCTAATGCAGGTGAAGTGATTGGGATAAGCGATAGAAGACCAAACGGTAGCTCAAGTTATATGTTTTGGCACATAGGTATAGAATTTAACATTTATAATTAGTTATTTATGAAGTTTTTTAATAACAGACAGCAGGACTCCTGATCCAGTAGAAGACACACCAGCATTGGTGGAAGAACCTGGAAGACTACAAACAGAGGAAGATTTGGGAATAGGGAAGCCAGAATGCAGAGAACAGCGAGGTTAGTTTGTTTTATTGTTTAACAAATCAATAAATCTTTTACAGAAGGCCCAGGGGGTATATTACAAAACAATGGTAAGTAGATACTAGATTTACATGCAGAATGTGTTTTTATTTTATTTTTTATTTTTCTTTCGTTATGGAAGAAGGACCATTGACCAGCACTGGAGGAGCATCAGGAACTGGACCGGATCTTCTGCGACCTCAACATGATGAAGATGATGATGATGATGTTGACGTGGCAGAAGACACACCGAGAAGACCAGGAACAGTTGGTAATTGTTTTTATCTATATTTTTCATTTATTTGTTTAAATATGAAACATTTTCCTGTTTAAACAAATTTTTGCCGAAATTGCAGTAAATGTTTACTATAATAGGAATGTTAAAATATTATCTTTGTACAAGTATTTTAGGGTAATCCATAGGTATTTAGTGAAAATTGAGAGTGCGCATGCGAATGACGAGATGTTGTCAGCATCCCACCGTGCGTGATGCTGACAGTCCGAATACCGGTGAGGAAAATCCTTTCAAACAGGATCCCAGCACCAATATCCAGACCTTCAGCATCCCAAAGGTAAGAATCAGGTTGTTAGGTGTTTGGTTACCTTAAGCTTGTGGGGTTTGGTTTCAGGGGGAGCCTTAAGGTTAGGCACCGTGGAGGGGGTCTTAGGTTTAGGGTCTGGGGAGGGGGCGGTTAATTGTGGAAACTAGGAATGAGGGGTTAGGCTTAGACACCAGGGAGGGGTAGTGTAGGTGTTGGGAAAATAGTTATCTTTATTTTCTATAGGTGTCGTGAATTTGGCTTTGGGGATGTTGCTGTCGGCATTTTGAGCAGCTGCATCATCACAGTCTGAATTTGTCAATCAAACACGCACACGACCACAAATTTCTGTACTACGGCCTATATATATAATTAGACATTCATCTTTTATTTTAAGTCGAATAATTTCAAGCTGTAGCAGAAGTTCAAAGAGGACTCCCAGCGGCACAGGTCCAGAATATTACAGACATGAACCAGGACATGGATGATCATCAGAACAGCTTCAGAGACACCGTGGACAGAAGACTGGAGCAAATGGACAGATCCATTGGAAGAGTACTACACCTAGTACAAGAAGAACAGACACAGAGAAGACTCGAAAACTAGGAAACAAGGGAGACCATGAAATCCATCAACGAACAGCTGAAGATCATGAACTCCACACTCAATAGACTCGTGGAGAATACCGAATGTCAAGCGTCAAGTCAGACACAGATCGCCACCAGCAACAGCCTGATCGCCACATCCCTCCAGCAGATCTCTAGCAACATGATGCTCATCCTAAGACCCCAGCGGACCTCACCACTTCAAGGGCCCTATGCACATGCTCCTCATCATGCCTGGTATGGCCCAGAGGCCCAACCTTTGCCACAGTATCAAGCAGGATACATCTACCAACCGGTAGCACCGCCCTCAAGTCCTACACCAGAACCACCAGCACCAAGCAGAAGAAGAGAGGAGCGTTAACCATGAATATTCAATGTAGTTCACAGTTACCAGAAGAATGGAGTATCCACAAGAAGAGCCCCCTTGAGGATTCATCGTGGGAGTCATTTCAAATGGTGATATTGTTCCTTTTATTTTTTTCTATAAATGTTTTGAATTAACATGTATACATTTTTCCAAAACAATCTAGGTACACTAAAGGGAGTTAGGGCTTTAGGTAATACATATGTGTGTATGGGTAGATGATGAACGCTCCCTTTTTTAGGCAAAATCATGGGCCTTAAGCGAGCATTCTGAGCCCACTGTTTTTTATTTTTTTACAATGTATATTGTGTATATTATTTATGTTAAACAAATGAACTCACCCTTTTTAATTTTTTTGAGCCCTTTTAGGACAAATCCTGCCATAGTTATCAAGATTGGAAGAAGAATGGAGCGGTCATAACCTTGGTGAGTTGACATGCATAATTGCACAGTGTAAGGCTTATGTAAAATATACAGATTTACACTATGCTGGTGATTCATATACAATACACTGGATCAATTTTACAATAGTTAAGGTGTACTGTTTAGGTATCACTATGCTTATTACCATTTTATACTTTAACACTATTGTTTCTCTAACTTAGCCCACACGACTCCACAGTTAGTGTTTTCTATGGTCTCCTAGAAAGTGCACAGGTGTAGTCATGAGTTCATGCCATTAATATACACAATGTACATGGTGAGCAAGATATATTTTCTGTGTGATTTGTCTGGAGACCTGGAAAACATGCACTGTTTGGAGTTATGACGACAAAGTAATGTGACCCTGAATTTCACACACACACATATGTTTGCTGATAAAGTCCAATTCACCACATTAACACAATTGTATTCCATTTTAACACACCTAAACAACCACAAAATTGTAAACTAGTCTTGAAGCCGGGGGACGATATACCGACGGCCACCTTCTCAAAAGCTTAATCCCGGCAAGGGATTTAACATAGGCGACGATATATCCGACTCCTATGTTAATCCTGAAGCCCACCATCCTGATCACCCGCGATGGGAAAATATTACAATTAGCCCTTGCATGGGGGTAGGTTTAGGTACACCCAGGGGGGGGACTAAGGGTTAGGCACCCCCCATGGGGAAGGTTAGGCTAGGAAAAGGATAAGGGTGCGGAGAGGGGAGGTTAGGTTTAGGCACCCCTGGGTGGAGATCAGGGTTAGGCAATATGGATGATGGAAAGTTAGGGTTAGGGATACCTTATATACTTACCTTGTCGGCATTTTCACTGGTCTTCCTTCCGGCGTCTGTATAACATCCGCCGGGATTACATCCGGAGGTATATTATACCAATTCCTATACATTGATGATTGGTTGCAATGTTGAACTCAACTATGCAAGTTGTAACACAGTGCTTGTTTTGGTCATGGAGCAGGAGGTGTCATATATCTCCTGGTGCATTTGCAAAACAGCCAGGATCTTATTGCCTTACTGCCTGTGAGTAGCTTTACAAATTGCGTTCCTACCATTTCCTTGGCCTAATTTTTTATTTTTATTTTTTATGTTAGGGTTAACCTGTACATAAACACATGTTGCTGATATGGTTGTACACTCACTACTTTGTAAACAAATGTTTGATAATAAAAAAAATATACAAAAAATAATTTACTTCTATTTTATTTTACAGGCAAATTCCTTTATCATCAATAAAAGCTTGAAAAAAGAAGATTACAGATCAAGCACAGATTTGTTGCTGAAAAAGAAAAATATTTTATATATTACAATCTACTTATTATTATTTTTTTTCATTTTTATGTTTTGTAAAAAATAAGAGTTTTAATTTCACCATTAATTGTCTGTTTTTTATTTTTAGTGAGATAAGTGTTAATGCATTTCTTAATTTTAGTGTTTTTGTTTGGAATATTTTAGATTAAGGTAGGTTAGGTAGAAGCATAGGACTTGTAGTTATAGTGGTTGTGGTAACCACTATTTCAGCAAGATATATCCTTGGTTTCTACAAATTAAGGCCCTGATTCAGAGCCGGACGCTCTGACCAGAGCGCTCGCTCTGAATCAGGGCCCACCTCCATTAATATGGAGCGTCCTCCTGGACGCTCGTATAGCTGTGGGTCACCACCCACAGCATATACGAGCGTGCAGGATGATGGTCGCGATGGTCTTGACCATCGCGACCATCGAAACTGCGAGCAAAAGCCTGCGGTTGAGTTTTTCAACCGCAAGGCCAGGAGTGATTTTGGCTCTATCAGAGCCAAAATCACTCCCACTGACATCACTAGTGATGTCAGTGGGGCCGGCTTCAGACAGTAGGCGTTCCCTTGGGAACGCCTCCGTCTGGCAGGCGCGCCCCCGGCACCCCCACCAAAGGGGGCGTGCTGTCAGTCAACATCGACAGCACGCCCCCTTTGATGAGACACTCCGAGCGAAGGAAAGTCCTTCGCTCGTCGCGTCTCGCGCATGCGCACGACAGAGCTCCCTCCATCGTGCGCATGCGCAGTGCGGACCATCGATCCACTTGCGAGCGGACAGCCGCTCGCGAGTGGGTCTGAATGAGGGCCTAAGTGTATAAGTACCAACCTGGTGTCCTCTTTTACTGCGTTGCCATGGGGAAGATGCTTTACTACTCCCTGCTGTACATTGTGAAAGGTAAGGTTAAAGCACCGTACACACGTAGCAATGACAACGATCTGATTGTTGTCAGATCGTCCTGCATGTGTTCATCCAAACACAGCAACAACCCCCCAATAACTGTAACAATCAACAATCTTGGGTCCCTATAGTAAACAGGCTAACCTGGTCGATATCGACCAGGTATACCTGCTTGCACGGGCAACGGCAGTTGATCGCTAACGACCGTCTGTTGGTCGTTTGGAGGGGCCAGAACCTGTCAGATTTTAACGATAGAATAGTTATCGTTACAATCTGACAGTTTATCGTACCGTGTGTACCCAGCATAAGTCTCCACCTGGTTCTGTTGTACTGTTAACAAGTGGAAGGGCGAGCACCTATGTGGACATTGTGTATGTGTGTGTATATATACACACACACACACACACACACACAATGCCCACCTAGGTACCCTGCTTTCCACAGGTCAATAGTACAACAAGCCCAGGTATGTACATTGTGTATGTGTAATATATATAAATATATATATATATATACACACACACACATTGTACATACCTGGGCATGTTGTACTATTGACCAGTGGAATGCAGGGCACCTAGGTAGGCATTGTGCGTGTGTTTGTGTATATATATATATATATATATATATATTGTAACACAGTTAGGTTAGGGGGTCCCTCTCCTGGGTAGAGGACTCCTTCCTTACACACACACACAGCAGCAGGGAAGCAGCACACTAGTCTGGATGCGAGTACAAGCTGGTCGGCGCCAGTCTTTATTGTACAATGTCAGAAACATAAAGAAAACATAAATATAAATCCTAGCCCTGTCGGGGCACTAACTTCACAGGTAGTTCCCTCACTACCAGAACCTGGCAGGGCCTAATGCTCTCGCCAGCAACAAAAGCACAGCACAACACTCATGGTTAGGTATCCAAGTGTCTCTGAGCAAACTCCCTGCCTGCTCTCCCAGGTGAGACACTCAGCCCTAAACACACTAGGCTTATATTGGCCACTCTCAGGTGGAAACCCCAACAACCTGTTACCAGGCTGCGAGAACCAAAACCTGGAGTGGCCGTGGGTGGAGCCCTCCCTCTCCTCTCACCCACAACCCCCAGGTCCCAAACCGGCTTTTCAAAAAGCCGAAACTCAAGCCTGCTACACTGCAGACTTTCTCCTGGGGGTTTAAAACACAAAAGACAGTAATCTGGGACAAATGTACCTGCCACAGACCACTTTACCAGTGATCCTATCACATATCCCCCCCCTTTGTTTCGACCTGTGGGGCGGAACAACTGAAGCCCCCAAACAATGAACGCGTGACAACGCGTCAGCATTGGCCAGCTGGCTTCCTGGCCTGTGTTCCACTGAAAATTTTAAAGTTTGTAACGCCAAGAACCATCTTGTAATTCTCGCATTACTGTCCTTATTTTCAGACAGCCACTTCAGAGGGGCATGATCAGTGATCAATTTGAACTTTTTTCCGACCAAGTAGTACCTGAGAGCCTCTAACGCCCACTTTATGGCCAACGCCTCCTTCTCCACTGTGGCATAGTTTCTCTCATGTACATTCAACTTTCTGCTAAGATAGAAAATATTGTGTTCCTCACCCTCCTTGTTCTGGGACAGGACCGCTCCTATACCTACTTCTGATGCATCGTACTATGAATTCCCTTTCAAAATTAGGAGTCATCAGGACTGGTTGGGAACACAACGCTACTTTCAACTCCTGAAAAGCTTTCTCTGCCTCAGGACTCCATTCTACCATGACTTTTTGTTTGCCTTTGGTCAGGTCAGTCAGTGGGACTGCCATGGTGGCAAAGTTGGGTATAAACCTCCTGTAGTACCCCGTAATTCCCAAGAAGGCTCTCACCTGCTTCTTATTCAGAGGCCGTGGCCAGTTTTGTATGGCATCAACTTTATTGAGCTGAGGCTTTATCAGGCCTCTGCCAATGGTGTATCCCAGATATTTTACTTCCTCCATGCCTAGACAACACTTTTTTGGGTTGGCTGTCAAACCTGCCTTATAGATGGAGTCCAACACTGCTTGTACCCTGGGTAAGTGAGACTGCTAATCAGGACTATGAACGACCACGTCATCCAGATAAGCAGCCGCATACCGTCTATGGGACCTTAGAATCCTGTCCATCATTCTTTGGAAGGTAGCAGGTGCCCCATGTAGCCCGAAGGGCAACATCTTGTACTGAAACAAGCCCTCTGGCGCTGAAAAAGCTGTCTTTTGTTTGGCGCTCTTGGTTAACGGTACTTGCCAATACCCTTTGGTTAGGTCAAGAGTGGTTAAATACCTTGCCGTCCCTAGTCTCTCAATCAGTTCATCCACTCTTGGCATCGGGTAGGCATCGAATTTTGAAACACTGTTCAACTTTCGGAAGTCATTGCAGAAACGCACACTCCCGTCGGGCTTTGGAATCAACACAATGGGACTTGACCATTCACTATGTGATTCTTCAATAACCCCTAACTCTAGCATATTTTTAATTTCTTTCGACACCGATTCTCTTTGTGCTTCTGGTAACCTATAGGGCTTTAGATTAACTTTAACCCCTGGGTCAGTGATGATGTCATGTTTAATGACCAAGGTTTTCCCAGGTACGTCAGAGAACAGCACCCTATTTCTAATCAGAAACTCCTTGACCTCTTGTTGTTGAATTGCCGACAGGGTTTTTGCCACTGTCACTTCGGGAACTAAGGGCCCTGGACTTACTGGAGGGTCTGGGACGGCCGACAGTACCGTTCTATCTTTCCAGGGCTTTAACAGATTTATATGGTATATCTGTTCCGGCTTTCTTTTCCCCGGCTGGTAAACTTTGTAATTGACCTGCCCCATTCTTTCTAAGATTTCAAAGGGCCCTTGCCATTTAGCCAAAAGTTTATTTTCCACAGTGGGAACCAATACTAACACTCTGTCCCCAGGAGCAAAGCTACGTAACCAAGCATTGCGGTTGTATACCCTCTGCTGTGCCTGTTGAGCCTGTTCCAGGTGCTCTCTCACTATCGGCACTACCGCAGCAATTCTCTCCTGCATTTGAGAAACATACTCAATCACCGTTTTGTAAGGACTAGACTGCCCCTCCCATGTCTCTTTGGCAATGTCTAGTAACCCCCTTGGGTGTCTCCCATACAACAAGTCGAAGGGCGAAAACCTGGTGGAGGACTGGGGAACTTCTCTTATGGCCAACAATAAATACGGCAATAAGTAGTCCCAATCCCTACCATCCTTGTCGACCACTTTCCTAAGCATGTGTTTTAACGTCTTGTTAAACCTCTCGACCAGCCCATCGGTTTGGGGGTGATAAACCGAAGTTCTTAACTGTTCGATTTTGAACAGGCGGCATAACTCTTTCATGACTTTGGACATAAACGGTGTACCCTGGTCAGTTAGTATCTCCTTAGGTATACCCAGCCTGCTAAAGACATGAACTAGCTCTCTGGCAATGGTCTTGGTTGACGTATTGCGCAACGGGATCGCTTCCGGGTACCTGGTAGCGTAATCCATTAGGACCAGAATATACTGGTGTCCCCTGGCAGACTTCATTAAGGGTCCAACCAAATCCATCGCTATTCTTTCAAACGGCACCTCTATGATAGGCAATGGAACTAGTGGACCCTTAAAATGTGGCCTGGGAGCATGATACTGACACTCAGGGCAGGATGCGCAAAAGTCAGATACCTCTTTATGAAGCCCGGGCCAGAAAAACCTCTGCATTATTCGCTCAGTGGTTTTCTCTACCCCTAGATGGCCTGCCGTTATATGACCATGGGCCAGATCCAACACTGTTCTTCTGTAGGCTTTGGGAACTATTAGTTGTTCCACAACTTCTTCCCCCTTCTTAGTCACCTGATATAACAAATCCTGACACATTGCCATGTGGGGATAGGACAAAGGACTATCAGGGTCTACGGGTTTACCATCAACTACTTTTACATTCTCCCTGGCTTTTACCAAAGTAGGGTCATTCAACTGCTCCACGGCAAAGACCTCTCTTCTGACCTCTAAATCAGGCAGACGATCACCTGGCCCAACATAATATCGAGTATCCCCATGTATGCAGGTCACACTAACAGTTTTCCCTGTATGCCTCAAGGGGTTCACCAGCTCAGCTTTTATAAGTGTCACCAAGCTACCAGAGTCTAACAGTGCCTCTACTCGGTTGCCATCTACAGTGAGTACACACATGTGCTTATCAGTCTCAGCCTGCCGGTCAGCCGTACAGGCTATCTGTGCAAAGAAAGACCCCCTGCGGTAGACATGAGCAGTATCACATTGCATAGGTTCAGTTGTAAGTGCACAATTAGCGGCAATATGGCAGAAGCCACCACATCGGAAACACTGAGTCATATTAATGTCTAGTCGTTTACGGGGCAAGAACCTTCCCGGCCTGGCAGGCCTGTCTCCAGGTTCTACACCCTCAGTCTTAGGTACATTCCACCGCCCAGCACCCTTCTCCCCTGGAACAGTCTTACCAGTGTCTCTGGGAGTTCGCCGGTGCGCCATCGGGGCTCGTGGGGCATACTCATCAGCTCCTCAGCCGCCACGTACTCTCCACCAGCTCGACCAACTGGTCCGCGGACTTAGGGTCTGCATGGCTCACCCACTTGCGCAGAGTCACAGGTAATGATCGCAGGTACCGGTCCATCATGACCCTTTCCACGATCTGTGGTCCCGTCAGCGTCTCGGGCTGTAGCCATTTTGAGGACAGATGGACGAGGTCATGCATCTGTGAACGTGGAGGCTTGTCCTTATGGAACTCCCAGTGGTGGACCCGTTGGGCACGAATAAAGGTGGTGACTCCCAAGCGAGTTAGGATCTCCTGTTTTAGTTTTTTATAGTCCTTGGCATCAGTCGAAATATGCTTTTGTGGCTCCCCAGACAAAAAAGGTGCCACCAGACTTGCCCACTGCTCCTGGGGCCAACTCTCCCTTTCGGCCGTTCTTTCAAATGCGGCGAGATAGGCCTCCACATCATCGCCCGAAGTCATCTTTTGGAGGAAGTGACTGGCTCGTACGGAGTGAGTGGTGGTGGGAGGACCAGTATTAACATCTCTGGGCCGGGTGACCAGGTGCTGTACCACCTCTTTTATGGCCTGGCTGTTTTCCGCTAAGGCCTGGCGGTTTTCCGCTAAGGCCTGGCGGGTTTACTCAACGGCGACCTGTTGAAGTCTGTTAGATTCCTGCTGAATTTTGTTTGTCTCCTGCTGAGCTGCTGTAGCTTGGAGCAAGGCCCTAATAATGTCCTCCATTTTGTCCAGGGGTGTAGGTTGGAAGCTGAACCTTGCCTCTCTGAGCATTGGCTGATGCCTCCTCTATGGGACTCCAAGGACACAGTGTTATTTCCACACTCACAAATTGGGTGTCTGTCCCTTTAATTTTTAAATGGAAAGTTTTCCTCTTGCTGCAACTTCAGTGTGTGTGGGTGCCCGCATTCTCCACCATATTGTGACACAGTTAGGTTAGGGGGTCCCTCTCCTGGGTAGAGGACTCCTTCCTTACACACACACACAGCAGCAGGGAAGCAGCACACCAGTCTGGATGCAAGTACAAGCTGGTCGGCGCCAGTCTTTATTGTACAATGTCAGAAACATAAAGAAAACATAAATATAAATCCTAGCCCTGTCGGGGCACTAACTTCACAGGTAGTTCCCTCACTACCAGAACCTGGCAGGGCCTAATGCCCTCGCCAGCAACAAAAGCACAGCACAACACTCACAGTTAGGTATCCAAGTGTCTCTGAGCAAACTCCCTGCCTGCTCTCCCAGGTGAGACACTCAGCCCTAAACACACTAGGCTTATATTGGCCACTCTCAGGTGGAAACCCTAACAACCTGTTACCAGGCTGCGAGAACCAAAACCTGGAGTGGCCGTGGGTGGAGCCCTCCCTCTCCTCTCACCCACAACCCCCAGGTCCCAAACCGGCTTTTCAAAAAGCCGAAACTCAAACCTGCTTCACTGCAGACTTTCTCCTGGGGGTTTAAAACACATAATGACAGGAATCTGGGACAAATGTACCTGCCACAGACCACTTTACCAGTGATCCTATCACAATATATATATATATATATATACACACACATACACACACACACACACACGTACACACATTCTACTGGTCAATAGTACAACATGCCCAGGTATGTACATTGTGTGCGTGTATCTATATCTGTATGTACATATATATATATATATATATATATATATATATACACAGTATATTAGTTCGGAGCCTACAGCAGTGTCCCCCCTTCTCACCCCTCAGGCAAAGTCTACCTGCTCAACCCCCTGCAGCACCCAATTACCAGTAACTCTGCCCATCATACATTAGTGTTCCCCCATCGTAAACCTTTTACCAAAACACACTCCCATGCACACAGTAGTGTCCCCTCCATCAAACCCCCTAACTCACATCAGCACCACCTCTTCTCACCCCCCTAGCACTAATCACCCCCCCCACTTTTCAGCTAGCACACATACGGTTGTTCCATTAACATTTATAACTGCTGCCAGATTTCGTTCCAAAAAATATATATTATTAAATAAAACAGAAATTGCCAGCAAACATACACATATTTTAGTAAAAAACAAAACATGAGTAGGTAAATATATTAATGTTTCTGAAGGGTACATATATATACTATAAGAGGTCAATGTGTGTGTGTGTGTATATATATATATATATATATATATATATATATACACACACACACACATACAAATAGACACACATAAAAATACTATTTCAAGTCACAATACTATGAACTTGTGTCTCCACGTTTCATGAAAAAACCACAAACACATGTACCTATATACACAAATGTAAAGATATATATATATATATATATATATATATACACACACACACACACACACACACACACATATAATTATCCATATATATATACAATTTGGGGTGATATAAAAAATTTTCACCTGACGCACTTTTTGCCTACATCGTGTGCTTTATGCAGACGAAAAATTATCACCTGCGCCCCCGCTTTTCCCCTTAGTCAATTGCAAAGGACGCAAAAACGTCAGCCGGCAAATTCAGACCAGGCGAAAAATTGCAGAAATGTGGAGGTCTGGACCCCCTGAAAAGCTGCACTAACATAGGGGATCACTATAGGGATGTACTAGTACCCCTAATAAAGCTATTATGGGCACTTAAGTTCTCTCATTTGATTCCTATTAGCGACTTTGCATAAGTGGTGAAGAATAACATTATTATTTTTAGGAGAAACTAACTAGTCCCAGCAAATTAGGGGTACTTTAAAATGGGTGCTAGAATATTTTAGTCGCTAAAGTGTACTTTTAAAAAGCATAAATAATGCAGCTGTTGCAAACACCTGCAATCCCATAAACACCTGGCCCATACTTGGGGACCACCCAGAAGCCTATTTATAATTCTCCCCCAAATTGGTATTTTTGGGCGCCAAAAATACAAGTACCTTTTTGGGGTGATCTTAATTTTTTTTGGACACATTTCCCTTTAAGGGGCTGTCCCAAGGGTGCACAGGGGTTTCCAGACATTTGCACCTCAAAACCGCAAATCTGCATTTCTATCTGCCTGCTAATCAGCAGTGAATCTTTTTCACCTATTACATTGAGAAAAAAAAATGCTTATTAAAATAAACACTATTCAGTATATTAAAATACTATTAGTAACGTTTAACACATGAAAAAAAAATTTTTTCTTTCTTTTTGTTTTCTCCACCCTGCATGTGAAGATAAAAAAACAGGCGAAAAATACTTTGAAATCGGCGATACTTTTTCACCTGTTTTTAATTGAATACCGAATAGGCAAAATCTCATTATTTCCTATGTGGAACGGTTGACCAGGCGAAAAATCAAACTGGCGAAAAGTTTTCGCCAAAAACACGCAAAAACGGCTTTTCACTCCAAATTTAATATGGGCCCGTGTATCTGTTATTTGAACAGTAAAGTAGAAAGTTCTACAAATTATGTCATGGCCTCCTCAGTCACCTGATCTCAATCCCTGCCTCCTCAGTCACCTGATCTCAATCCCTGCCTTCTCAGTCACCTGATCTTAATTCCTGCCACCTAAATCACCTGATCTCAATCCCTGCCTCTTCAGTCACCTGATCTTAATTATTGCCTCCTTAGTCACCTGATCTCAGTCAATGCCCCCTCAATCACCTGATCTCAATCCCTGCCTCCTCAGTCACCTGATCTCAATCCCTGCCTCCTTAGTCACCTGATCTCAGTCAATGCCCCCTCAGTCACCTGATCTCAGTCAATGCCCCCTCAATCACCTGATCTCAATCCCTGCCTCTAAGAAACTCTGGGATGAATTAGACATAAAAGTTAGTGGAATGGTTCCAAAAAATACTGAGAACTTATGGGAATGTCTGAATGAGTCCCGGGAAGGCGTAATTTACCAAACTTTAGAAAAGTTGGTGTCTCGAATGCCCAATCATGTGAAGCAGTGACACACGCCAAAGGAAGACACATTGATGAAACTCAAATTTAATGTGAAATTTGTTATACTATATAATTATAAATAATTGTTAATGTTTAGCTACAATATCACGTTTTATCTTTTATCTTATCATTTATTTTCTGTGGCCAAAGACTTTTGCAAGCTAGTACATTTATATATAATATATACGCAAATGATGGCACTCACCAGACTAATATGTGAAGCATAACAGTGCATTTATTGTTCAAACATAAACCAAAATCACATGTACATATCATGCCCCCAATGTTTCCATCCCACCCGGGGGCTTTGTCACGGCAGTGACATCAGAATACACTATCAATGTTGCATAGGTTCAGCAGAGCACTGGAAAATACAGATGTGTCCAGGTTCATTGTGGCTGATCGCGCCACAAACGTGCACCATGCTATTCCCTGCGCCAGCATACATTATGGTACACTATGGAGCGATCGCAGTGTGTACCATTTATTTCTATGGTGGCGCGCTTGCATGCTCATCTCCGATCATGGGAGTGCGCCTTGCGCTATGCCTAGCACGATTCACCACTCCATTGGGCACATCTGTTCAGAGCAGTCTCCCTGGCCCCGACTGGTGCAGAATCTCTTCTCTTTATATATATATATACACACACATATATATATATATACACACATACACAGTGGTGGAAGTGGGGTGGTATGACATTCTGCCGCTTCATATTTGTCACAGAAGAGAATGTACCGGTGCTGGGATAGAATATGGGATCACAGCCCTGGAACAGCAGTGGCAGTCTGGAGATGTGTCCTGCTGGGACACATCTCGATTGGTGGTGGCGCTGGCAAGGAGCTGGGAGCATCGGGAAAGCACTGGGTGACCGGCCAAAGGCGGCTTGCAGACTGCCAGCCAATGAGAAGCTGCCAAATGGCAGCTTTTTATTGGCTCACTGTCGGCACTGGTTTTAAAAAGCCTCCTCTTTTGATTGGCAGCCTGAGCCGGTCCACGAGGTGGGATTTGCTGACGGTCCTGACTTTAAACTGCACAGCAGCTGGGACACAATGCTCCCGGTTTTGTTTCAGCATAGAGAGGTCAGAGGAATCAGAGAGAGAGGGGAGGGCGTAAGAGGGAATCAGAGCGGCAGGGGATGAGATTGGTAGGCAGTTAGTGGTGTAGGGTGTGAGAGGGAATCAGTTAGTGAGAAGGGCAAGGGGTAATAAGAGGGAAGCAGGCAGGCAGAGGGAAGTATGTGGCGTGAGAGGTGCGATGGAAGCAGGGGCTGAAAGAGGGGCGAAAGATTTAATTCTCCATAACCCCCAACCTCTAAATTCTCGAAATTAGGGTCCTGGTGACGGCGGAGTGCACTGGAAACAACTTTAAACAAGGGAGCCTGTTCTGGACCTTCCACTGGATGGATTTGGATGACATCACATAATTTGGATTAAAACTTCACAGACTGGTAAGTTTGGACCCCAAATGACATACTAGGGGGTTTAGAATCCCGGTCGGAACTCCCGTTGGTGTACGCTGGGCAGAACTTTGACTCAGGGAGCCTGTTCTGGGTCTGCCACTGGAAGGATTTGGATGACATCACATAATAAAACTTTTATATACATACTAGCTGAATGGTACATGCAGTATATACACACACACATATGGATAAACAAAAAGGTTGAAAATCAGATGAGTGAAGTCATGCAGAGGATTATAACATATCTAGGTGGTCGGTAGTACCAGTTGAAGGGGTTCTTGTCTATCCAGATCACCTCCTGAGAGCATAGATGGCGAAATCTGTCACTGCCCCTGGGAGTGTTCATATTCAATATTGTACATTTTAATGCATCTTTACTAAGCAAAATAAAAATTATTTATTATCATTTAAATTTCCTTAATGTTGTACATCCTCTTTTTATATTAATGACACACATCCCACTTATCTGCAGGTGGATAACTTCAAATGTTAAAATACTGTGTGATTGGAGGGTTGCTATCTTTTATTGTATCATCTCACAGAAATGCTCTTCTCCTGTGTGACAGCTGATGTGTAACAAGGTTTAATTTATGTGTAAAACATTTCCCACACTCGGAGCATAGAATGCTCTCTCACCTGTCGATGTCTCTTATGTGTAACAAGATCTGATTTCCGTGTACTATATTTCCCACACTCTTGAAATGGCCTCTCACCTGTGTGACTTCTCTGATGTCTAACAAGTTGTGATTTCCGTGTAAATTACTTCCCACACTCTGGAAATGGAAATGACCTCTCACCTGTGTGACTTCTCTGATGTCTTACAAGTTGTGATTTCTGTATAAAACATTTCCCACAATCAGAGCATGGAAATGGTTTCTCACCTGTATGTCTTCTCTGATGTCTAAAAAGTTCTGATTTCATTGTAAAACATTTCCCACACTCAGTACATGAAAATGGTTTCTCGCCTGTGTGACGTCTCTGATGTGAAACAAGATCTGATTTCTGTGTAAAACATTTCCCACACTCAGAACATGGAAATGGTTTCTCACCTGTGTGACTTCTCTGATGTGCAACAATAGATGATTTTCGTGTAAAATATTTCCCACACACAGAACATGGAAATGGTTTCTCTCCTGTGTGACATTTCCAATGTGTAACAAGATGTGATTTGTTTGTAAAACATTTCCCACACTCAGAACATGGAAATGGTTTCTCACCTGTGTGATTTCTCTGATGTATAACAAGAGCTGATTTCTGTGTAAAACATTTCCCACACACAGAACAGGGAAATATTTTAATAGGTGTATAAGCTGCACTACGTGTAACAACAATTGGGTTATCTGGAGAACATTGGTAACAATTACAGGGATCAGATGATATAGCTGCACTGGAAGGTACTGGATGAAAGTTTAGTGTAACGGGATTATCTCCGGGAGATTCCTGTGTGATGTTATCTTCCATTTTAATATCTGTAGACAAGATAGGATCTCCCGACAAGTCATTTCTGCTTGTGCGTCCATCTGCTGGAAATACAATAACTGTATAATTATTACTCACAGCACTTTATATAGCACAGACACACTGAGAAGCACTTTATATAGCACAAACACACTGAGAAGCACTTTATATAGCACAGACATACTGAGCAGCACTTTATATAGCACAGACACACTGAGAAGCACTTTATATAGCACAAACACACTGAGAAGCACTTTATATAGCACAGACATACTGAGAAGCACTTTATATAGCACAGACACACTGAGAAGCACGTTATATAGCACAGACATACTGAGAAGCATGTTATATAGCACAGACATACTGAGAAGCACGTTATATAGCACAGACACACTGAGAAGCACTTTATATAGCATAGACACACTGAGAAGCACGTTATATAGCACAGACATACTGAGAAGCACTTTATATAGCTCAGACACACTGAGAAGCACTTTATATAGCACAGACATACTGAGAAGCACTTTATATAGCACAGACACACTGAGAAGCACTTTATATAGCACAGACACACTGAGAGGCACTTTATATAGCACAGACATACTGAGAAGTACTTTATATAGCACAGACACACTGAGAAGCACGTTATATAGCACAGACACACTGAGAAGCACTTTATATAGCACAGACACACTGAGAGGCACGTTATATAGCACAGACATACTGAGAAGCACGTTATATAGCACAGACACACTGAGAAGCATGTTATATAGCACAGACACACTGAGAAGCACGTTATATAGCACAGACATACTGAGAAGCACGTTATATAGCACAGACACACTGAGAGGCACTTTATATAGCACAGACATACTGAGAAGTACTTTATATAGCACAGACATACTGAAAAGTACTTTATATAGCACAGACATACTGAGAAGTACTTTATATAGCACAGACATACTGAGAAGCACTTTATATAGCTCAGACATACTGAGAAGCTCTTTATATAGCACAGACACACTGAGAAGCACTTTATATAGCACAGACACACTGAGAAGCACTTTATATAGCACAGACACACTGAGAAGCACTTTATATAGCACAGACACACTGAGAAGCACTTTATATAGCAGACATACTAAGAAGCACTTTATATAGCAGACATACCGAGAAGCACGTTATATAGCACAGACACACTGAGAAGCACTTTATATAGCACAGACACACTGAGAAGCACTTTATATAGCAGACATACCGAGAAGCACGTTATATAGCACAGACATACTGAGAAGCACTTTATATAGCAGACACACTGAGCAGCACTTTATATAGCACAGACATACTGAGAATCACTTTATATAGCACAGACATACTGAGAAGAGCTTTACAAACAATATTTAGTCATTCACATCAGTCCCTGCCCCAGTGGAGCTTACAATCTATATTCCCTACCACATGGACACACATATAAAACACACTAGGGTTAACTTGTGTTAGAAGCCAATAAAAAATACTAGTATGATTTTTGGAGGGTTGGAGCAAAAACATACAAACTACACACAGCACCATAGCTTGGAATTGAACTCATGACTTTAGTGTGAAATTACAGCAATGCTAACCACTACACCACCGTGTAACTATTATGAATGAAGTTGTTTAGTTGTTTAATTCGCGGGTAGAAACTATGACCACATTATTACATTTACAAATGTACAATCTACAAATAAGACTATAAATGAACAGATAAACTAATGTCATAGAAACAGCCCCAGGGACAGGCAGATGGCACATCACCACGGGATATCTCCCCCCAACTGCAGACTTTGCTGGGTAACATTCCCTAGCCATCATCACAGAGCAGGAAGCCTCATTAGCCAGTGACGTTGGTGAACCACAATACCCATCTAGACCACCCTCACACATACACACAGGAGACTTGTGGGGTAATTAAAAACAACTGCATCCACACTACACAAAGTTCCCCAGGTGGATATATATGTAGCAAAAGCAGTCTCTATATGGTCCTCTGGTCATCCTCAGGGAGAGTATTCCCACCAGAGCCATGTTACTAACAGGGTAATGAGTCACTGTATATAACCGCTGAGAGGGAAGGAGAGCGATAGGACAGAGCAACACAGAATGATGGTGGCACAGAGCGGGGGAGGCAGCAGGACAGGGTAGGGGAATGGTGCAGGGCACAGACACAGCAAACATAGGAAGAAAGCAGAAGACAGAGCAGGATACAGAGACAAGTCAGCAGATAAAGCACACAGTTCATCCAAGCACAGAGTCTGGAGGGAGCCATTGTGCAATGACAGGTGTCATTAGCTCTGTGTGTGTGTGAGAAGGTGGAGTTCATGTGACGTGTGTTGTAATGTGCACTATACAGCATGTTTAGGCTGGTAACACACAGTAACATGATGTGAGGAAGAGAGCAGGAGTATAATAGAGGTTGGTAGCTCCTGATGTATGAGATACACCAGAGAGTGTGGGGAGGAGACTGGTCAGATCTCTGGGCTGGTAACACACAGTGACACGATGTGAGGAAGAGAGCAGGAGTATAATAGGGGCTGATGGCTCCTGATGTATGAGATACACCAGAGAGTGTGGGGAGGAGACTGGTCAGATCTCTGGGCTGGTAACACACAGTGACATGATGTGAGGGGGAGAGCAGGAGTATAATAGGGGCTGATGGCTCCTGATGTATGAGATACACCAGAGAGTGTGGGGAGGAGACTGGTCAGATCTCTGGGCTGGTAACACACAGTGAGGATGTGAGGGGAGAGCAGGAGTATAATAGGGGCTGATGGCTCCTGATGTATGAGATACATCAGAGAGTGTGGGGAGGAGACTGGTCAGATCTCTGGGCTGGTAACACAGAGTGACATGATGTGAGGGGGAGAGCAGGAGTATAATAGGGGCTGATGGTTCCTGATGTATGAGATACACCAGAGAGTGTGGGGAGGAGACTGGTCAGATCTCTGGGCTGGTAACACACAGTTACATGATGTGAGGAGGGAGAGCAGGAGTATAATAGGGGCTGATGGCTCCTGATGTATGATATACACCAGAGAGTGTGGGGAGGAGACTGGTCAGATCTCTGGGCTGGTAACACACAGTGACATGATGTTAGGGGGAGAGAAGGAGTATAATAGGGGCTGATGGCTCCTGATGTATGAGATACACCAGAGAGTGTGGGGAGGAGACTGGTCAGATCTCTGGGCTGGTAACACACAGTGACATGATGTGAGGGGGAGACAAGGAGTACAATAGGGGCTGATGGCTCCTGATGTATGAGATACACCAGAGAGTGTGGGGAGGAGACTGGTCAGAGTATAAAGGGCTGATGGCTGATGATGTATGAGATACACCAGAGAGTGTTTGGAGGAGACTGGTCAGATCTCTGGGCTGACATGATGTGAGGGGAGAAAGTAAAAGTATAATAGGAACTGATGGCTCCTAACTCCACACTGGGCAGATACATTTCTCTCATTAGTTTGTACTGACAGAAAAGAATGTAGCAGTGACTGAGCAAGGAGAATACAGTATGTGACTATTTTAGGTAATAAGTGTTCATTACTCACCTGTGCTGATATCTGTAGAGATTTCCTCATCCGTAAACTGCTGATCACCCATCATATACGTCTCGTCTTCCCCCTCTTTGTCTTCTGCCTTTATATCAGTCACATACGTCACTTCTTCTCCCTCTATATCTTCTCCGTTTATATCAGTCACATACGTCTCTTCTTCTCCCTCTATATCATCTGCCTTATTATCAGTCACATACGTCTCTTCTTCTCCCTCTATATCTTCTGCCTTTATATCAGTCACATACGTCTCTTCTCGCTCTATATCTTCTACTTGTACATCACTGACATGCCTCTCTTCTTCTCCCTCTATATTTTCTACCTTCATATCAGTCACATAAGTCTTTGCTTCTCCTTTTATATAATTTATCTTAATATTAGTTAGATCTTCACCCTAATTAAATCAGAGAAAAAAAATGCATAAAGCCTGATATAATTTTTTGAGATTATATAGAATAATGTGAGTGTATAAAACACACACAGCTGCTCTAGTGATAGTATTTTGGGTAGACCTTCAATCTCAGGTACCTGATGCTCCTGTGGAATCTTGTGATTCTTCTCTGTACAATCCTGGAAATAAAGAGGACGGGGACATCTCTCTGGGGTATTTCTGGGTCCATCTGTAGAAGACACACAATGACTGTACATTGTATTTATGTGATTATCAGATGATGTGTATAGCCCCATACCTGCTCTCCCCTGTAAAATAAATGACATTCTCCTCTTACCCAGTGATGTGAGGGGCTGGTTCTTCTCCATCATCAAATCCTTGTACAGACCATTCTGTTCCTCTATATATTCCCCCTTCTGCATGGGGACATAGATAGTGAAATCCTGACACCTTATAGGAACCTGACACACACATTGATACAGTCATCACCCAGACATATCCCCTGGTGTTACTGTATAATGTCCCATTCCCAGCAGTCACCTCTCTAGTCATCACCCAGACACATCCCCTGGTGTTACTGTATAATGTCCCATTCCCAGCAGTCCTCTCTCCAGTCATCACCCAGACACATCCCCTGGTGTTACTGTACAATGTCCCATTCCCAGCAGTCACCTCTCCAGTCATCACCCAGACACATCCCCTAGTGTTACTGTATCATGTCCCATTCCCAGCAGTCACCTCTCCAGTCATTACCCAGACATATCCCCTGGTGTTACTGTATAATGTCCCATTCCCAGCAGTCACCTCTCTAGTCATCACCCAGACACATCCCCTGGTGTTACTGTATAATGTCCCATTCCCAGCAGTCACCTCTCCAGTCAACAGCTGAATGTTCTTGTTAGTGAGTTCCAGGATCTTCTGGTCATTGTGTCTTTCATGTATCAGTGAGTGAGGTGGAGGCACCATGATGGGGCTCTGGGTCCTGCTGAGTCCTCCTGACACATGAGGACGGCTGCTGGTTTTCTCACACTCACCAGGTGTCTTCTTTACAACTGTGTAACCCTATGTATTGGGGGAGACATCAATGAGACGGTCATTTAAACTCCACCTAACTGGGGGTGCTTATTCAGGTGATAACTGCATAATATACAAGAAGACTATTTCACAATAAAAAGTCTTGTAAAAATCTCCTATTTAGGAAAATGTAGAATATATAGTATCTCCTGCAGCTTTGACATCTGTGTGTCAGTGACAAAAATAAAATAACATACTGCGAGCAATGTACTAAGGCCCTCATTCAGAGCCGTACGCTCTGAGCAGAGCGCACGCTCTGCATGAGGGCCGGGCTCCTTTTTCATGGAGCGTCCTCCTGGACGCTCGTATAGCTGTGGGTCACCACCCACAGGCTATACGAGCGTGCATTTTGATGGCCGCGATGGTCGTGACCATCGCGACCATCGAAATTGCGAGCCGAAGCCTGCGGTTGAGGTTTTCAACTGCAAGCTCCGGAGTGATTTTGGCTCTATCAGAGCCAAAATCACTCCCACTGACATCACTAGTGATGTCAGTGGGCCGGCTTCTGACGGGAGGCGTTCCCGTGGGAACGCCCCCGTCAGGGAGGCACGCCCCCGGCACGCCCACCAAAGGGGGCGTGCTGTCAATCAACATTGACAGCACGCCCCCTTTGATCGGACACAACGAGCGAAGGAAAGTCCTTCGCTCGTCGTGTCTGGCGCATGCGCACGACGGAGCTCCCTCCGTCGTGCGCATGCTCAGTGCAGACCATCGACCCACTTGCGAGCGTACAGCCGCTCGCGAGTGGGTCTGAATCAGGCCCTAAATCCCAACTCAGGGAGGACTGTAGGACTGACACTAAGATCTGAGAGTGGCTCCCTAGATTATTACTATAGATCAGTGACGTGCAGTCAGGTTAGACAGGATTGCATAGCCTTTACTATCATACTCTGTATACTCTAAGTTTTTTATCATTATTATAGTCAAAACTTTGAAGAACATATTATAAATATCTTCTTTGTATCATTCTAATAATTTTTATAGTCAAGACTTTGGAGCAAAGAGTCTATGGCAGGTGAGGCACTGTCTCCCTTGTCAATATTTTCTGCACATCCCTAATCAAAATTCAACAAATTTCCAGCACTATATACTGCTTCAGCTTTGTATAATGCCCAACCTCGGGTTCATATATGTATTTTTAAATCTGCAATAGATATATGTGATGTTACTGTGACACTGCCAGACCCCTGTTACCTCCACAGTCATGTCCCTGTATTATTACTATAGATATAAATGATGTCACTGACACTCCCAGATCCTCTCACCTCCCCAGTCATGTCCCTGTATTATTACTATAGATATAAGTGATGTCACTGTGACACTCCCAGATCCCCTCACCTCCCCAGTCATGTCCCTGTATTATTACTATAGATACAAGTGAAGTCACTGTGACACTCCCAGATCCCCTCACCTCCCCAGTCATGTCCCTGTATTATTACTATAGCTATAAGTGATGTCACTGTGACACTCCCAGATCCCCTCACCTCCCCAGTCATGTCCCTGTATTATTACTATAGATATAAGTGATGTCACTGTGACACTCCCAGATCCCCTCACCTCCCCAGTCATGTCCCTGTATTATTACTATAGATATAAGTGATGTCACTGTGACACTCCCAGATCCCCTCACCTCCCCAGTCATGTCCCTGTATTATTACTATAGATATAAGTGATGTCACTGTGACACTCCCAGATCCCCTCACCTCCCCAGTCATGTCCCTGTATTATTACTATAGATATAAGTGATGTCACTGTGACACTCCCAGATCCCCTCATCTCCCCAGTCATGTCCCTGTATTATTACTATAGATATAAGTGATGTCACTGTGACACTCCCAGACCCTCTCACCTCCCCAGTCATGTCCCTGTATTATTACTATAGATATAAGTGATGTCACTGTGACACTCCCAGATCCCCTCACCTCCCCAGTCATGTCCCTGTATTATTACTATAGATATAAGTGATATCACTGTGACACTCCCAGATCCCCTCACCTCCCCAGTCATGTCCCTGTATTATTACTATAGATATAAGTGATGTCACTGTGACACTCCCAGATCCCCTCACCTCCCCAGTCATGTCCCTGTATTATTACTATAGATATAAGTGATGTCACTGTGACACTCCCAGATCCCCTCACCTCCCCAGTCATGTCCCTGTATTATTACTAAGTATATAAGTGATATCACTGTGACACCCCAGACCCTCTCACCTCCCCAGTCAGAACGTAGATGATCTCCAGGGTGAGATGTAAGATCCTCTCAGTCCTGTGACTCCCGTCCTTGTCCATCCTCAGTGAATCAGTGAGAATACAGAATGTTTCATGTGTAATAAAGACTCTGGTTCCTCGCAGCAAGACTGTCTAGGAATAAATATAATAGACATCACAGAGAACACACATAACACAGTCAGACATGTTACACTGAGTGACCAGTAAGTCTCCCCTTTCCCCCATCCATAGAGCCCTGGTCAGTGCCTGTCAGAGGTTCCTGTGACCCAGCCCCATAAGGCTCCTCAAAGGCCATCACACAACGCTGTACTGTATAAGGTTACACCAATGCTCCTCTCCTGGCCGGGGGTCTTATTCCTCCCAGACGCATATTTGGTGCAATTTGCTCCACGTGAATCTTTAACAAACACATGAATTAGGGATGTTGGGAATTTTATACTTTTGTTTTACATTTATTACAGAAACTGAGAGAATCTGTGACTATACTGAGGTCATACAGGTAACAGGGGTGTGAGGGGAGAGTACACAGGAGAGCAGAAGGGGTGCAGATATGGGGAGAGGGAAAGTAACGTATGAATACAGAGCACACAACAAAGGGTGTAACAGCTGTACAGGCCACTCCCCGATTTCAAAGGGCAGAATGCACCCTGCCCCTGTGGCGGCGCCCTGTTGGCACACCGCTAAAACAACATGCCGGGTGGTGACCCCACCTGCAGACTGCAGTGCCCCTCGGGTGGGAAAAATTGCGGTGCAGTGCTCACCACTGGTGAATATTCACAGAGAAGGGAGAGCTTGGGGGCAGCCTAACTGGGTCCCCAAGAGTGATGAACAGGAGGCGAATCATGCCCCCTTTGCAGGCGAGCGCTCAAGTGCCATACCCCTTGCCGAACCTAGAATGAACACTAATAATACCACATATCAGTGAGTGCTGGAAGCAGTTATTCCCCCTCATATATCACTATACAGTCCCATTCCCCCATATATACTAATAATACCACATATCTGTGAGTGCTGGAAGCTGTTATTCTCCCTCATATATCACTGTACAGTCCCTTATCCCCTATATAATAATAATACCACATATCAGTGTGTGCTGGGAGCTGTGTTATTCCCCCTCATATATCACTGTACGGTCCCCTCTCCCCTATATAATAATACCACATAGTGTGTGCTGGGAGCTTTGTTATTCCCCCTCATATATCACTGTACAGTCCCCTCTCCCCTATATAATAATAATACCACATAGTGTGTGCTGGGAGCTTTGTTATTCCCCCTCATATATCACTGTACAGTCCCCTATCCCCTATATAATAATAATACCACATAGTGTGTGCTTGGAGCTGTGTTATTCCCCCTCATATATCACTGTACGGTCCCCTCCCCTTATATAATAATAATACCACATAGTGTGTGCTGGAAGCTGTAATATTTCCCCTCATATATCACTCTACGGTCCCCTTTCCCCTATATAATAATAATACCATATATCAGTGTATGCTGGTAGCTGTGTTATTCCCCCTCATATATCACTGCGCGGTCCCCTCTCCCCTATATAATAAAACCACATATCAGTGTGTGCTGGGAGCTGTGTTATTCCTCCTCATATATCACTGTACGGTCCCCTCCCCCTATATAATAATAATACCATATAGTGTGTGCTGGAAGCTGTAATATTCCCCCTCATATATCACTGTACGGTCCCCTCTCCCCCTATATAATAATAATACCACATATCAGTGTGTGCTGGGAGCTGTGTTATTCCTCCTCATATATCACTGTACGGTCCCCTCCCCCTATATAATAATAATACCATATAGTGTGTGCTGGAAGCTGTAATATTCCCCCTCATATATCACTGTACGGTCCCCTCTCCCCCTATATAATAATAATACCACATAGTGTGTGCTGGGAGCTGTAATATTTCCCCTCATATATCACTCTACGGTCCCCTTTCCCCTATATAATAATAATACCACAGATCAGTGTGTGCTGGGAGCTGATTCAAACCGCTCGCTAGAGGCGTTCGCATGCAGCCGCTCAGCTGCTAATATTTGCATAGGCTGTGAGCGCACGGTAAGACATTAGTATGCTCACTAGGTCTTAGCGTGCGACGGCAGTGCTATCGCAAGACAGTTTAATGACGCCCCCTTTTCCTTCGTAGCACACGTCATCTCCAGGAAGTATATGTAAAATCAGTAACATCGAGTGCCATCGGAGCCACTCGCATCACTTGTGGTTGACCCTACCCCGCCGCAAGCACTGCGAGTGCTTCAGTGTTTAAACAAGCCAGGTGACGTGTACAGTGACGCAGCCTTGTAATTATGGACACCAAAAAAAAGCCGCTTTGACGCTCAGACACAACTGAGTTCGCACCACCACTCCCCCGTTTTCCTGGATCTTCCCCTGTCACCACCTACAAACGGCACATTCTGTCACTCAAAATAGCGGGCCATCTGTGTATTACAGTGATCGCGCTGAGTGAAAACAATTGTGAGTCCCAGGGACCCCTCACTTTAAAAAATTGGGGTCCTACTTCACAGTTTCTGGGTCCCATCACATATTATGGGGGGTGAGGGCAGAAAACAGTTGGGACAGTGCTGCGGGCAGGTTGCAGTTGGTGTAGAGGGGCTTGAGGGCAAAAAGCAGTTGGGGTAGAGCTGGAGGTATAGGCAGGGAAAAGTTGGGGTAGAGCGAAGTAAGGGCAGGCAGTGCCACGGGTAGGAAGGGGTAAGCGCACACAGCAGTTGTGACAGTGTTAGGGGGCAAGTGTAGAAAGAAGCTTGTGTAGTACTGGTGGGCAAGGATGAAGTAAGGGTAGATAGCAGTTAGGGCGATATAGGGCGTGTGTAGTACTGGTGGGCGAGGATGGAGTAAGGGTAGATAGCAGTTAGGGCGATATAGGGCGTGTGTAGTACTGGTGGGCGAGGATGGAGTAAGGGTAGATAGCAGTTAGGGTGATATAGGGCGTGTGTAGTACTGGTGGGCAAGGATGGAGTAAGGGTAGATAGTAGTTAGGGCGATATAGGGTGTGTGTAGTACTGGTGGGCAATGATGGAGTAAGGGTAGATCGCAGTTAGGGCGATATAGGGTGTGTGTAGTACTGGTGGGCAAGGATGGAGTAAGGGTAGATAGCAGTTAGGGCGATATAGGGCGTGTGTAGTACTGGTAGGCGAGGATGGAGTAAGGGTAGATAGCAGTTAGGGCGATATAGGGCGTGTGTAGTACTGGTGGGCAAGGATGGAGTAAGGGTAGATAGCAGTTAGAGCAGTATAAGGTGTGTGTAGTACTGGTAGGCGAGGATGGAGTAAGGGTAGATAGCAGTTAGGGCGATATAGGGCGTGTGTAGTACTGGTGGGCAAGGATGGAGTAAGGGTAGATAGCAGTTAGGGCGATATAGGGCTTGTGTAGTACTGGTGGGCAAGGATGGAGTAAGGGTAGATAGCAGTTCGGGCGATATAGGGAGTGTGTAGTACTGGTGGGCAATGATGGAGTAAGGGTTGATAGCAGTTAGGGCAGTATAGGGCTTGTGTAGTACTGGTGGGCAAGGATGGAGTAAGGGTAGATAGCAGTTAGGGCAGTATAGGGCTTGTGTAGTACTGGTGGGCAAGGATGGAGTAAGGGTAGATAGCAGTTAGGGGGATATAGGGCGTGTGTAGTACTGGTGGGCAAGGATGGAGTAAGGGTAGATAGCAGTTAGGGCAGTATAAGGCGTGTGTAGTACTGGTGGGCAAGGATGGAGTAAGGGTAGATAGCAGTTAGGGCGATATAGGGCATGTGTAGTACTGGTGGACAAGGATGGAGTAAGGGTAGATAGCAGTTAGGGCGATATAAGGCGTGTGTAGTACTGGTGGGCAAGGATGGAGTAAGGGTAGATAGCAGTTAGGGCGATATAAGGCGTGTGTAGTACTGGTGGGCAATGATGGAGTAAGGGTAGATAGCAGTTAGGGTGATATAGGGCGTGTGTAGTACTGGTGGGCAATGATGGAGTAAGGGTAGATAGCAGTTAGGGCAATATAGGGCATGTGTAGTACTGGTGGGCGAGGATGGAGTAAGGGTAGATAGCAGTTAGGGCGATATAGGGCGTGTGTAGTACTGGTGGGCAATGATGGAGTAAGGGTAGATAGCAGTTAGGGCGATATAGGGCGTGTGTAGTACTGGTGGGCGAGGATGGAGTAAGGGTAGATAGCAGTTAGAGCGATATAGGGCGTGTGTAGTACTGGTGGGCGAGGATGGAGTAAGGGTAGATAGCAGTTAGAGCGATATAGGGCGTGTTTTGCGACCACTGCTTATACTATGTAGTTACATTTTACTTTCACACCTGCCAAAGTTTACTTATATGGCAAATGATGAGCTATTATGATTTTAAACACCAACATATTCTAGCAGTGTACCATCAAGCCGCACTCTAAAAACATTTTACTCATGGAGCACTCTATACATAAACATTACACAGGCTACAAGCTGCTAGAACTACAACTCTTCCTGCAGATGCCTAAACACCAGGCTGATGATGTGTTTAATGAGAACAAAGTAAGACTGGCAGGACAAAGGGGTGTAGCTAGGGGTCCAAGTGCCCCTGGCAAAGGAAGGGACTGGCGCCCCCCCATATTTTCCCCTACCACTTGTGCCCTGTGATTGGTGTGTGTGGGTTTTGCCAGCCCTAACCCTCCCCCTAGTGCCTAAAACTAAGGGCCTGATTCAGAGCCACTCGCTGTTTGTGAGCGCACGCTCTAAATCAGGGTGAGGAGTGTTTTATTTATTTTTTCCTGTCCACTCGCTAAGCAGTGGGTGCCCACCCACAGGTAGTGCGAGCGGGCAGGAGATGGTCGCGTTTATCGTGACCATCGGCATTGCGAGGAGACCCTAAGGTAGGGTCTCAGCACTCGTAATGCCGAGTGATGTCAGTAGGGCCGCCTTTGGGAACGCCTCCGTTTGTTCAGCCACCCCCACTACCTGCCTACAAAACGGGGCGAGCTGTCGATCAACATCGACAGCCGCCCCGTTTTGCTGCGAGCCCCGGAGCGAGTGAAGGTCTCACTCGCTATGGGGGTCGCGCGTGCGCACTGGGGCACCATCGACCCGCTTGCGAGCGGGTCTGAATCAGGCCCTAAGCCATACCTGTAATACTTACTATTGGGATTCCGACGTCCCAACAGCTAGGATAATGACTATAACCCGTGAGGGGTGTGTAGAATTCAGACAGGATGGGAAAATGAGGGGAGAGCGGTGGATTTGGAGAAGAGGGGAATCTGGCATATCCTTGCTACAATTCACCCTCCACAGACCACATCGCACACACATACACTGGGAGCCTACACAACCTTGTGCACCCTGACACAGGAACTCATTTAAATGCTGTCATGCATGTACACACGTGCATGGACTTATGGGAGATACCAGCTTGGTACCAGAAGAGTATTCTGAGAATATACAGTACTCACCAAAGTGGACTCACTTGTGATTTTTCACCTCCATTGCAGCCCAGTGTGCAAGGGCAGCCACTATGCTACTACAAACGTGGGCACTAGTTTTTCTCCAAGCAGCCAGCCCATCCTAATGAGATCATCAGCTGGGAGGAGCAGCAGGACTTTCTCAGCCAATAAGAAGCCTCCTGCTCCCAGCAAGTAGGTGCAGCTGCCGCATGGAGGAAGCGGATCAGCGCCCTGTCCTCTGTGGAGTGTTATTTTGCACATCCTGTGTATGTGGGACCGGTTCCGACTGTATCACCTATGTGGCGTCATGCGCGGCTCGGGAGGAGGAGCTTCACTGCAGCGCAGGGAGGGCTTGTAAAGCCTTCCACTGCTAGGCTTATTGAAATTATGCCCGAGACTTAACCGGGCGGGCAGGGGGGCAGCACATGGTGGTGGCCAGGCAGTGGGGGGTTAATGGGCGGAGCCTCAGACAGACTAATTAAAACTAACTACTGTCTCCAGCCCAGGCTTGGTGACGGATACTTTCTGTGTGCTTGATGTGAGCCAGCTCAGACGCTAACCTTCCTCGGCTTTGCAAGCCGCGGAAGGTGGAAAGGAGGAGGAGGGGAGAGTCCGGCTGAGATTGGGGAGAGAGAGCTGAGCTCCCTGTAATCACCGCTCTGCGCTCCGCTCCCAGCTCTGCAATGAGTGACCGCGTGCAGACGTTACTCTGAGTCTGACCTGGGACAGGGGGAATGCAGGGTGGAGACGCTGCCTCACTGCTGCTGCTGCTCCCGGGCAGTGGGCGAGGCTTGGCAGTCCCAGGTCGGAGCGTGGTGGGACGGCTGGTGTATGACTGACAGGTCAGACTTAACTGCTGTAGCCAGAGATTGGGAGAGGAGACGCCGCATGGTGGAGACTATTTAATGAGACGCCGACGGCTATTGGTTAAGCCGACGGCGTTGATTGACTTCTGCACAGAGCACAGCCCCACACAGCGCCTCCTGCAGGACCCTCACAGTTTTTAAAATCGGGTCCGCAACTTCCTGTAGTGGGTAAATGCGCGCTATAGTGCATATTTTGTGAACACTGCCGATGCAGCAGGGGGGCTGATCATCAGTCCACTGACACACGCTCCAATACGCTCTGCAAGTGGGGGAGTAATGCCCATGGGGGTGAAGTAGTGATATCCCCAATGGGAGTCTACATTTTTTTTTAAATAAAATATTATTATATATTATTTTAATACGTGCAAAGAGTTATATACTGGAACCGCACTGAAAAAATACTGCTGGATTATTTGAATTAATATCTCTTAAATATACCTAAGATAGACTTGATAAATACCACACGTGTCAATGTTCCTAATATGGATCATAAGACCACAGTCAAGACCTGTCACTAGGAAAGTCTATGGTGCTCCCCAGAGTCAATATCTAAACATATGAGCCAAAAAAAGAGAAAAAGGACTCTTGGTGGGGGCACACAATAGGTATAGAGATTAGCAATTAAAAATCAATTTTTATTAAACACAATATAAAAATTAGCAACTGAAAATAATTCAACAAACAAAAAGACATACAATACATGTATACATAATAGTGTTCACTCTAGCTCCGGCGGCAGGCAGGGCGCCGGAGCTAGAGAGGGTAACCTTATGCGCGCGCCCAAAAAGGGGGTGTGGTCATGAAAAGGGGGCGTGTCTAAAAGACGCGTCCCCTTTTCGTCATACTTGGGGGCGTGCCCGGCGCTTACGGACACGCCGGGCAGCCCCCAAGCGCTGCAGAAAGGGAGAATAGATGCCAGGCGCATGCGCCCGGCGTCTATTCTCCGGTGGTGACCGGGACACCGCATTTTTCTCCACCCGCAGGACACTGCGTCCCGCGGGTGAGAAAGGCACCCGCAGGCTGTGAGGGCAGGGCGCTTTTTGCCCTCCTCCTGGAGGGCAGGGTGCTTTTTGCCCTCCAGGAGGAGGGCAGGGCGCCGCGCCCCGCTAAAACAGCCTAGCGGGAACGCTACATAAATCAAGGGAGATGCACTCTCCACTGTGGATTTGAGAAAAGCCAGGTGAGATGGTAATAGGATAGTATAGGTATATATATGCGCCTCTCCCCTATATAATAATACCACATAGTGTGTGCTGGGAGCTGTGTTATTCCCCCTCATATATCACTGTACGGTCCCCTCCCCCCTATATAATAATACCACATATCAGTGTGTGCTGTGAGCTGTTATTCCTCCTCATATATCACTGTACAGTCCCCTCTCCCCTATATAATAATAATACCACATATCACTGTATGCTGGGAACTGTGTTATTCCCCCTCATATATCACTGTACGGTCCCCTCCCCCTATATAATAATAATACCACATATCAGTGTGCGCTGGGAGCTATGTTATTCCCCCTCATATATCACTGTACAGTCCCCTCTCCCCTATATAATAATAATACCACATATCAGTGTGCGCTGGGAGCTGTGTTATTCCCCCTCATATATCACTGTACAGTCCCCTCTCCCCTATATAATAATAATACCACATATCAGTGTGTGCTGGGAGCTGTGTTATTTCCCCTCATATATCACTGTACAGTCCCCTCTCCCCTATATAATAATAATACCACATATCAGTGTGTGCTGGGAGCTGTGTTATTCCCCCTCATATATCACTGTACGGTCCTCTACCCCTATTTAATAATAATATAATATATACAGGACACGTTACCTGGCTCGGCTGTGTCAGGAATGTATATGACAAAATGGCAGCTAAAGCCCCTGTGGCCCCGCCCCCTCTGCTCTGTGACTGGGAGACTATAAGAATATGGCCGCCGGTCACCGTACATGAGGACACCATTAGACTATACTGCTGTTACTCTAGTGATGAAGCTGGTTGCTAGTTACAGGACGTCTCTCCTACTTTGTGGCGCCTGATTGGATACTCGCTGCTGCCAATCACCGCACAGAGGGGAATGAGAGGAGGGCGGTGACTATGATATGAGGGGCGGGGCAGGTAGTAGCCATAGCTACACGGGGGATAGAGAGGGGCGTGGTTATGTATTGGGGGCGTTTTTTCTATTACAGGAAGAGGCAGAGAGCGGCTGGGAGCAGGTAATTGTATTTATTATTATTATTATTATTATACAGGGGGAGCAGACTGTGGTGTCCTGTTATTATTATACAGGTGGAGCAGCCTGTGGTGTCCTGTTATTATTATACCGGAGGAGCAGCCTGTGGTGTCCTGTTATTATTATTATTATACAGGGGGAGCAGTCTGTGGTGTCCTGTTATTATTATACAGGGGGAGCAGCCTGTGGTGTCCTGTTAGTATTATTAGACAGGAGGAGCAGCCTGTGGTGTCCTATTATTTTTTTAAACAGGAGGAGCAGCCTGTGGTGTCATGTTATCATTATAAAGGAGGAGCAGCCTGTGGTGTCCTGTTATTATTATTATACAGGAGGAGCAGCCTGTGGTGTCATGTTATTATCATTATACAGGAGGTACAGCCTGTGGTATCCTGTTATTACTGTTATTATGCGGGAGGAGCAGCCTGTGGTGTCCTGTTATTATTATTATACAGGAGGAGCAGCCTGTGGTGTCATGTTATTATCATTATACAGGAGGAGCAGCCTGTGGTGTCCTGTTATTATTATTATACAGGAGGAGCAGCCTGTGGTGTCATGTTATTATCATTATACAGGAGGAGCAGCCTGTGGTATCCTGTTATTACTATTATTATGCGGGAGGAGCAGCCTGTGGTGTCCTGTTATTATTATACAGGAGGAGCAGCCTGTGGTGTCATGTTATTATCATTATACAGGAGGAGCAGCCTGTGGTGTCCTGTTATTATTATTATACAAGAGGAGCAGCCTGTGGTGTCGTGTTATTATCATTATACAGGAGGAGCAGCCTGTGGTGTCCTGTTATTATTATTATACAGGAGGAGCAGCATGTGGTGTCATGTTATTATCATTACACAAGAGGAGCAGCCTGTGGTGTCGTGTTATTATCATTATACAGGAGGAGCAGACTGTGGTGTCCTGTTATTATTATTATTATACAAGAGGAGCAGCCTGTGGTGTCGTGTTATTATCATTATACAGGAGGAGCAGCCTGTGGTGTCCTGTTATTATTATACAGGAGGAGCAGCCTGTGGTGTCCTGTTATTATTATTTTCATACAGGTGGAGCAGCCTGTGGTGTCTTGCTATTATCATTATACAAGAGGAGCAGCCTGTGGTGTCGTGTTATTATCATTATACAAGAGGAGCAGCCTGTGGTGTCGTGTTATTATTATACAGGAGGAGCAGCTTGTGGTGTCGTGTTATTATTATACAAGGGGAGCAGCCTGTGGTGTCCTGTTATTATTATACAGGAGGAGCAGCCTGTGGTGTCCTGTTATTATTATTATACAGGAGGAGCAGCCTGTGGTGTTGTGTTATCATTATACAGGAGGAGCAGCCTGTGGTGTCCGGTTAGTATATTGCAGCAGATGCAGAGTAATAATAACACTAATGAGCTGTCAGAGAAAGAAATAACACATAATAGGTATAACATGTATGTATGAGAAGTAGTCTGTATCCTGACAGTCAGAATCCTGATGCGCCCTATAACATCTGCAGGATCCGGACGGGTCAAAATGTTGACAACTTTAAATGGTGAATTTTAGGGTTAGGTTGCGGGAGTGGAGGGTTAGGGTACCAAAGGGGGGGTTATGGTAAGGCCGCGGGGGGCTGTTAGGGTTAGGTGCAGGAGTGGAGGGTTAGGGTACCAATGGGGAGGGTTATGGTAAGGCTGCTGAAATAAGGTAAGGCCGCGGAGGGGGTGTGTGGTTAGGGTTAGGCTGCGGGAGGGGAGGGAACTGGTGCCAAAGGAGATGGTTAAGTTAAGGCTGCGGGTGGAGGGGGGGTGGTTAGGGTTAGGGTGCGGGAGTATGGGTTAGGTTCAGCCTTAGAATACTTACTGAAAATCGCCTGCATTTTCACTGTCAGGATTCCGATGCCGGCATTCTGACCATCTGGATTGTAAGATGGCGGGGCTGGCAGTAACATGGGCACACATTAAGGTGCATAGTGTGATCAGATTTCTGTGTATAAAGGACACATCAGCAGCTGTAATTCATCACCAGCTTATTGGGGTGTACGGTGATAATGTCATGGTAACAGGTTTGGGGTTGGTGTCTTTGATAATGGCAGGACATACATTCAAGATGAGAAGCCAAGAACATCCACTTAGCCAACAGCACACGTGTGTTGTTACAGCGCTACCATTGGGAGGTACTGGACCATCCTCCCTACTGCCCTGACCTGGCACTAAGTCATTTCCATCTCTTTGGACCATGGAAGAAGTACCTGGGTGGAAGGCGATTCACAGCCAACTGTGGATAAACAATCTGTACCAAGGCCATACTATTTATTATACATATATGTACAAGGTGAATACATTTACGCAATGAGAGGTCTTGTTACTTTATTTATTGAACCACCCTCGTATATACCAGATGATACATAACAGGAGCTGGGGAAGGATGTGTGAGAAGGACACAGACAGGCCATGTAACAAAGGGCTGCACTCCCTCAGCTGAGACTGTCTGTCAGGGCGTCTTGTTATCCTGAGCAATAGAGACTCTCTCAGAGACAGCCAGTGGCTGTGACAGTCCCCAGATCCTCAGAGTGTCACTGATTATCCCCCAGGACATGTCTCACCCCATCTTACGCTGCACACACGGCCGGCAGGCTGGTCACCAGGGATCGCAAAATATGCACTATATCGTGTTTTTACGCGCTACAGGCACTGTGGGACTCAGTTTCTAAAAATGAGTGGGTCCGCAGGACGCGCTGTCAGTCACTGGTCTGTGCTCACCGCAACAGCCAATGGCAATAACAGCCCTCAAAGTCTCCCCAACCAATCACAGGTGGCACAGTTTTCTTGTCCAATTGCCGCCCGAACCTTGCAGACAACCTCCCTCTGCCTCCTACCCTTCCCCCGGCAGTTGCTATGATGTTATCGCGGGCTGCCGCTTGTGACTGCAGGGACTGCTGCCTCCTCCCTGGTAAGTTAACTGGGAGGGGATTGCCTGTATGACCCGCGGGCCGTGGCTGCATTGTAATCGCCTTGCAGTGTCTGGTCATGCAGGGCCGGTTCGAGGGCTGTTCCAGTGTACCTACACCTGGGCACATGATTTGTGATAACCCCCCAGCCGCCGGCAACAGTGCTGGGGTCTAGGGCAGGTGACACTGTCAG
Organism: Taudactylus pleione; assembly: GCA_031769625.1. Classification (NCBI taxonomy): domain Eukaryota; kingdom Metazoa; phylum Chordata; class Amphibia; order Anura; family Myobatrachidae; genus Taudactylus; species Taudactylus pleione. Next base: position 412,935 of record JAUIMM010000458.1, on the reverse strand, counting down.
TGTGCCACTGGCCAGCCTACTCTGCCTCCAGTCTGCCTACCCCGGGAGCCGCTAGGATATTATTGCAGGCTGGTCCTTGGGATTGTTGGTACTGCTGCGCCTCTCCAGTAAACCGGCTCCCTGAGGGGACTGCCTATTTCTTCTGCGGCTGCATCATAGTCGGCTCAGAATTTTCTGGTCACACAGGGCAGCCACCACAGAGACCTTGACTTGTGCTGAACCTCAACCGTCAACAACAGTACGAGGGTCCAGGGCAGGTGACATTGTCAGTGCGCCACTGCCCAGCCCACTCTGCCTCCATCTGCCCTGCAGCTTCAAGTTCCTCTGTCTGGGCCTGGCTGCCGGCATTGCGCCCCTCCTGCCATTATGCGAAGACTCCCAGGCTACAGACTTATCAGCATTTCGGCCTCTCCCCACAGTCCATGGGACAAAACTCAAAAGTAAGCAGTTAACCCCCTTCTCGCCTTCCACTACTGCCCCAGCTGCTATCTATCCTTACCCCTCACCCTAAACCCAGTGCTGCCTGCCCTTATCCCCCCATTACCCCCAGTACTGCCCCAGCTGTTATCTATCCTTACCTCCTCCCTACTCCCTGCACTGCCTGTCGCTAACCCCCTCCTTGCCCCCAGTACTGCCCTAGCTGCTATCTACCCTTACCGCTCGCCCTAACCCCAGTACTGCCTGCCTTTAACCCCCATTACCCCCAGTACTGCCCAAGCTGCTATCTATCCTTACCCCTCACCCTAACCCCAGTACTGCCTGCCCTTATTCCCCCATTACCCCCAGTACTGCCCCAGCTGTTATCTATCCTTAACTCTTCCCTACTCCCTGCACTGCCTGCTGCTAACCCCATCCTTGCCACCAGTACTGCTACTGCCCCAGCTGCTATCTACCCTTATCCTACCCTTACACCTCACCCTAACCCTAGTACTGCCTGCCTTTAACACCCCCTTACCCCCAGTACTGCCCCAGTTGCTATCTATACTTACTCCTCACCCTAACCCCAGTATTGCCTGCCCTTAAGCCCCCCTTACCACCAGTACTGCCCCAGCTGTTATCTATCCTTACCTCCTCCCTACCCCCAGTAGTGCCTGCCGCTAACCCCCTGCTTGCCCCCACTACTGCCCTAGTAGCTATCGCTACCCCTCCCCCTAACTCCAGTACTGCCTGCCTTAAACCTCCTGTTACCCCCAGTACTGCCCCAGCTGTTATATATCCTTACCTCCTCCCTAATCCCAGTACTGCCTGCCGCTAACCCCCACTACTGCCCTAGCTGCTATCTATCCTTACCCCTCCCCCTAATTCCAGTACTGCCTGCCCTTAACACCCCTCCTTGCCCCCAGAGCTGTCCCATCTGTTGTCTGCCCTCATCCCCATAATATGTGATGGGACCCAGAAACCATGGAGTAGGACCCCAATTTCTTAAAATGAGGGGACCCTGGTACCCACAAATTTTTGCGCTCAGCGCGATCACTGGTCACACATGACACCTACATCTGAGGTGCTGTATTTTGTGATTTTGTCATTTGTGCAGAGTGACTGATGGAATTCTGAATTGCTTAACCCTTTGTCTTCTGGGCTGCCTGCTCTCCTATTTCTGTGTTATTATACTCTTCTGTTCCCTTCCCCATCCCCTGTGTTACTGCCACCTCTACAGCTGTTACACCCTCTGCTGTGTGCTGACATGACTGGGGAGATGAGGGGATCTGTATTAAGTGATATTTTGAGTCTCCCCCAATACACAGGATTACACAGTAGTGAAGAAGACATCCGGTGACTGTGAGACAACCAGCAGCCGTCCCTGTGTGTCAGGAGGACTGAGCAGGACCCAGAGCCCCATCACGGTGCCTCCACCTCACTCAGTGATACATGAGAGACACAATGACCAGTAGATCCTGGAACTCATCAACAAGATCATTCAGCTGCTGACTGGAGAGGTGACTGCTGGGAATAGGACATTATGCAGTAACACCAGGGGATGTGTCTGGGTGATGACTGGAGAGGTGATTGCTGGGAATGGGACATTATACAGTAACACCAGGGGATGTGTCTGGGTGATGACTGGAGAGGTGATTGCTGTGAATGGGACATTATACAGTAACACCAGGGGATGTGTCTGGGTGATGACTGGAGAGGTGATTGCTGTGAATGGGACATTATACAGTAACACCAGTGGATGTGTCTGGGTGATGACTGTATCATTGTGTGTGTCAGGTTCCTATAAGGTGTCAGTATGTCACTGTCTATGTCTCCATACAGGAAGGGGAGTATATAGAGGAACACAGGGGTCTGTACAAGAACATGATGATGGAGAATCACCAGCCCCTCACATCACTGGGTAAGAGAAGACTGACATTTATTATACAGGGGAGAGCAGCTATGGGGGCCCTCCTATATACACACATCATCTGATAATCACATAGATCCAACATACTCAGTCACTGTGTGTCTCCTACAGATGGACCCAGTAACAGAAATACCCCAGAGAGATGCCCCCAGCCTCTTTATTCACTGGATTGTATAGAGGAGAATCACAGGGTCCCACAGGAGCATCAGGTAGGTGGGATTTAGGGTCTCACCAGTATACCAAAGTGACAGTCACTATATGATGTGTAGAGAATCTGTGTGTGTGTCTGAAACACTGATATTGTACTGTTTATTCTCAATTAATGAAATCAAACATTTTTACAAAAAAACAATTTCTGTTTAGGGTACAGCTCAGACTAATAAGGTAGAAGATATAGAGGGAGAAGAAGAGACGTATGTGACAGATATGAAGGCAGAAGATATAGAGGGAGAAGAAGAGACACATGTGACAGATATGAAGGCAGAAGATATAGAGGGAGAAGAAGAGACGTATGCAACTGATATAAAAGCAGAAGATATAGAGGTAGAAGAAGAGACGTATGTGACTGATATGAAGGCAGAATATATAAAGGGAGAAGAAGAGACGTATGTGACTGATATGAAGGCAGAAGATATAGAGGGAGAAGAAGAGACGTATGTGACTAATATGAAGGCAGAAGATATAGAGGGAGAAGAAGAGACGTATGTGACTGATATAAAGGCAGAAGATATAGAGGGAGAAGAAGAGACGTATGTGACTAATATGAAGGCAGAAGATACAGAGGGAGAAGAAGAGATGTATGTGACTGATGGGAAGGCAGAAGATATAGAGGGAGAAGAAGAGACGTATGTGACAGATATGAAGGCAGAAGATATAGAGGGAGAAGAAGAGACACATGTGACAGATATGAAGGCAGAAGATATAGAGGGAGAAGAAGAGACGTATGCAACTGATATAAAAGCAGAAGATATAGAGGAAGAAGAAGAGACGTATGTGACTGATATGAAGGCAGAATATATAGAGGGAGAAGAGACGTATGTGACTGATATGAAGGCAGAAGATATAGAGGGAGAAGAAGAGACGTATGTGACTAATATGAAGGCAGAAGATATAGAGGGAGAAGAAGACACGTATGTGACTGATATGAAGGCAGAAGATATAGAGGGAGAAGAAGAGACGTATGTGACTGATATGAAGGCAGAAGATATAGAGGGAGAAGAAGAGACATATGTGACTAATATGAAGGCAGAAGATACAGAGGGAGAAGAAGAGATGTATGTGACTGATGGGAAGGCAGAAGATACAGAGGGAGAAGAAGAGATGTATGTGACTGATATGAAGGTAGAAGATATAGAGGGAGAAGAAGAATCGTATGTGACTGATATGAAAGCAGAAGATACAGAGGGAGAAGAAGAGGCGTCTGTGACTGATAATAAGGCAGAAGATATAGAGGGAGAAGAAGAGATGTATGTGACTGATATGAAGGCAGAAGATATAGAGGGAGAAGAAGAGACGTATGTGACTGATATGAAGGCAGAAGATATAGAGGGAGAAGAAGAGACCTATGTGACTGATATGAAAGCTGAAGATACAGAAGGAGAAGAAGAGGCATATGTGACTGATAATAAGGCAGAAGATATAGAGGGAGAAGAAGAGACATATGTGAGGGGTGATCAGCAGTGTATCAGCACAGGTGAGTAATAAACACAATACAGAAAAAAATCACATATTCTCCTTTCTAAGTCACTTCAACAATCTCTTATCATACACCTTCCGCTGTCAGTACTATACAGTATAATGAGGAAAATGTATCTGCCCAGTTGGGAGCCATCAGCCCCTATTATACTCCTGCTCTCCCCCTCACATCATGTCACTGTGTTTTACCATCCCAGAGATCTGACCATTCTCCTCCCCACACTCTCTGGTGTATCTCATACATCAGGAGCCATCAGCCCCTATTATACTCCTGCTCTCCCCCTCACATCATGTCACTGTGTGTTACCAGCCCAGAGATCTGACCAGTCTCCTCCCCACACTCTCTGGTGTATCTCATACATCAGGAGCCATCAGCCCCTATTATACTCCTGTTCTCCCCCTCACATCATGTCACTGTGTTACCAGCCCAGAGATCTGACCAGTCTACTCCCCACACTCTCTGGTGTATCTCACTTACTGAGATATAGATCACAGCAGGGTGCAGCTAGTATGACCTGTGTGTGATATAATGTATAGACCATGCCTGCACTCTGTTACACATACTGAGATGGAGATACGGAGAGTGTGAGGACACAGCAGGGTGCAGCTAGTATGACCTGTGTGTGATATAATGTATAGACCATGCCTGCACTCTGTTACACATACTGAGATGGAGATACGGAGAGTGTGAGGACACAGCAGGATACAGCTAGTATGTCCTATGTGTGATATAATGTATAGACCATGCCTGCACTCTGTTACACATACTGAGATGGAGATATGGAGAGTGTGAGGACACAGCTGGGTGCAGCTAGTATGACCTGTGTGTGATATAATGTATAGACATTGCCTGCACTCTGTTACACATACTGAGATGGAGATATGGAGAGTGTGAGGACACAGCAGGATACAGCTAGTATGACCTGTGTGTGATATAATGTATAGACCATGCCTGCACTATGTTACACATACTGAGATGGAGATATGAAGAGTGTGAGGACACAGCAGTATACAGCTAGTATGACCTGTGTGTGATATAATGTATAGACCATGCCTGCACTCTGTTACACATATTGAGATGGAGATATGGAGAGTGTGAGGACACAGCAGGATGCAGTTAGTATGACCTGTGTGTGATATAATGTATCGACCATGCCTGCACTATGTTACACATACTGAGATGGAGATATGGAGAGTGTGAGGACACAGCAGGATACAGCTAGTATGTCCTGTGTGTGATATAATGTTTAGACCATGCCTGCACTCTGTTACACATACTGAGATGGAGATATGGAGAGTGTGAGGACACAGCAGGGTGCAGCTAGTATGACCTGTGTGTGATATAATGTATAGACCATGCCTGCACTCTGTTACACATACTGAGATGGAGATACGGAGAGTGTGAGGACACAGCAGGATACAGCTAGTATGTCCTGTGTGTAATATAATGTATAGACCATGCCTGCACTCTGTTACACATACTGAGATGGAGATACGGAGAGTGTGAGGACACAGCAGGATACAGCTAGTATGACCTGTGTGTGATATAATGTATAGACCATGCCTGCACTCTGTTACACATACTGAGATGGAGATACGGAGAGTGTGAGGACACAGCAGGATACAGCTAGTATGACCTGTGTGTGATATAATGTATAGGCCATGCCTGCACTCTGTTACACATACTGAGATGGAGATACGGAGAGTATGAGGACACAGCAGGATGCAGCTAGTATGACCTGGGTGTGAGATAATGCATAAAGCACTCTGCACTCTGTTAGTAGTGACTGTTTTTGCTCTGTGTTACAACAATTACAGTGTAGTATATAGGTATTTCAGTGCAGGAAAGCCCAGGTTTAAGCCCAGATGTTGCATCCATCGTACATAGCAGGTCATAAGAGAGAGAATCTGGGGGAAATATATCAAGCCCTAGAGAGAGATACTGTGGAGAAATTGCCCACAGCAGTCAATCAGCTTATAGCTATCATTATCAAGTACAGTCAGTAAAATGACAGAAGCCGATTCGTTGCTAAGGGCAACTTCTTCACAAACCTTTAAGGTTTGGTACATCTCCCCCTTTGTATTTTATAGTGATTACTCTCTGGCCAGTGTTACTGCTACAACCTATACCTCCTCAAGTAAAAACTCACCAAATACATGATGAAGTCATTGGCCGCCATTCAATATAGCGCGATATTTCTGAGGATGCAAGGAGAAATATGGTGAAAGTTCTGGCCGCAAGGCTGTTTGCCAGCTTAGAGCGGCACTAACAGCCTCGCAGCCAGCACTTTAGTTGGAGAATGCCAGCTCTCACGACTAAATTGGTTAAGTCTTGAGAACTGGCATTCTCTGACTTAACAATGTGCTGAATTGAATTGCTCCAGGAGTTTCCACAATCATGGTCACTGACTGGAGATGGGTTACAGCCGGGCACGTCTTATTATAGTTACACAGGATGGAGATGTTGGGGTACAGCCGGGCACGTCTTAATTATAGTTACACAGTATGGAGATGTTAGGGTACAGCCGGGCACGTCTTATTATAGTTACAAAGTATGGTATAGTTCTGCAGTGATGCTAATTCCCATATAAATGTTCTGTTCCCAGCAGATGGACACAGCAGCAGGAATAACTCGGGGAGATGTCTCATATTATCTCCAGATTGTGACCTAGATGATAACTTCTCACAGGACTCTCTAGGAGAAACTCCCATTACCCCCAGTATACATCCAGCATCTCACAGTGCAGCTATATCATCTGATCCCTCTATGCATGAGGAATGTTCCCCTGAAAATCCCAGTAGTGTTACACACAGCTCAGATCACACAGGTGATAAACCATTGTCATGTTCTGAGTGTGGGAAAAGTTTTACCAAGCAGATCAGTCTTTCTATACATCAGAAGAGAGTTCACGCAGCTGAGAGACCTTTTCTGTGTTCTGAGTGTGGGAAATGTTTTACACTGAAAAAAGCTCTTACTAGACACACAAAGATTCACACAGGTGAGAGACCGTATTCATGTTCTGAGTGTGGGAAATGTTATCTACAGCAAGGAGCACTCTATGTACATCAGAAAAGTCACACAGGTGAGAGGCCATATCCGTGTTCTGAATGTGGGAAATGTTTTACTCTGAAAAGTGATCTTACTAGACACACAAAGATTCACACAGGTGAGAGGCCATATTCATGTGCTGAGTGTGGCAAATGTTTTACACAGAAATCAGCTCTTGTTCAACATCAGCGAACTCACACAGGTGAGAAACCATTTCCATGCTCTGAGTGTGGGAAATGTTTTACACATAAAAAAAATCTTGTTACACATCAGAGAATTCACACAGGTGAGAAACCATTTTCATGTTATGAATGTGGGAAATGTTTTATACACAAATCAGCTCTTGTTACACATCAGAGAATTCACACAGGTGAGAAACCATTTTCATGTTATGAATGTGGGAAATGTTTTACACAGAAATCAGATCTAGTTACACATCAGAGAACTCACACAGGTGAGAGGCCATTTCCATGTCCTGAGTGTGGGAAATGTTTTACATGTCATTCAAAACTTGCTTCTCATAAGAGAACTCACACAGATCAGAAGCCATTTTCATGCTCTGAGTGTGGAAAATGTTTTACAGAGAAATTTGCTCTTGTTACACATCAGAGACGTCACACAGGTGAGAAATCATTTCCATGCTCTGAGTGTGGGAAATGTTTTACACGTAAAACAAATCTTGTTACACATCAGAGACATCACACAGGTGAGAGGCCATTTTCATGTTCCGATTGTGGAAAATGTTTAACACGGAAATCAGATCTAGTTACACATCGGAGAATTCACACAGGTGAGAAACCATTTTCATGTTCTGAATGTGGGAAATGTTTTACATACAAATCAGCTCATGTTACACATCAGAGAACTCACACAGGTGAGAAACCATTTCCATGTTATGAATGTGGGAATTATTTTACAAAGAAATCACAACTTGTTACACATCAGAGAAGTCACACAGGTGAGAAACCATTTTCATGCTCTGAGTGTGGGAAATGTTTTACACTTCATTCAATACTTGCTTCTCATAAGAGAACTCACATGGATGAGAAACCCTTTCCATGCTCTGAGTGTGGGAAACGTTTCACACAGAAATCAGATCTTGTTATACATCAGAGACGTCACACAGGTGAGAAACCATTTCCATGCTCTGACTGTGGGAAATGTTTTGCACACAAATCAGATCTTGTTATACATCATAGACATCACACAGGTGAGAAACCATTTCCATGTTCTGAGTGTGGGAAATGTTTTACAAATAAATCAAATCTTGTTAAACATCTGAGAATTCACACAGGTGAGAAACTACTTCCATGCTCTGAGTGTGGGAAATATTTTACACACAAATCAGCTCTTATTATACACCAGAGAAGTCACATAGGTGAGAAACCATTTCCATGTCCTGAGTGTGGGAAATGTTTTACACAGAAATCTGCTCTTTTTAGTCATGAGAAACGTCACACAGGAGAAAAACAAAGTGTATGAGCGGCTAGAAATATATAGAAATTGCAGCCGTTTTTGCAGTACTATAATATCATTGGGAATTATCAGAACAAACATAAATACAATGTTAGCCTAGATTGCTGTTCCTGCTTGATGAAGGGTAAATGACATTTCCATTATCACACTATGGGCCTGATTCAGCAGCGGAAGCAAATGTAACTGCAGTCTCTTACAGATCGCTGGTGCTAATATATGCTAATGCCGAGGCACAGCCACCATAACCACGCCCACTGCTGCCTTCTCATTATCCTCCAATGTAGCCCTCCTGTGTAATCATCGGTACCATCGCCGCACATCAAGCAGTCACACAGCATTTACATCAGGTCTGACCAGCCACAAACACTGCAGCTCTCCTTACACGCAGAGGTCTCATGTTGCAGCTGCCATCACTATGGCTAATTTATACACACCCATGACATGGCGATCACACTGACACACACGGCCATGATATGGCGATCACACGGACTGACACGCCCATGATATGGCGATCACACGGACAGACACGCCCATGACATGGTGATCACACGGACAGACACGCCCATGACATGGCGATCACATGGACACAGACGCCTGCAGTTTTCTGTCCACCCCCCTGTTACTTCCCCCCAAACGCTGTCACCCTGCCACTCACTATATGATGTATTCCTCTGTGCATCCGTAATCGCAATGTGATCACTGCGCAAACAATCGATCTGTGTAGATTTCAGCAATGCGTCCACTGCTGAATCAGCTTTTATATACTAATATAATACAATATAATATATCCACACTGATGTCACCAACATAGAGCTCCAACAGGTTCCTCCTGTAATTTGGCTTCAGTTTCCTTATTCTATCAGATCAGAGTTTTCCAAACTCCGCTATTATAGGACAGGTTTTACCACATTTTCTTCTACAGGGTCCATAGGGGGTCCACAGGGTTGACCTTGGGGTATAGGTTGGGAACTAAATCCGGGCACCATGCAGTTAAAGCTTTCAGTTCCCAGGATGCACTGGGTCCACTCTCCCTATTACCCTGCCCCCAAGCCAGAGGCACCTCAGCTTGAGTAGGTGCCCGGCCGGAGTTGGGTCACCATTATCGCAGGGGGGACTGATTAGCAGCCCCTAAGCTACTTTTAATTTTATGAGTTTAATTTTTTTAATATATTTTTGGACTCTTCTGAGTGGCAGCGTCGGACTGTCCAAGCTGCCGCTCCATCACCCCGCCGGCGCCGCGATGCCAGTACAGATCTGGGGATCTCAACAGGACCCCAGAGCCTGTGCTAGCCGGACTCTGCGGGTGCCCTGGACTGCGGCTGGATCAACATGGAGCAGGTAAGGTCGCAGGTCACCGCTTGCGGTGATCTGTGCATTTCTGCAGTCTATTGTCTTTGGGGACAGACCGGAGGTACTGGCAGTGGCGGCGGGCCCCCCCAAACCCCAAGTGTCCACTAGACCAGCAGGGACTTTATGATCTGCAGCAAGAACTGGCGTCCCGGGGGTTAATAGCCAGCCAGGGGAGGCAGCCTTCCCTTTTCAGTGGCTCCTCAGCTCAGCACACCTTTCCAGCACAAGGTCTGGCATCCCTGAGCTGCTTCCTCCGTGGGCCACACTTCCTTTGAGGTCTCCGGCGGCAATTTTACTATGGTGCAGCAGATCTCCTAGGACGGCAGTTGGTCCAGTCCTCCTGCGTACCTTACCATTTAGGTCAGTGTACACAGCGCTGTAGCCTTCCCAGATACTGAATCTGGGCAGTTGAATGTAGTGCCATTTGCAGTATATTATATGTAATGTTTATATATATTTCATTGTATGTGACTTATGCTAGTGCAGACTGTGCTTTTTCTCTCACCTGTCCGTGTATATTTATCCCATTTCTTTACAATCTGACTTAATACAGGTGTGCCTAGGGTTGGTCACATACTGGTGCGTGCTGCTCGATAATATTTTAGATGGAACTGTGTGTTGCATACGCTGATAAATAGGTCCCTGCAGCTAATCTTAGCACCAGTCAGGACCAGTATAGCGCTGCTTGATATTTCCACAATGATTCTAAGAAACACAAGATGGTGTAATAAATGCCATGTGGTTACTTCCTAGTCTGCACTGCTGTCTAACACAGATCGTCAGCCAATGGATGATGTTTTGGATTCCTATCCCTTTCACATCAGGAGGAGCCTAAATCAAGTATTATCCCTGCTTGGGTACTGGCGGTCAAGTCCATCCTAGTTATAGAGGATTTCGAACCTGCACCTAAATCAATTCACCCTCAATTTAAACATTAGAGTGCCTTCGGCTGTTTTTCCCCCTCTGACCAGGGGGTGGATCACATGGTGGAGGTCTGGCAATCGCCAAATAAGAGGTATCACAAAAGCATTTGGCCTCATGTTTTCCATTCCTTGAGGGTCATTGCAAGTAATAGGAATCACCTCCTGGGGTGGATTATCATGTTACTCATCTGATTGAGACCACTACTACGTCTCCTGTCCCTGCTCTGATGGATTCTACGGACGTGTAGGTGGTAACTGCCTGAAATCAATATACTCGCTTTCAGGGGCTGTTGCCCGTCCAACCATGGCTATCGCATGGGTGGCTAATGCTAATGAGTGCTGGGCTAATACATTTGTGGAGCTTTTTCCCTCAAAATATTCTGGGGATCAGATGCCTTTTGTTGCTCACATTCAAAATGCAGGTTCATGTGTTGGAGTAACAACATTGGATGCCAGTCTCCTAACCTTCAGGTTTTCAGCTGCGACTGTATCTGCTGCCATACCCTATGGCTGCGCTCATGGAAGGCAGAGGAGGACTCCCTTAAAATGGATACCCTATATTGGGGAGATCTTGTTTGGTCCTGACCTTGACAAGATTGTAGCAATGTCGGCAGTACACTAACGGCAAATTTCCGCCTTCAGCTACTCCCACTACAAGGCCTCAGTCTAAATCTGTTAAGTCTTTTGTTCCTCAGAGACAGCCTAAAGGCCAGTCCTTTCCTAGGTTGTTATCCTCCACGAGGGTCGCCAGACCCGGTGCCGAGCAGACCTGGACATCCAGACGCCCTGCTTCTAAACCTAAGGATTAACCTTCAGCCTGACAGGACAGGTCTTCATCTGGGGAATCCCAGAGTGAGATTTCGAATTTTTCACTTCACCCAGTGCTGGTGTCAAGTCACCACGGATGCTTGGGTAAGAGTTGAAGTCTCTCACAGGTATGCCCTCTCATTGCTCATACAGCCTCCCCACATTTGTTAATTAAGCCCTTCCTCAGACCCAAACAAGGCCTTACCAATCCAGAAAGCTATACAGTCCTTGCGGTAAGCAGGGGTAATTATGGCAGCCCCACTATCTCAGCGAGGGACTGGTTATTCTACTTTTTGGTGCAGAGGCCGAATGGTCCTCATTGGCCTATCTATCTCAAATCCCTGAACCAATTCCTAAAGGTGCCTAAGTTCAGGAGGGAACCTCTATGCTCCATCATCCGAGCTATGGAACCTGGGGACTTTATGGTATCGCTGGATATTCAGGATGCGTACCTACAGGTACATATAGAGCCCTCTCAGCATTAGCTCAGGTTTGCTGTGCCACAGCAACACTTCCAATTTTCGGGCTCTGCCCTTTGGCCTGTCCACAGCCCCACCGGGGTTTACCAGATTTATGGCTTTTATGATAGCCCACCTGGATCACCAATGTACTTTAAAGTCATTTCCAGTTAACCATTGCTTTCCTTCACAAGCACGAATGGTTAATCAACTGGGAAAATGTCCTCCCTGAATCCCTCACAGGGTATGATTCATCTGGGAGCTCTGCTAGATTCTCAGAATCGGAGAATCCTTCTGACGTTAGACAAGATCTCCACTCTTCAACTACGAGTGCGCGGATGTCTCCATAGTCGACAAGTGTCATTACACTCTGTAATGCGGGTTCTGGAATCCAGGGTGTCTACCTTTGGAAGGCTGGAATATGCTCAGTTCCATTCCAGGCCTTTGCAAAAACTGATCCTCTCCAGATGGAACAGGTTTCTCCATCGTATCACTGTTCAGATGATGATGCTCTCCGGAGGTGCATCTGTTTCTATCTGGGTGGCTATGGCCATCTCATCTAGGGCAATCCTTACAACGGACGCCAGTCTCTGGGGCACAGTGACCAGTCCGCAATCCTTTTGGGGCAGTTGGATGTTTGTCGATTCCGCCCTGCCAATCAACTTATTGGAACTTCAAGCTGTTATGGGCCCTCGCTCTGGCCTATCACATACTTCACAGTTAACCTATAAAGGTTCAGTCTGACAATGTCACAATAGTAGCTTACATATAGGAGACACTCGTAGTTGGGCAGCAATGACAGAAGTGTCACACATTCTGACATAGACCAAGGGTCTCCTCCCGGCCATCTCTGCAGTGTTCCTTCTGGGAGTTCTCCATCGGGAAGCGGACTTCCTCAGCCGTCATGACGTGCATTCTGGGGACTGGTCTCTTCTCCAAGAGAGGTTTCAACTCTTAGTGAGCATAGGGGCCTCCCAGAGGTGGTCCTCATGGCCTCCTGACTCTATCACACACTGCCGGTGTGTGCTGGAATATGCTCAGTTCCATTCCAGGCACGTGGTTTTCTGTCCAGACCTTTCTAAGGTTCAATGCATTGGATTCCTTTGCCTCTCAGGATGCTTCCTCTCAGCACAGGAGCATCCCCATCCTTATAAGGACTGCTTTGCGACATTCCCAAGGTCAACTCTGTGGACCTTCTATTTATCCTGAAGTAGAAAACAAGATAAATGGTAAGAACTTACCTTTGTTATCTCTGTTTCTATGAAGTCCATATGGTCCACATGGCACCCGCTCTGATGCACCTGGCTTCATATGGGCTGTGTGGCTGGTCACCGGTTTCCCATCTGGTTCTTGACTGTTCCAGTCTTCTCTCTTTCTTTCCTCCTCCAGCCTTTGGCTACTTACAAACTGAGGTGCCTCTGGCTTAGGGGTGGGGTTATAGAGAGAGGACAAGTGCATCCTGGGAGCTGAAAGCTTTAACTGTGTGGTGCCTGGATTTGTTTCCCAACCTATACACCAAGGCAACCTGTGGACCCTATGGACTTTGTAGAAACAGAGATAACAAAGGTAAGTTCTTACCATATCTCTTGTTTTGTCATTCCATGTGTGTGTGATTGCACATCATATACTGAGAGCATGTCTGTAATCACTATATCCCTCTAGTGTATTATATCATTACAGTGTGACACATAGACAAAGGTAACTCTCATTTGTCATTCCATGTGTGTGTGATTGCACATCATATACTGAGAGCATGTCTGTAATCACTATATCCCTCTAGTGTATTATATAATTACAGTGTGACACATTGACAAAGGTAACTCATTTGTCATTCCATGTGTGTGTGATTGCACATCATATACTGAGAGCATGTCTGTAATCACTATATCCCTCTACTGTATATCATTACAGTGTGACACATAGACAAAGGTAACTCTCATTTGTCATTCCATGTGTGTGTGATTGCACATCATATACTGAGAGCATGTCTGTAATCCCTATATCCCTCTAGTGTATTATATAATTACAGTGTGACACATAGACATAGGTAACTCTCATTTGTCATTCCATGTGTGTGTGATTGCACATCATATACTGAGAGCATGTCTGTAATCACTATATCCTTTTAATGTATTATATCATTACAGTGTGACATAGACAAAGGTAACTCTCATTTGTCATTCCATGTGTGTGTGATTGTACATCATATACTGAGAGCATGTCTGTAATCACTATATCCCTCTAGTGTATTATATCATTACAGTGTGACACATAGACAAAGGTAACTCTCATTTGTCATTCCATGTGTGTGTGATTGTACATATATACTGAGAGCAAGTCTGTAATCACTATATCCCTCTAGTGTATTATATCATTACAGTGTGACACATAGACAAAGGTAACTCTCATTTGTCATTCCATGTGTGTGTGATTGCACATCATATACTGAGACCATGTCTGTAATCACTATATCCCTCTAGTGTATTATATAATTACAGTGTGATACATTGACATAGGTAACTCTCATTTGTCATTCCATGTGTGTGTGATTGCACACCATATACTGAGAGCATGTCTGTAATCACTATATCCCTCTAGTGTATTATATCATTACAGTGTGACACATAGACATAGGTAACTCTCATTTGTCATTCCATGTGTGTGTGATTGCACATCATATACTGAGAGCATGTCTGTAATCCCTATATCCCTCTAGTGTATTATATCATTACAGTGTGACACATAGACATAGGTAACTCTCATTTGTCATTCCATGTGTGTGTGATTGCACATCATATACTGAGAGCATGTCTGTAATCACTATATCCTTTTAATGTATTATATCATTACAGTGTGACATAGACAAAGGTAACTCTCATTTGTCATTCCATGTGTGTGTGATTGTACATCATATACTGAGAGCATGTCTGTAATCACTATATCCCTCTAGTGTATTATATCATTACAGTGTGACACATAGACAAAGGTAACTCTCATTTGTCATTCCATGTGTGTGTGATTGTACATATATACTGAGAGCAAGTCTGTAATCACTATATCCCTCTAGTGTATTATATCATTACAGTGTGACACATAGACAAAGGTAACTCTCATTTGTCATTCCATGTGTGTGTGATTGCACATCAAATACTGAGACCATGTCTGTAATCACTATATCCCTCTAGTGTATTATATAATTACAGTGTGATACATTGACATAGGTAACTCTCATTTGTCATTCCATGTGTGTGTGATTGCACATCATATACTGATGGCATGTCCCTAATCACTATATCCCTCTAGTGTATTATATCATTACAGTGTGACACATAGACACAGGTAACTCTCATTTGTCATTCCATGTGTGTGTGTGATTGCACATCATATACTGAGAGCATGTCTGTAATCACTATATCCCTCTAGTGTATTATATCATTACAGTGTATGAATTCCTAATAACCTTTATACCCAAAATGTCGCTGTTTAGCGTAGCGTACGCATATGAAATAATCGCTTTCCAGACTTTGAGTGTGGTTCCAAAGCACAAAAGTTATTATTCACATAAAAAGCATTTAGTTACACGTTGTGATCTAAATAAAATTAGTGCTAAAGATGATACATTAACAAGGTACAAAAAAAACTATACGCTTGCGCACTGGCCCAGTATGCAGTATTTCAATCCTGAATTCTGTGGTCACCGTCACCCAAGGATATGGAGGAAATGACTGCCTACTGCCTCAGCTCACAAGCCTGTATTCTGTACAGGTTTCAGAACCAACAAAGGCACAGAATAACAGATGCTCATTGGTTCTTGCTTCAGGTCACTCCGTTCATTGGTTAGTTCATATGGTGTCATCAGAGCTATGGATCAGCTTTCCAACTGCTTCTTTGTGTATGTTTCCCTCCGAAGAACTAATAAAGAAAAACTAAA
Source organism: Taudactylus pleione (assembly GCA_031769625.1). Classification (NCBI taxonomy): domain Eukaryota; kingdom Metazoa; phylum Chordata; class Amphibia; order Anura; family Myobatrachidae; genus Taudactylus; species Taudactylus pleione. The sequence goes on along the minus strand of JAUIMM010000458.1, from coordinate 396,899 downwards.
TACAGAGATACATTCTAACCTATAATTCATATCTTGCGAATGCCTGCTGTGATCTCCTTGCCGATAGAACCGGAAACCTGCAAATAAACAGAGTTTTAGAATGATACCAAACATGTTCTGCTTATCATGTACTAAACCTTAGATCCCAAATATATGTATTTCACTATAGACTTGATAACGTATATAACCTCTAATATTAACCTTTTAATGTGGAGGAACCTATTTATAAGTTTTGGTATGTGTAAGTGTGAGAATATTGCGTAGTTTCACTAATATGTGTGGTGCGTTTATGTGTTTTGTGCTTTGATAAACATCGCAACTGAGCGCTGTGCATCTTGTATATTTATATGTTTTATTTAATGTGTGTATGCATGTAAGCCTATGTGTGTGTTATGTAATTTAGGGTATTTGTGATGGATTAATTTATATATTATCCATTTCTAACATTTTAACATCCAAGCATTGCCTGGACCAATTCTAAGGTGTAAATGGAAGTTTATTTCTAAATGGGGGGAGAGAGACCCACAGCTGCTTGCAGGTGCCACATAGTCTGGTAGCCTGTGACAGCCTATTCTTCACTTAATTAGGATGTAGATGTCAGTTCCTATGAACCAAAACAGCATCAAACAATAGACACACAACTGCCAATGACTTGCAGGTCCATGACAGTAATTCGTAACTTTACATTTAGACCACTTCCTTTCAGCATACTGGTCTCTGTGTACATTTTAATTAATTTGTTACAGACACAAATACACATTTGTGCTGCAATCAGACTGAGCTGAAGCAGAGCATCGTCCAACTCGCTCTTCAACAGACCATCGACGACCAGATCGTCAGATAATAATTTACACGATGATCATAACCAATTATTTGATTTTGACAAGTGTGACACATAGACAAAGGTAACTCTCATTTATCATTCCATGTGTGTGTGATTGCACATCATATACTGATGGCATGTCTGTAATCACTATATCCCTCTAGTGTATTATATAATTACAGTGTGACACATAGACACAGGTAACTCTCATTTATCATTCCATGTGTGTGTGATTACACATCATATACTGAGAGCTTGTCTGTAATCACTATATCCCTCTAGTGTATTATATCATTACAGTGTGACACATAGACAAAGGTAACTCTCATTTGTCATTCCATGTGTGTGATTGCACATCATATACTGAGAGCATGTCTGTAATCACTATATCCCTCTAGTGTATTATATCATTACAGTGTGACACATAGACACAGGTAACTCTCATTTGTCATTCCATGTGTGTGATTGCACATCATATACTGAGAGCATGTCTGTAATCACTATATCCCTCTAGTGTATTATATCATTACAGTGTGACACATAGACATAGGTAACTCTCATTTGTCATTCCATGTGTGTGTGATTACACATCATATACTGAGAGCTTGTCTGTAATCAGTATATCCCTCTAGTGTATTATATCATTACAGTGTGACACATAAACAAAGGTAACTCTCATTTGTCATTCCATGTGTGTGTGTGATTGCACATCATATACTGAGAGCATGTCTGTAATCACTCTATCCCTCTAGTATATTATATAATTACAGTATGACACATAGACACAGGTAACTCTTATTTTTCATTCCATGTGTGTGTGATTGCACATCATATACTGAGAGCATGTCCGTAATCACTATATCCCTCTGGTGTATTATATTATTACAGTGTGACACATAGACAAAGGTAACTCTCATTTGTCATTCCATGTGTGTGTGATTGCACATAATATACTGAGAGCATGTCCGTAATCACTATATCCCTCTAGTGTATTATATCATTACAGTGTGACACATAGACACAGGTAACTCTCATTTGTCATTCCATGTGTGTGATTACACATCATATGCTGAGAGCATGTCTGTAATCACTATATCCCTCTAGTGTATTATATCATTACAGTGTGACACAGACAAAGGTAACTCTCATTTGTCATTCCATGTGTGTGTGATTCCACATCATATACTGAGAGCATGTCTGTAATCACTATATCCCTCTAGTGTATTGTATAATTACAGTGTGACACATAGACAAAGGTAACTCTCATTTATCATTCCATGTGTGTGTGATTGCACATCATATACTGAGAGCATATCTGTAATCACTATATCCCCCTAGTGTATTATATAATTACAGTGTGACACATAGACACAGGTAACTCTCATTTATCATTCCATATGTGTATGATTGCACATCATATACTGAGAGCATGTCTGTAATCACTATATTCCTCTAGTGTATTATATAATTACAGTGTGACACATAGACAAAGGTAACTCTCATTTGTCATTCCATATGTGTGTGATTGCACATCATATACTGAGAGCATGTCTGTAATCACTATTTCTACATCAGGGTCCATAGGGTATCCACAGGATACCTTGGGGGTATAGGCGATGGCGGCAGACATCCAGGCACCACAGAGTTTAAAACTTCTCCATCCTCCCAGGATGCACTGGGGTCCCTCTCCTATACCCCGCCCCCGAGCCTCAGGCACCCAGTTTTCTTTGGTGCCTGGCCGAAGTCAGATGCACCGTACAGAGTGGGGGTCTGCAGGCCCCTGAAGTTCTTCAATGCAGCTGTGGCTGCACATCTAATGAGCAGACAACATGGACAGTCTGTACTGACGTCCATGTCGTCGCTCCTACACCCCGCTGGTACCAGAACGCCGGTACTGATCCGGGGATGCTTGTGGGTGACTGGGGTCACAGCTAGCAGTGGCCCCGGTTGCCCAGACTGTGGCCGGATTTACGGGGGTTAAGGTAAGCGGCAAGGTCCCGCGGTGGGTCCCAGCCGAGTAGCACAATCCTTAGTCCCCAGGCAGGGGGCTCCCTGGGGACTGGCTGCAGTGTGGAACCAGGCTACTGATCCCTGCGCTTTCCACTACCCCCTGGGACTGAGGACTGGACAGAAACAGTAAATGTCCAGCGTCCCAGGGGTTAAATGCATGCCAGGGGAACGCGCTTTCCCTGCTAAGCAGCCGGCGCCTCCCCCGCTGCACACGGCCTCTCCACAAGGTGGTTAGGCATCTGCATGCGCTCCGCCCCCGGACCAGCCCTCCCTCTGCTCCTTGGTGGCCATTTTAATACATGTGGCAAACGCTGCTGGAAGCTGTTAACGCGGGCATTGTGGTCTGGGTCCCCCTGCATACCTCTCCTCCGGTGCAAGGTCAGTGTATGCAGCGCTGTTTCCTACCAGGCTGAGGTCTGGTTAGTTGATGAGGCGGAGATACTGCAGGGTTTTCTGCATTGTATGTGACTTTGGGCTAGCGCTGCTGTCTGTCACTTTCACATACTGTCAGCTATTTTCCCTATCCCTTTCTTCTCTGCTAACAAGCCCTTGTGGTGCGGTGTTGCATGGGGGATTTATACCTCACTATACAACTTGTTGTGAAGTGCGGTGGTCACATACAGCTCCGGGTCACACACTCAGTATGTCTGACAGTGAGCACGATTTCCCCATTCCGCCTCAGTGTACTGTATGCAAGGTACCATTGGCAGAGGGTGATGGTAACTCTGATGGATTATGTAAGGCGTGCCTGTGGTTGGCACGGACGATTTCTGTCACTACACCTGTGCAGGAGCTACCATGGGCTTGTTTTGCTGCGGCACTTACTATCCTGGTGGGCCAGTTAACGACAACCCCTGCATGTCCCCAGATGGGGGTCTCACAGCACCCCTATGCAGGGGTTTCCTAAACAGTTAATCGTGCCTCAGAGTTTCCCGTTGTTGCCCCCCTCAGGTCATCCATGAACCTGCGTGGGCTAATTCACTGTCTACCTCAGTACAACAGCTGTCAGAGGTGTTACAGGGCGAGTCATCTGTGCGGGCGCAGAAGCGTCAACTGCAACCTCATCAAGATCAGGATGTTGTAACGACAGATAATGGCTCATACGTGCGGTGCGCACGGCCTTGGTTATTGAGGATGACGCTCCTCCTGTAGCTAAATCAAAATATGCCTTTTTCAAGGATATTAAAAGTGATGCTACGGTGTTTCCCCTATCTGATCAGCTAGTGGATCATTTAGAGGAGGCGTGTAAAACGCCGGGTAAGCGTTACCAGCCCCCTAGATGGTTTGCAGTGGCATACCCTTTTGCAGTTAATTATTTAGCAAAATGGGATAACCTGCCACAAGTGGATTCACACGTCTAGTAAAGAGTGCTACGTTGCCTATGCCCTCTATGTCCTCCTTAAAGGATCCAACGGATCGCAGGGTAGAAATATGTTTGAAAATTATTTATTCCCTTGCAGGAGGTGTGTCCAGATCGGCTTTGGCCGTGTGCTGGGTGGCAAGAGCTATGGAGCACTGGGCTGATACCTTGGAGGCATCCCTGGACCCAGACTCGTCACCTGAACAGTTGGAGTTGGTGGGTAATTTAAGGGACTCAGCTACCTACATTAATGAGGCAGCTTTAGATATGGGCCTCATGGCATCCAAGATCTCCTCGGCAGCAGTGGCGGCTCGTCGTATCCTGTGGCTGCATTCTTGGAAGGCGGATGCTGATTCCAAAAAGGGTTTGGAGGGGTTACCCTTCAATGGAGAAGTGCTGTTTGGCCCTGATCTAGACAAAATTGTGGCTACTTCGGCAGCAGCTAAGTCTGTCTTCCACTACTGTCCCGCAGAACAGACCCAGGGTACAGTCCTTTCCTGGGAGGTCTGCCGCCAAGAAACCTGCAAAGCCCAGGATGCAGGCCTGGAGTACCAGATGTCCCACTCCCAAGTCCGATGACAAACCTTCGGCCTGACAGGACGGGCCTCTCTTTGGGGGACCTCAAAGTGGGAGGCTGACTTCTGAAATTCGCCCAGAGCTGGTGTCTGACCACTTCAGACACATGGGTCAGAGAAGTGGTCTCTCAGGGGTATGCCCTCTCCTTCCGCAGGAGGCCTCCCAGCCGTTTTTTCACCATGGGCCTTCCGTTCAGTCAGGACAAGGCCCGGGAACTCAAGAAGGTAATGCACTCGATGCTCCAGAATGGAGTTATAGTGCTAGTTCCTTGTCTCAGAAGGGATTGGGGTATTACTCCAATCTTTTTCTGGTGCAGAAACCCAATGGGTCCTACCGGCCGATACTCAACCTCAAATCCCTCAACAAATTTCTGAGGGTTCCTCGGTTCAGGATGGAGACCCTGCGTTCCATTATTTTAGCAATGGAACCTGGGGATTTCATGGTGTCGCTGGATATTCAGGATGCTTACCTGCATATCCCTATTGTCCCAGCACACCAGTGCTTCCTCAGATTTGCAGTGGTCAAGGACCACTTCCAGTTTCAGGCTCTGCCCTTCGGTTTGGCTACAGTACCTCGGGTGTTCACCAAGGTTATGGCCATCATGGCAGCCCACCTTCGGTTGCAGGGAGTCCGTCTGTTACCTTATCTGGACGATCTCCTGTTACTGGCAGAGTCCTCAGAGAAACTTCAGCGCCATCTGCAACTAACAGTCTCTGTATTACAGTCTTTCGGCTGCCTGATAAATTGGAAGAAGTCCTCCCTGGTACCATTACAGAGGATGCTCCATCTAGGAGCTCTGTTGGATTCCCAACATCAGAGGATCTTGGTGATGGGAGGAAACATCTCTGCGTTATAAGCAAAGGTCCGTCTTTGCCTGCAGAGTCGCCGGGTGTATATTCACTCGGCAATGAGGTTACTGGGGTCCATGCTATCCATGTTCGACATGGTAGAGTTTGCCCAGTTTTACTCGAGACCTCTGCAGAAGCTGATCCTCTCCAGATGGAATGCGTCGCCCCAAAGGATAAAAGACACAGACTATGGTGCTTTCCCCGGAGGTGCGATTATCTCTGGCCTGGTGGCTACAGACGGCTCACCTGAACAAGGGGCGCCCATTTTGGATTGCGGACTGGGCCCTTCTGACGACGGATGCCAGTCTCCGGGGCTGGGGAGCGGTGATGGGTCCAAGGTGGACATCGGTAGAAGCTGCTCTTCCAATACACATAGTGGAACTGCGGGCAGTATTCAAGGCTCTCCAGCAAGCACGACAGGTCCTGCAGGGAAAACCTGTGCAGGTACAGTCTGACAACGCCACCACGGTGGCATACATAAACTGCCAAGGAGGGACTCGCAGTCAGGCGGCTCTGACAGAGGTGTCCCGCATTCTAGTATGGGCGGAAAAGCATCTCACTGCAATTTCAGCAGTGTTCATACCAGGAGTTCTCCACTGGGAAGCAGATTTTCTCAGCAGTCAAGACGTGCATCCAGGAGATTGGTCTCTTCACCAGGAGGTGTGTCAGCTACTGGTGAACAAGTGGGGCCTTCCAGAGATAGATCTGATGGCCTCACGACACGACAACGAACTGCCGATGTTCGGGTCAGGAACAAGAGACGCAAAGACTTGTCTAGAGGACGCTCTGGCGGTCAAGTGGACTTTCCAGTATGCGTACGTCTTCCCTCCGTTCTCCCTTCTTGCTCGAGTGATACGCAAATTCAAGCAAGAAGGCGGCATGCTACTGCTGATTGATCCAGAGTGGCCCAAGCTTCACTGGTAAACGGATCTTCAGAGTCTCTCACTGGACACTCCGCTGTTGTTGCCTCAACATCAGGACCTGCTGTCTCAGGGTCCTTGCCTTCATCCGGACCTGAGTCGGCTGTCTTTGACGGCGTGGCTATTGAGACTGCCCTCTTGAGGTCCAGAGGTTTCTCCAGCTCGGTGGTCAACACCATGCTGAGAGCTCGGAAGCCTTCATCTGCCAACATCTACCATAGAGTGTGGTGGGCTTTCTTCCAGTGGTGTCGCACTAGAGGTTATGCTCCTCAGGTGTTCAGATTGCCCAGGGTTCTGGCCTTCCTACAGGCGGGTTTAGACCAGGGTCTTCGCCTATCTTCCCTGAAGGTACAGGTGTCTGCACTTTCAGGGTGGTTTCATCGTAGGATTGCTATGCTTCCTGATGTCCGCACCTTCATGCAAAGGGTGCTTCTTATTCAGCCTCCCTTTGTTCCACCTGTGGCACCATGGGATCTGTCTGTGGTCTTGAAGACTCTTCAAGGACTGCCCTTTGAACCGCTGGGCTCAGTGGATTTGAAATGGCTAACCATTAAGAATGTATTCCTTCTGGCTATTGCTTCGGCCAGAAGGGTTTCAGAATTGGGAGCTCTCTCATGTAGACCTCCATTTCTAATTTTTCATAGAAACAGGGTTGTGCTGCGCACTCGTCCTGGGTTTCTTCCAAAGGTGGTATCTAGTTTCCATATCAATGAGGAAATTATTGTACCATAGTTTACTTAACCGGACCTTTCGGTTGGTGAGGCCACCTTGGATGTGGTGCGGGCCTTGAAAATCTATGTGGACCGCACTTCAGTCTATAGGAAGTCAGACTCTTTGTTTGTCCTTTATGGCTTCCATAAAAGAGGTTGGCCTGCCACTAAACAAATATTGGCAGGATGGATTCGACTGGCTATCTGACGCTTTTGCTCACGAGGGTTCCTGTTCTAGGCTCATTCCACTAGGTCTGTGGGTCCTTCATGGGCAGCTCGATGTGGCGCCTCAGCTGTTCAGCTTTGCAAGGCGGCCACGTGGTCATCTGTCCATACTTTTGTACGGTATTATGCTTTTGATACCTACGCCCCTCAAGATGCTTCCTTCGGGCGACGGATTCTCCTCTCAGCACAGGAGCGTCCCCACCCTTGAAGGATACTGCTTTGGGACATCCCCAAGGTATCCTGTGGATACCCTATGGACCCTGATGTAGAAAATATGAGATATGGTAAGAACTTACCTTTGTTATCTCTATTTCTACAAAGTCCATAGGGTTCCACAGGACTCCCGCCCTGTCGCACCTGTACTGCAGATGGACTGTGGTTCTGGTCACCGGTTTTTCCGTCTCCCTCTGGTGAGACTGGGATTCTTGTGTGTTCTCTCTCTCTTTATCCTCCTCCGGCCTATGGCTTGTGATGAAACTGAGTGCCTGAGACCCCAGTGCATCCTGGGAGGATGGAGAAGTTTTCAACTGTGGTGCCTGGATGTCTGCCGCCATCGCCTATACCCAAGGTATCCTGTGGAACCCTATGGACTTCGTAGAAATAGAGATAACAAAGGTAAGTTCTTACCATATCTCATATTATCTACTGGTTATAAATGTATGTTTTATATATTTTAACAATATGTAATTGTACTATACGTTTTCTATGCTAAATGTGAATAAATGTTATTGTTAGATATACCCTATTGAACAGTGTTTAAATACTAATCATCAATACTTTTGCGCTGTTTTTTAAATATATTTATGCTCTACATAATCTCAGGTGACCTCCTGATTTTGTACAGCAGCAAATGTATATGAAGATATTTTATATCCTATAGTTCATTCTAATTGGGTTATAACAATATCTCTGTGCCCTATAAAATTGAGTCACATCTTTCCTGTAGGACACGGAAGTGACAGCAGGTAGCACAGTCCTTTAGTTTCTTTATTCCTATGTAGGAGTTGGGAATCTGGAGGTAAACAAAGTTTGTATGAAATGGGATTGGTGACCCAAGATATACTGACAGGACCGATGTAGCCTGGAACAGACTTCATGAAGGATACTTGGAGATGCAGGTTATTAATGCACAGGCTGCAGATTAGGAATGGCTTTCCTTCTCTTCTGCTAAAATATTGGATGCAGATAAGAAAAGTCATGGCGTAGAAATTTGGCAGCTAGATCTGAAGGAGGAGGGATGGAAGAGAAGGAGGGAACCTGGGCCACATACCATAGACTGTATGGATGGGAATAGAAGAGGATGACTCATGGTAGTGATTGTTGTGAGTTCTGCTGAAGGGTGAGGCTCGGACCAGTTATCCTGAGATGAGAAAATGTACACACTTGTAATGTCTGACACAAAGACCTCCAGAATTTGGCCACAAACTGTACACCCCGATCAGAGACTATTCCAATGATACAGCCAGAGACAGAATATTTAGTTGAGCTGGTGCAGAAGGAAGATCTCAGAGTGGTATGTCATGGGCCATTTTGGAGAATGAATCTACTCAGGAACAGATGCTGGGGTATTTGAGGTTGGTAGCTCGGCCCATGGAAATGTGGGACCAGGGAATGCTTGGAATGGGCAGCAGTAGTAAATGTCCTGCTGTAAACTGCCAGGGACATTTGCATTGAAAACACTGGAAATAGGTGACCACAAAGTGCTTCTTATCATTGTATCACTTTCTCTCACCACTTATATGACTGAGAATTGTCATCTATTTATACTCATTCTTCTTAATCCCAGAACACTCCGATACTCACCTTCCCCTTCACTATTCCTTCATCACTGACCTTGGCACGTTCTCCACATTCATCCCCACTGTGATCAATGATGAGACTCGCTTCCTATAACAATATAATTACACATGATGCTACCTCTATATGTCCCCTCTCGTTTGTCTCTTATTCCTATGTTACTCTATATATCACTCACCTCTTCTATATCTTTGACCATCTTAATTACTGATATAATGGTCAACATTCAGTATCATATTTCATGATTAATTATAACTAATAATAAAGATTTACATATTTTATTATTTTGTTATACCTATGGAGTTATATATTTTTATCATATATATATATATATATATATATGTATGTATGCAGTTGGGAAGCCGGCGGACGTAATCCCGACGGCCGTCTTCCCGACTGCTTTATCCCGGCGAGGGTTAAATGACCGGCGTCTACATCTAGACGCCAGTCATTTTATCCAACGCCGGGAGACCTATCGAAGTGATGCCGGGTGTTGCAGCAGATAGCCGTGGGGGGAGGGTTAGGTTTAGGGCTTCCGGGGGGACTTAGGGTTAGGCACCCCCCCCCAGGAGGTTAGGGTTAGGCTAGGGTTAGGGTTAGGCACCCCTGGGGGGACTTAGGTTTATGCGGCGCGGAAGGGGGGGTTAGGTTTAGGCACTTAGAGGGGGGATTAGGGTTAGGCACTGGGGGGAAGGTTAGGGTTAGGCACCCCTAAGGAGGGTTAGGGGGTGGAGGTTAGGTTAGTAAATACTTACCTAGGGACGATCGGGATTTTCACCCATGTCGGGCAGCTGCTGTCGGGACTTGCGTCCGGCGGTAAGTCATACCGATTCCATATATATTGCGGTTGAATTTGATGTATTTTTTTCTGATCCGAGTGTGGCCAATAACATCGTAGCGTATTATCGATACATCGATGACCTTTTTATAGTCTGGCGAGGTTCGCAACAGTCGTTTGCTGATTTGATTGACTCACACAATAGGCGCATAGATCCTGTTAAATTCACGAATTCTATTGACATGCATTGCGTAAATTTTCTTGACGTTACTATAACTAAAAGTAATGGTCGTCTAGTGCCTTCCCTGTTTGCAAAACCGACTGATAGAAATAACATCCTATTGGCAAGCAGTGCACACCCTGTCCCTTTGAAAAATGCCTTGCCTTACTCTCAATTTTTGCGAGCTTTAAGGATTGCACCTGACAGGGTTGTAGCGTTACAACAGGTGGATATGATGTATGCTAAGTTTCTGCAGAGAGGGTATCAGAAGAGTGTTTTAGAACAGGCTAAAGCTAAAGCTTTGGCTATCCCTGTCGATAAATTATTGACCGATGTAAATTCCACCAAGGACCGCAGCATTGATAGACATCTTTGGATTAATCGATATAATCATCGTAGCACTGATATTAATAAACAAGCAAAATTATTATGGCCTATTATAACGTCCGATAAGGATCTTAATATGCTACATAATAAAAAATTGATGTCTTGTTATCAGAGAGGCAAAAATTTGAGAGATTATCTGGTCAAGAACGATGTTTCATCGATGGGCAAGCCTAGTAATATCAAGTCTTTTTTGGGTACGCCGAAGGTGGGGTGTTTTAGGTGTCCGAATTGTATCATTTGCCGTTCTCTTCAGACTGGGACATTTTTTTGCCACCCGTATTCTGGTATTAAATTTACCATTAGACATCATGTAACGTGTACCACCAAGTTTATTGTCTATGTTATTACATGCCCTTGTTCGAAGATTTATGTAGGCAAGACGGAATGTACTTTGAAAGAAAGGATGGCCCAACACCGTTCTGCTATTAGGGCTGCCCTTGCCGTAGGTACTAGTGATCAACCAGTGGCACGACATTTTGTTATTACAGGACATAATCTTTCAGCACTCCGCTACAAAATTATCGACCACGTCCCCCCTCTTATCAGAGGTGGTGATCGAGGACGAAAGTTGCTACAGTGTGAGTCACAATGGATCATGCGTTTAGACTCCCTTTCCCCTCGTGGGTTAAATGAAACACTGGGTCTTCAGTGTTTCGTTTAAATAGGTCACTATTTGTATCCATTTCAGGTGTATAGGGGCCACTCTTTGTTCCTTTATTTTATCTAGTTCTTATGTGACACGCATTTGTTATTAATTTTTTTTGTGTATCTTTTGATGGTCTGATATTAATAGGAGGGATCTGCTAATTTTTCAATTTTGTGCAGCATATTCTATGACTAGGTTCTTGTAATGATCAGTTGTTACTTACTTTGATGTGCACGCAATTGTGCACCAGTGTAGTTATGCATTTATGGTGATGTTTTGCCCTGCTTGTAAATAAGCACTTCTATATATTTTACATGATTGTTTGTATTGTTTTTATGTGTGTGTATCTTGTTTAGTGTTATTGTAGCCATGGCAACCGTTTGTTGCTGTTGTGCTGTGGTGAGGTCACTTCCAGGTCCGGAGACTTCCGGTTTTCGGCTCCAGGAAGTGAGGTCTCCGCAAGGCATGGCGTCTAACTGCTATTTATATGTGGTAAGTGTCTATTATATGTTTGACTTGTATGCTTGACGAAAGCGCGGAATAAAGCGCTGAAACGTTGCAAAATGATCTTCTGGTTGTGAACACATTTATTATGGAGTGCCGCCTTGCGTTCTATATATATATATATATATATATATATATATATATAGTTACAAGAATCACATAGACTGGGTAAAATCCATCAGTAGCTTTATTGCTCACCACAGTCAGGTTTACAGGACATGGCAGTTTCACAGGCAAGATAATACATAAAGTCTTCCAAACAGCAATGTTTCTTCAGTGGACTCGCAGGTCCTGGAACCCTAACACTAGTCACCCCAGGACCTATAAGCTGGGTGACTATCTCACCATCAGGCTCAGTTGTGCCAGTGTCTCTGCAGTTCTTAAACCAGCTTCCCACAGGTGTCTGTAATCGGCTGCATTTCCAGGCACTGATTGATCAACACCTGAACTGGACATAACACAATCCGAATGCCAACGCTCTGCCAAACCTGGGAGATCTGGATATTCCACATTTACTTCCTGTGGAATTATGCTAACCCTGTCACACTCCTCCCCTCTTAGCTTCAACCACCCTGGTGATGCGAAAACACTTTCAGGTGAGCTATCTGCCTCGCCCACATCTATTTGTGCCATCTGTCCGGGTACACAGCTCTCTACAATTTTCTCCAGTTTGTCATCCTCACCTTCCTCCTCCTCCTCTAGCTTCACCATAGGGTTGTTTGGAGGATCAGGCCCAACAAACCTTCTGGAATGTACATCAGCATTGAGGGGCTGTTTCCCTTGACGATGCTGCACCTCAAACTTAAATGGCTGCAAAGACAAAAACCAGCGGGTTACACGAGCATTCACTACTTTGTTCATGTGCATCAACTGTAAAGGGGCCTGATCTGTAACCAACACAAACTCCAGCCCCAACCAATAATATTTTAATGAGTCTACTGCCCAATTAATTGAGAAGAAAGAGAAAGATACTCTCTTTTTGTGGGGCACTCAAACTACTATATTATAAAACGTAGCTTTTAATATGTGTGCTATTAAAATAATGAAATAATGTGACAAACATCTATACGTGAACACTGAAAAAAAACAAACACAATATGTAATCTGGGCCACAGTGGGTCCAGTTATGAGTGACTGATAAGAGATAGGGAAAAAGTTTTATATATATATCCGATCTCTAAATCCCAATATGGGTCAGACACAAAAATTATGACACTGTGGTCAAAAAGGCGAAAATATGTATATATTGAAGGGGATTTATATAAGGAAATATAAAGGATATCTGCCCTTCAATGTAATAGTCGGTGACTACCTAGCTAACTCCCTGTAAATAGGGGTGGTTCCAAAATTGCTGTCTGTTTTGGAATACATCTACTATACAAGTGATTCTGTCAGTAGTCCCACCAGTGCTTAGGATATCCTCATCCCCTTTTCCCTATACAAAGTTGCCCAATTAATTGCCCAGCACTCTTGCTCCGCAGTTGAGTACTTGCGCTCCCTGGGCAGCAATTTCCAGCTAAGGTAGAGGTTGGGTTTCTCTTCCCCGTCTACCACTTGGGAAAGGTCTGCCCCCAATCCCGTACCTGAGGCATCTGTCTGCAATATAAACTTCTTTTTAAAGTTATGAGCCTGCAAAACAGGTTCTGCACGCAAGGAGCGCCTTAAATCCTGCCATGCAGCTTCTGCTGCTCTAGACCACACTATCTTGTCTGAGGACTGTTTTTTAAGACACTCAGTTAATGGTGCTGCCCTAGTGGCAAAAGGAATGTTCTGAGCTGGGATTTACATTTGGGTTTAGGCCATGTAAGGACCGCCTCCACCTTACTGGGCTGAGGTTTTACCTGCCCTCTGCCTACAATATATCCCAAATATTTTGCCCTCACCATTCCAATGGCACACTACACAGGATTAGCAGTAAACCAATGTGCCTGTAAAGATTGCAACACTGCTTCTACTCTTGGTAGCTGTGACTCCCAGTCGGGGCTAAAGATGACTGTGAGGTCGCAGCAACCTGTTCATAGCCCTCTGTAGGGTTGCCGGAGCCCCATGCAGACCAAACAGCAGCTTTTTATACTGAAACAAACCTGGGGTAGAGAAGGCTGTTTTGGCATTATCAGCTTCAGTTAAAGGAATCTGCCAATACCCTTTTGTCAGATCTAGGGTGGTGAGATACTCATGGTTTCCTAGATTCTCCAACAGCTCATCCACCTGGGGCATCGGATAGGAATCAAACTGTGACACTTTATTTAATTTGCGAAAATCATTGCAGAATCTTAAATCACCTGAAGGTTTAGGCCAGTGATTCCCAACCTCTGTCTTTAAGTTCTGTAACACCTCTCACTCCTGCCCACCTGTCCTCACTTCAGTTAACTCTGCATGTAATAACTGAATTTGGGTCTCCTGCCCTACAGCCAATTCAGCAAACGCTTTCATCAATTCCTCCATATTACACTGCTTTATCCCTTTATGGACAAACTTAGGAGGCTTTATAAATTCTCTTTTGGAAGCCAGTTCCCCAGCAATCTATATCAGCTGGCTTCTCTTAAAACTGCCCAACATTCCCTGGCCTTTCAACCACATACATAGGAATTAAGCAGTTTTTATATTGTGCACAATTTGCTTATACACAGACATATCACTGTGAACAACTGCCATTTTATGGCTTTCCTGCCACACTCACCCACCCAGCTGCTAGTAAAATGTCTCACTCACCAAGCCACTGCGCAGTGGGTAGAGTCCTGCAAAGCATCTCACTGCTGCTGGGGTGGATCCGGTCACTGTATCTGGGCTCTTGCTGCGTAGTAGTATCCAGCAAGGTCCCTGGTTGGGCACCAAATGTGACAGGAATCACATAGACTGGGTAAAATCTATCAATAGCCTTTATTGCTCACCACAGGCAGGTCACACATATATATATATATATATATATATACCCAGATACAAGGAAATACAGAAATATACATTTAAGTCCATTATAGCAATGCTCAACTGATGACAGAGTTGAGCTCCATCGATTCGTTCAAACCACCAGGGTATAGAGGGTTAAATCTTATTACCCCATAGACCTCACTACTACACTAAATGGATGGATAAATGGATTACCCCCTCTAGCTGTCAGTGAGAACATTTCACTCCCAGTGATTATAAGACAGGCGGGATCACTATTATGCTTATGGTAAAAGTGTCGTGGAACACTATGCATAGTACTTCTATTAATAATCTTCTGACAATGATCCCTAGTACATAGGAGTCTGATAGTACGTCCCACATAAAAGAGACCCCAATCACATGTGAGCAGATATACAATAAACTTAGAGTTACAGGGCCTGATGCAGCAAGGATCGCAGTGACTAATACGCACGCAATTGGCTGATGCAGCAAGGATCGCAGTGACTAATACGCACGCAATCGGCTGATGCAGCAAGGATCGCAGTGACTAATACGCACGCAATTGGCTGATGCAGCAAGGATCGCAGTGACTAATACGCATGCAATCGGCTGATGCAGCAAGGATCGCAGTGACTAATACGCACGCAATCGGCTGATTGTTGCGTTCTGTGCATGGGTATGCATCACTGCGTGTGCGCGAACTCACCACTGTGATTACACAGCAAGCAAACTGCGATCGCAGACATCAGGCAGTCCCATCGCAGAGTGAGTGGCAGGAGGTGACTTTTGGGGGTGGTGACGGGAGGGGGTGGTTGGCAAATTGCAGGCGTGCCAGTGGGTTTGATTTTCTGTCCAACCATCCAACTAGTTGATTGGTTGGAATGAAAATCCGGTAAGGTATGAAAGTAAATGACAATCAGCAATTTGCTCCCAAAATGCCGGAAAATGGACAAAAACTGTTGTTTAAACAAATTGTTTAGGTCAAACATTTAACAAACTTGTCTGACGCCATTTTCATCTGTTTTCTGGCATTTAGGAGCAAATCGCTGATCATCAGTTACTCCCATACATTACCAGATTTTCATTCCCACCAATCACCTAGTTGGATGGTTGGACAGAAAATCTTTACGTGTATGCAGCATTAGGCATAAGC
This sequence comes from Taudactylus pleione, assembly GCA_031769625.1. Lineage (NCBI taxonomy): Eukaryota > Metazoa > Chordata > Amphibia > Anura > Myobatrachidae > Taudactylus > Taudactylus pleione. The sequence goes on along the minus strand of JAUIMM010000458.1, from coordinate 381,053 downwards.
AGTTTTTGTCTATCCATTAAATGGACCTCTGTATATGCCAGTTCTAATAAAGTCTCTGGTTAACACCATTGTTTGAAAGTATGGAGCATATCTCTAGCTTGTCTTGAAAACATCTCTATGCCGATATAATTGCGTCGAAGGCGCATAAACTGGCCCTTTAGAATCCATCTTTTGTTAATTTCAAAGCTAGTATTTTTGTTATTATATTCTATGTATATTTTGATTGTGTGAGAGCCTGCTGTGTAACTGTGAGAGAGCCTGCTGTGTGACTGTGTATGAGAGCCTGCTATGTGTGACTGTGAGAGCCTGCTGTGTAACTGTGTGTGAGACTGTGGGAGAGCCTGCTGTGTGACTGTGTATGAGAGCCTGCTATGTGTGACTGTGTTAGAGCCTGCTGTGTAACTGTGTGTGAGACTGTGGGAGAGAGCCTGCTGTGAGCGTGACTATGAGAGAGCCTGCTGTGTGACTGTGTGTGTGACTGTGGGAGAGAGCCTGCTGTGTGTGACTATGAGAGAGCCTGCTGTGAGCGTGACTATGAGAGCCTGCTGTGTGTGACTATGAGAGCCTGCTGTGAGCGTGACTATGAGAGAGCCTGCTGTGTGAATGTGTGTGTGACTGTGGGAGAGAGCCTGCTGTGAGCGTGACTATGAGAGAGCCTGCTGTGTGAATGTGTGTGTGACTGTGGGAGAGAGCCTGCTGTGAGTGTGACTATGAGAGAGCCTGCTGTGTGACTGTGGGAGAGAGCCTGCTGTGAGCGTGACTATGAGAGCCTGCTGTGTGACTGTGTGTGAGAGCCTGCTGTGAGCGTGACTATGAGAGAGCCTGCTGTGTGTGACTGTGTGAGAGCCTGCTGTGTGTGACTATGAGAGCCTGCTGTGAGCATGACTATGAGAGCCTGCTGTGAGCGTGACTATGAGAGCCTGCTGAGTGACTATGAGAGAGCCTGCTGTGTGTGACTATGAGAGCCTGCTGTGAGCGTGACTATGAGAGCCTGCTGTGAGCGTGACTATGAGAGCCTGCTGTGAGCGTGACTATGAGAGCCTGCTGTGAGCGTGACTATGAGAGCCTGCTGTGTGACTGTGTGAGAGCCTGCTGTGTGTGACTATGAGAGCCTGCTGTGAGCATGACTGAGAGCCTGCTGTGAGCGTGACTATGAGAGCCTGCTGTGAGCGTGACTATGAGAGCCTGCTGTGAGCGTGACTATGAGAGCCTGCTGTGTGAGAGCCTGCTGTGAGCGTAACTATGAGAGCCTGCTGTGAGCGTGACTATGAGAGCCTGCTGTGTGACTGTGTGAGAGCCTTCTGTGAGTGTGTGACTGTGGGAGAGAGCCTGCTGTTAGCGTGACTATGAGAGAGCCTGCTGTGTGACTGTGAGAGCCTGCTGTGTGACAGTGTGTGACTGTGTGAGAGCCTTCTGTGAGTGTGTGACTATGAGAGCCTGCTGTGAGCGTGACTATGAGAGAGCCTGCTGTGTGACTGTGTGAGAGCCTGCTGTGAGTGTGTGACTGTGGGAGAGAGCCTGCTGTGAGCGTGACTATGAGAGAGCCTGCTGTGTGACTGTGTGAGAGCCTGCTGTGAGTGTGACTGTGGGAGAGTGCCTGCTGTGAGCGTGACTATGAGAGAGCCTGCTGTGTGACTGTGTGAGAGCCTGCTGTGTATGACTATGGGAGAGCCTGCTGTGTGTGACTATGGGAGAGCCTGCTGTGAGTGTGTGACTGTGGGAGAGAGCCTGCTGTGAGCGTGACTATGAGAGAGCCTGCTGTGTGAATGTGTGTGTGACTGTGGGAGAGAGCCTGCTGTGAGCGTGACTATGAGAGAGCCTGCTGTGAGCGTGACTATGAGAGAGCCTGCTGTGTGACTGTGTGAGAGCCTGCTGTGTGTGACTATGGGAGAGCCTGCTGTGTGTGACTATGGGAGAGCCTGCTGTGTGTGACTATGGGAGAGCCTGCTGTGTGTGACTATGGGAGAGCCTGCTGTGTGTGTGACTGTGGGAGAGCCTGCTGTGTGTGACTATGGGAGAGCCTGCTGTGTGACTGTGTGAGAGCCTGCTGTGTGTGACTATGGGAGAGCCTGCTGTGTTTTGTATTCAGAGTAAGGAAGGGAATTGGGTACAGCGGTTATCCTGAATAGTAGAGTTAATACACTGATTACTCTGTGCAGTTAGTACTTTCTCCTTTGCTAATATATCATTACTACTGGTTAGAGTTAGATTGGTTAACTTCTCAGTCCGTTCCCAGAATGTACTCACCAGCCTCACGGCCTCTATATCTCCCCGTAATTTCTATCTGATGGGGACACTATTAGTTGGAGTCAGTGACACAGTCACCTCTCAGGCAGGAGAGCTGCAGCAGCCATGTTGGGAGGCAGATACACGGCCGCTGGGGTCTTTCTCAGGCCTGCGCCCAGGTGTGAAGTCACATGACCGCTGGGACACGGAAGCTGCTGCAGCCATCAGGAGCAGGTGAGTAGCTGCTGGGCCACCAGGGAGAATATGGCGACTTTCTACAGCTTGACTAATGTCATCATTCTCATGTCAGCATTATACATGTTGCCAGATCACACCATCGATGGCTTGGTTCCAATGTTCGATGGTTTACCCCAACAAGGCTGAGGTTCCAATGTTTCCTCACTATTGACATATTAGTTCTGATGTTGGATCACTGTGACTGTCTCCTGTGGCCCGGCCATCACCCACTTACTCCAGACTCTTCCACCAGACACACAGCTTGGGCAGCGGTCAGGTGTCTATGATGTCACAGTAATACTCAGTATGTCACTACAGAGCAGCTCTGCCTGGCAATGATAGAGGACACTGCTGATTGGCTAAGCCCAGAGTCTGTCAGGGCAGTCACAGGAGGTGGGCAGGTGTTTATGATTCCAGTGACAATTCCCAGCATCCTCCTCCTCAGACCAAAGCTGGGGATGTGCAGAGGGGCAGGTACATTAGTCCATGTATAAGGGGGAACTGTCCTATTATATCTGTATGACTGACATAGAGCAGACACATTACTGACATAGGGAGTCGCTGTGACCCATCAGATAGGCTCATACACAGGTCCTTGTACCCATTACATGATCCCACATATGGGCTGTTATGGATCACATGTGGTGGATTCTCCCATGTTATACTTTTCATTATTGATCACTGCCCTAAACATATATCACAATATATGGGAACCATGGTATTAATATTAAGGTTGGGACACTGGCCATTCAGATACCGGTGGTCAGAATCCCAATGCCTGGAGGTAAGTACCCTAATCCCTCCCCTCACCTTAACCCTAATCCTCCACCTCCCCCTTCCCCCCACATCTCAATACAATAATAATAAATTATAATTTAGTGTATGATTACTAAACACAGCAATGAGGCAGAAATGTCTACATCAAAATCATTTTATTGCAAGATTACAAGAATATAGTTTCCTTCTTTAGTAACACTTGGCGGTAAATTTAGAGTTTTTAGAAGTGAGTTTTAAAAGGATTGTTGCCCATAGCAACCAATCAGATTCTATCTATTATCTTCTAGAAGGTGCTGGTTAAATGTTAAGTAGAACCTCATTGGTTGCTAAGGGCAACATCACTTTTAAAACTCACTTCTAAAAACTCTCACTTTAGTAAATTTACCCCTAGGAATGCTATAACTAGGATGGACTTGACCGCCAGCACCCAGGCAGGGATAATAATACTTGATTTAGGCTCCCCCTCGTGTGAAAGGGATAGGAGTCCGATACATCATCCAGTTCACCCTTGGCTGACGATCTGTGTTAGACAGCAGTGCAGGCTGGGAAGTAACCACAGGGCGTTTATTACGCCATCTTGTGTTTCTTAGAATCGTTGTGGTGCTAAGATTAGCTGCAGGGACCCATTGTCAGCGTATGCAACACACAGTTCCATCTAACATATTACATCGAGCAGCACGCACCAGTATGTGACCAATCCTAGGCACACCTGTATTAGGGCAGATTGTAAAGACAAGGGATAGATATACACTGACAGGTGAGAGAAAAAGCAGTCAGCACTAGCATAAGTCACATACAATGCAGACATATATATAAACATTACATATAATATACTGCACATGGCACTACATTCAACTGCCCAGATTCAGTGTCTGGGAAGGCTACAGCGCTGTATACACTGACCTAAATGGTAAGGTACGCAGGGGGACTGGACCAACTGCAGTCCTAGGAGATCTGCTGCACCACAGTAAAATGGCCGCAGGAGACCTCAGAGGAAGCGTGGCCCACGGAGGAAGCAGCTCAGGGACGCCAGACCTTCCGCTGGAAAGGCGCGCTAAGCTAAGCCACTGGAAAGGGAAGGCTGCCTCCCCTGGCCGGCTATTAACCCCCGGGATGCCGTTGCCGATCGTTAAGTCCCTGGTGGTCTAGTGGACATGCGGGGGGCCCGCCGCCACTGCCAGCACCTCCGGTCTGTCCCCAAATACAATAGACTGCAGAAATGCGCAGATCACCGCAAGTGGTGACCCGTGACCTTACCTGCTCCCCGTTGATCCGGCCACAGTCCAGGGCACCCGCAGAGTCCGGCTAGCACAGACTCTGGGGTCCCCAGATCTGCACTGGCATCGCGGCGCCAGCGGGGTGATGGAGCGGCAGCTTGGACGTCCTATGGACAGCTGCGACTCAGAAGAGTCCAAAAATAAATAAAAAATTTTAAAATAAAATTAAAAGTAGCTTAGGGGCTGCTAATCAGCCCCCCCCCCCGCGATAACTGTGACCCGACTACGGCCGGGCACCTACTCAAACTGAGGTGCCTCTGGCTTGGGGGCAGGATTATAGGGAGTGGACCCAGTGCATCCAGGGAACTGAAAGCTTTAACTGCATGGTGCCCGGATTTGGTTCCCAACCTATACCCCAAGGTCAACCCCGTGGACCCCCTATGGACCCTGAAGAAGAAAATGTGGTAAAACCTGTCCTGTAATAGCGGAGTTTGGGAAACTCTGATCTGATAGAATAAGGAAACTGAAGACATTTACAGGAGGAACCTGTTGGAGCTCTACGTTGGTGACATCCGTGTGGATAACAAGAGATATGGTAAGAACTTACCTTTGTTATCTCTGTTTCTACGAAGTCCATAGGGTCCACAGGGTGACCTTGGGGTATAGCTGGATCCTGGATCCTCGGGCACCACGGAGTTAAAGCTTTTAGCTGCTTCCAGGATGCACTTGGGTCCAACCTCCTCTATACCCCGCCCTCGAGCCACAGTCACCTCAGTTGGTAAGCAGCCAAGGCCGGAGGAGGAGACGAAACAGAGAGAAGGAAGACTGGAACACACAAGAACCATACTCACAGAAATGGGAGACGGAAAACCGGTGACCAGTCACAGAGCCCATATGAAGCCAGGTGCGTCAGGGCGGGTGCCCTGTGGACCCTATGGACTTCGTAGAAACAGAGATAACAAAGGTAAGTTCTTACCATATCTCTTGTTTTCTACAGGGTCCATAGGGGTCCACAGGGTGACCTTGGGGATGTCCCAAAGCAGTCCAACTAAGGGCGGGGACGCTCCTGTGCTGATAGAACCCGGCGCCCAAAGGATGCATCCTGAGAGGCAAAGGTATCAAATGCATAGAACCTCAAAAAAGTCTGAATGGAAGACCAGGTGGCCGCCTTACAAAGCTGAACAGCAGAGGCGCCATGGCTAGCAGCCCAAGAAGGCCCCACAGACCGAGTGGAATGAGCCTTAACAGAGGCTGGAGCAGGTAAACCCTCCTGCATATAAGCCTCAATAATAACAGAACGAAGCCAACGGGCTAGAGTTTGTTTGTTGGCAGGCCAACCCCTCTTGTGAAAACCAAAGAGGATAAACATAGAATCCGACTTCCTCACAGAACTAGTCCAGTCCACATAAACCTGGAGTGCACGGACAACATCTAAGGAAGCCTCCCCAGCCGAAAGATCAGGCGACTGAAAAGCTGGTACAACAATTTCCTGATTAATGTGGAACCTGGAAACCACCTTAGGCAGGAAATCAGGACGAGTGCGAAGCACCGCTCTGTCCTGATGAAAAACCAGAAAGGGGGGACGACAGGAAAGCGCCCCCAAATCCGAAACCCTCCTGGCAGAAGCAATTGCCAATAGGAACACAGTCTTAAAAGTTAGCCACTTGAGCTCCACTGACTCCAAGGGCTCAAAAGGAGGACCCTGTAAGGCCCGAAGAACCACCACCAAATCCCACGGGCCACAGGTGGCACAAAGGGAGGCTGGATTCTCAAAACACCCTGGAAAAAGGTGTGTACGTCCGGCATAGCAGCAATCCACAGAGCAGACACGTGCACCTTCAGTGAGGAAAGACGTAATCCTAATTCCAAACCCGACTGAAGGAAAGCCAGAATACGCGAAGCCCAGAACACCTGGGGATCATATCTTCTGGCCTCCCACCACTGAAAGTAAGTGTGCCACACTCTGTGGTAGATCCTCGCGGAAGCAGGCTTGCGCGCCCTCAGCAAGGTGGTAATAACGGAGCTAGAAAAGCCCCGAGACCTCAGGACGGCTGTCTCAAGAGCCACGCTGTCAAAGATAGTCGACCCAGATCCGGGTGAAGACAGGGCCCCTGAGACAACAGGTCCGGCTGTTGAGGTAGGAGGTACGGAGTGTCGATGGACAGGCTCCGCAGATCGGAGTACTACGGCCTTCTGGGCCACCAGGATCAGTGTGCCTCCGTCCTGCTTGAACTTGCGCAGGACTCGAGGCAGCAGAGATATCGGCGGGAACAAGCCAGGCGAAACAGCCATTTCACCGACAGCGCGTCTATCAGACTTGCGCCTGCGTCCCTTGTCGACCCGTACACGGGCAGCTTGTGATTGTGACGGGACGCCATCAGGTCCAGCTCTGGCAGCCCCCACTTGTCCACGAGTAGTTGGAATACCTCTGGATGAAGCGACCATTCCCCGGGATGCACGTCGTAATGGCTGAGGAAGTCTGCCTCCCAATTGAGGACTCCCGGGATGAAGACTGCCGAGAGAGCTGGAAGATAGCGCTCTGCCCAAGCCAGGACGCGGGACACCTCCGACATCGCAGCTCGACTGCGAGTCCTTCCCTGGTGATTGATGCACGCCACCGTGGTGGCATTGTCTGACTGCACCTGAACGGCCCTTCCGTGAAGAGCGGTGCCGGACGACTGCAGGGCTCTGTACACTGCCCGCAGTTCCAGGATGTTGATGGGAAGAATTGCTTCCTCCGCCGACCAACGACCCTGAAGTGACAAGGAGCCTGTCACCGCCCCCCAACCCCGGAGACTGGCATCTGTCGTGAGCAGAACCCATTCCGGGATCCAAAAGGGGCGCTCCTCGAGGAGATGAGCAGTCTGTAGCCACTAGGCCCGGGACAGACGCACCTCCGAGGACAACACCAGCATCTGAGAGCGGATCCTGTGTGGTAATCCATTCCACAAAGAATCAGCCTCTGCAGGGGCCTGGAATGGAACTGGGCAAACTCCACCATGTCAAATGCCGACACCATGGACCCCAAAACTCTCATTGCTGAGTGCACCGACACTCTGCCACTGCTTAGACAACTGTGAATCCGCAGCTGTAAGGAGGAGACCTTCTCTGGAGTCAGAAAAATCCGTTGCTGACGAGAGTCCAGCAGGGCCCCCAAATGAACCATCCGCTGTGATGGGAAGAGGGAGGACTTCTTCCAGTTGATCAACCACCCATGCGCCTGTAGACAAGCGATCGTCAGGTGGAGATGCTGGATCAGTACCTCCGGGGAGCTTGCCAGCAAGAGGAGGTCGTTTAGATACGGTAGCAACCGTATCCCCTGGCTCCGAAGGTGAGCCGCCATGACCGCCATCACCTTGGTAAATACCCTTGGTGCCGTGGAGAGGCCAAAGGGTAGAGTCCTGAATTGGTAGTGGAGAATAGCAAACCGCAGAAACCGTTGGTGCGATGTTGCTATAGGCACATGGAGGTAGGCGTCCTGGATATCCAGGGAGACCATATAATCCCCCGGTTCCATCGCCAGAATGATGGAACGCAAAGTTTCCATCCTGAATTTGGGAACCCTGAGAAACCTGTTCAGGGACTTCAAATTGATGGGGCGATGAGAGCCATTGGGTTTCTGCACCAGAAACAGCATAGAGTAATACCCCATCCCACGTTGAGATTGTGGTACGGGTATAATGACCCCCGCCGTCAGCAAGGCCTCTATGGCTTCCTGAACCTGCAAGGCCTTGGTTTTGTCCTGAGAAGGGCTAATGCAAAAAAACTGGCGAGGCGGCCTGTGCCGAAACAACAGGGCGTACCCCTGGGAGACCACTTCTCGCACCCAGGCATCCGTGGTGGTATTGTGCCAGCACTGGGCAAATTGAAGAAGTCGGCCTCCCACTCTGGGGTCCCCCAGAGGGAGGCCCGTCCCATCACGCAGAAGGCTTATCTTCTTGCTTGGAAGAAGGGCGCCTAGCACTCCAGGCTTGCTTCTTTAGCTTCGAGGCAGTCTTGGTTGCAGACTGCCAAGGGAAGGAATGACCCTTTGCCTTGCCCTGAACCCGAAAGGAGCGAAAGGCCGAGCTTCGGACCTTAGCGGGTGTCGTAGCAGAAGGGAGGAAGGCTGACTTGGATTTTGCCAGGGTATCTACTATTTTGTCCAGGTCCGGACCAAATAGTAACTCTCCATTAAAAGGTAAGGCCTCCAAGCCTTTCTTTGAATCAACGTCTGCTCTCCAAGACCTCAACCACAAGGATCTGCGAGCAGACACTGCTGCCTCCGAAACCCTAGAGGTCAGCAGGCTAGCATCCAAAGATGCTTCTCCAATGTAGGAAGCGGCATCTCTCATCTGTCCTAACAACGCCCTCTGGACATCCGGAGCTTCATCCGTAAACGTATCCTCCAAGGCGTTGGCCCAACCCTCAATGGCCTTGGCCACCCAGGAGATGGCCATGGACGGCCGGGCTACAGCCCCTGAGAGTAAATAGACTTCCTGTCCATAGGATCCTTCAGCGAGGATATAGACGGCAATGGCAAAGTAGCACTCCTGATGAGGCGTGTTACATGGGAATCTTGGATAGTGTGGGAAAGCGCATCCACCCAGGGTGGAGCTGCCACAGGAGCCTGAAATGGCACCACAGCCTGCTGCGCCACAGGGGTGGACTGTATATACATTGGCAACCCCGCATAGGGACCAACAGGCTGAGACCCGGGGGAGTCTGCAATAATTGTGGGACACCCGGGGAATGGGGGATGGTAGGCTGGGGCAATGCCCTAGTAGGGGCGGCAGTCGGGACCGACAGACGGTCCGCGATGGACACCAGCACCTGGGAAAACATCGCCCATGGTGGCTCCTGCGACATAGGTTTAGACGTACCAGGGATCGCCTGGCACCGTCCGCACAGGCCGTCCTGCGACAAATCCTCCTCCACTCCTGCAGAACAGCGCCTGCAGGAAAACAATACCGGAGCCACGGAGTGCTCAATCTCCTCCTCAGACATGACAGACTATATAATTAAATATACAGTTATGACATAGGAAGAAAACGTGCGCACTCACCAGTATGCTGGACAACAGCCCACAATATGGTACTGTGTAGCACACAACCGTATGTGACGGACCTCACAAACACGTGATCTATATAAGTGAGGTCAGTAGAAACACCCTTCCCCCGCACACCTGTAGGGCTTGTAGGAGAAGGGATAGGTATAGGCTGACAGTAAGTAGAAATTAGCAGACAGGCAGCACTAGCAAAAGTCACATACCATGCAGGAAGATATACTCACTGCACCTTTCCACTACAATCAACCTGCCCAGATTCAGTGTCTGGGAGGGCTATAGTGCTGTGTACACTGTCCTTTTGCAGGGGAGAGGTACACAGGGGGACAGGTCCGCATGCTCCCTAAGAGTATCTGCACTGCCACAGAGAAAATGGCTGCTGGAGACCTCAGAGGAGTGGCCCGAGTAACTGCAGCTCAGCGACGCCAGACTACTAGCTGAAAGGCACGCTGAGCCGCTAGACAGGCAAGGCTTCCTCCCCTGGCTAACATATTAACCCCCGGGTTTCCGGCATCCCGCTTGCCGCGTTATTCACCCTGGTGGTCTAGTGGTCTGGCGGGGTATGCCTCCAATGGAGGGGGAGCCCGCCGCCACTGCTAGCGCCCTCGGTCTGTCCCCTAGACCGGGGGCATGGGACTGCATTTAAGAGGAACCCGTGCACCGCCGCTAATCAGCGGTGCGCGGCTTACCTTGATCTCCCCGGCGTCTCCGGCAGCAGTCCCGGGGGAAAGCAGAGTCCGGCTAGTACAGACTCTGGCTTCCCCCGCCGCGATCCCCAGTTCAGTACTGGCGTCGCGGCACCAGCAGGGAGGAGCGGCAGCATGGGCGTCTGTACAGACAGCCCATCGCTGCCGCTCTGGAGAAAAAAACTATAGTAAAAAAATAAAGTTAACTAAGTTATAAAATAAAAAGCTTTAGGGGGCTGCAACCCCCCCCCCGCAGGGTGACCCGACTCTGGCCGGGCACCAGCTTAAACTGAGGTGCCTGTGGCCCGGGGGCGGGGTATAGAGGAGGATGGACCCAAGTGCATCCTGGGAGCAGCTAAAATCTTTAACTCCGTGGTGCCCGAGGATCCAGCTATACCCCAAGGTCACCCTGTGGACCCTGAAGTAGAAATATTATATTGTATTATATTAGTATATAAAAGCTGATTCAGCAGTGGATGCATTGCCGAAATCTACACAAATCGATTGTTTGCGCAGTGATCACATTGTGATTATGGATGCAAAGAGGAATACATCACATAGTGAGTGGCAGGGTGACAGCGTTTGGGGGAGGTAACGGGGGTGGACAGAAAACTGCAGGCTTGTGTGTCCGTGTGATCGCCATGTCCTGCAGGCATGTCTGTCCGTGTGATCGCCATGTCATGGGCATGTCTGTCCGTGTGATCGCCATGTCCTGCAGGCTTGTCTGTCCGTGTGATTGCCATGTCATGTGTGTGTATAAATTAGCCATTGCGATGGCAGCTGCAGCATGAGACGTCTCTGCGTGTCAGGAGAGCTGCAGTGTTTGCGGCTGGTCAGATCTGATGTAAATGCTGTGTGACTGCTTAATGTGCGGCGATGGTACCGATTACACAGGAGGGCGACATTGGATGATAATGAGAAGGCAGCAGTGGGCGTGGTTATGGCGGCTGTGCCTCTGCATTAGCATATATTAGCAACTGCGATCTGTAAGCGACTGCAACTGCATTTGCTTCCGCTGCTGAATCAGGCACATAGTGCGATAATGCAAATGTCATTTACCCTCCATCAACCAGGGACAGCAATCTAGGCTAACATTGTATTTATGCTTGTTCTGATAATTCCCAATATTACAGTACTGCAAATACCGCTGCAATTTCTATATATTTCTAGACGCTCATACACATCGTTTTTCTCCTGTGTGACGTTTCTGATGACAAAAAAAAGAGCAGATTTCTGTGTAAAACATTTCCCACACTCAGCACATGGAAATCGTTTCTCACCTGTGTGACTTCTATGATGTATAAGAGCTGATTTGTGTGTAAAATATTTCCCACACTCAGAACATGGAAATGGCCTCTCACCTGTGTGAATTCTCTGATGTGTAACAAGATCTGATTTATGTGTAAACCATTTCCCACACTCAGAGCATGAAAATGGTTTCTCATCTGTGTGACTTCTCTGATGTGTAACAAGATGTGATTTCCTTGTAAAATATTTCCCACACTCAGAGCATTGAAATGGTTTCTCACCTGTGTGAGTTCGCTGATGTGTGTAAAACATTTCCCACATTCAGAACATGAAAATAGTTTCTCACCTGTGTGAATTCTCCGATGTGTAACTAGATCTATTTTCCGTGTTAAACATTTTCCACAATCGGAACATGAAAATGGCCTCACCTGTGTGGTGTCTCTGATGTGTTGCAAGAGCAAATTTCTCTGTAAAACATTTTCCACACTCAGAGCATGAAAATGGCCTCTCATCTGTGTGAGTTCTCTTATGAGAAGCAAGTTTTGAATGACATATAAAACATTTTCCACACTCAGGACATGAAAATGGCCTCTCACCTGTGTGAGTTCTCTCATGTGTAACTAGATCTGATTTCTGTGTAAAACATTTCCCACATTCATAACATGAAAATGGTTTCTCACCTGTGTGAATTCTCTGATGTGTAACAAGATTTGTTTTATGTGTAAAACATTTCCCACACTCAGAGCATGGAAATGGTTTCTCACCTGTGTGAGTTCTCTGATGTTTAACAAGAGCTGATTTATGTATAAAACATTTCTCACACTCAGAACATGAATATGGCCTCTCATTTGTGTGAATCTTTGTGTGTCTAGTAAGATCACTTTTCAGAGTAAAACATTTCCCACACTCAGAACACAGAAAAGGCCTCTCAGCTGCGTGTACTCTCTTCTGATGTATAGAAAGACTGATCCGCTTGGTAAAACTTTTCCCACACTCAGAACAAGACAATGGTTTATCACCTGTGTGATCTGAGCTGTGTGTAATACTACTGGGATTTTCAGGGGAACATTCCTCATGGTTAGAGGGATCAGAGGATATATCTGCACTGTGAGATGCTGGATGTATACTGGGGATAATGGGGGTTCCTCCTGGAGAGTCCTGTGAGAAGTTATCGACTAGGTCACAATCTGGAGATAATATGAGACATCTGCCCGAGTTATTCCTGCTGCTGTGTCCATCTGCTGGGAACAGAATAATTATATGGGAATTAGCACCCCTGCAGAACTATACCATCCTGTGTAACTATAATAAGACATGCCCGGCTGTACCCAAACATCTCCATACTGTGTAACTATAAGAAGTGCCCGGCTTTATCCTAACATCTCCATACTGTGTAACTATAATAAGACGTGCCCGGCTGTACCCAAACATCTCCATACTGTGTAACTATAAGACGTGCCTGGCTGTTCCCAAACATCTCCATACTGTGTAGCTATAATAAGACGTGCTCGGCTGTACCCCAATATCTCATATTGTGTAACTATAAGACGTGCTCGGCTGTACCCCAACATCCCCATACTGTGTAACTATAAGACATGCCCGGCTGTACCCCAATATCTCATATTGTGTAACTATAATAAGACATGTCCGGCTGTACCCCAACATCTCCATACTGTGTAAGTATAATAAGACGTGCTCGTTTGTAGACCCAACATCTCCATACTGTGTAACTATAATAAGACGTGCCCGGCTGTACCCCAACATCTCCATACTGTGTAACTATAATAAGACGTGCCCGGCTGTACCCCAACATCTCCATACTGTGTAACTATAAGACATGCCCATCTGTACCCCAACATTTCCATACTGTGTAACTATAATAAGACGTGCCCGGCTGTACCCAACATCTCCATACTGTGTAACTATAATAAGACATGCCCGGCTGTACCCCAATATCTCCATACTGTGTAACTATAAGAAGTGCTCGGCTGTACCCCCATCTCCATACTGTGTAACCATATCACACACAGGACATACTAGCTGTATCCTGCTGTGTCCTCACACTCTCCATATCTCCATCTCAGTATGTGTAACAGAGTGCAGGCATGGTCTATACATTATATCACACACAGGACATACTAGCTGTACCCTGCTGTGTCCTCACACTCTCCATATATCCATCTCAGTATGTGTAACAGAGTGCAGACATGGTCTATACATTATATCACACACAGGTCATACTAGCTGCACCCTGCTGTGTCCTCACACTCTCCATATCTCCATCTCAGTATGTGTAACAGAGTGCAGGCATGGTCTATATATTATATCACACACAGGTCATACTAGCTGCACCCTGCTGTATCATCACACTCTCCATATCTCCATCTCAGTATGTGTAACAGAGTGCAGGCATGGTCTATACATTATATCACACACAGGTCATACTAGGTGTACCCTGCTGTGTCCTCACACTCTCCGTATCTCCATCTCAGTATGTGTAACAGAGTGCATGCATGGTCTATACATTATATCACACACAGGTCATACTAGCTGTACCCTGCTGTGTCCTCACACTCTCCATATCTCCATCTCAGTATGTGTAACAGAGTGCAGGCATGGTCTATACATTATATCACACACAGGTCATACTAGCTGTATCCTGCTGCGTCCTCACACTCTCCATATCTCCATCTTAGTATGTGTAACAGAGTGCAGGCATGGTCTATACATTATATCACACACAGGACATACTAGCTGTATCCTGCTGTGTCCTCACACTCTTCCTATCTCCATCTCAGTATGTGTAACAGAGTGCAGGCATGGTCTATGCATTATATCACACACAGGTCATACTAGCTGTATCCTGCTGTGTCCTCACACTCTCCATATCTCCTTCTCAGTATGTGTAACAGAGTGCAGGCATGGTCTATACATTATATCACACACAGGACATACTAGCTGCACCCTGCTGTGTCCTCACACTCTCCGTATCTCCTTCTCAGTATGTGTAACAGAGTGCAGGCATGGCCTATACATTATATCACACACAGGACATACTAGCTGCACCCTGCTGTATCCTCACACTCTCCGTATCTCCATCTCAGTATGTGTAACAGAGTGCAGGCATGGTCTATACATTATATCACACACAGGACATACTAGCTGCACCCTGCTGTGTCCTCACACTCTCCGTATCTCCATCTCAGTATGTGTAACAGAGTGCAGGCATGGTCTATACATTATATCACACACAGGACATACTAGCTGCATCCTGCTATGTCCTCACACTCTCCATATCTCCATCTCAGTATGTGTAACAGAGTGCAGGCATGGTCTATACATTATATCACACACAGGACATACTAGCTGTATCCTGCTGTGTCCTCACACTCTCCATATCTCCATCTCAGTATGTGTAACAGAGTGCAGGCATGGTCTATACATTATATCACACACAGGTCATACTACCTGTATCCTGCTGTGTCCTCACACTCTCCATATCTCCATCTCAGTATGTGTAACAGAGTGCAGGCATGGTCTATACATTATAATACACACAGGACATACTAGCTGTATCCTGCTGTGTCCTCACACTCTCCATATCTCCATCTCAGTATGTGTAACAGAGTGCAGGCATGGTCTATACATTATATCACACACAGGACATACTAGCTGTATCCTGCTGTGTCCTCACACTCTCCATATCTCCATCTCAGTATGTGTAACAGAGTGCAGGCATGGTCTATACATTATATCACACACAGGACATACTAGCTGTACCCTGCTGTGTCCTCACACTCTCCTGATCTCCATCTCAGTATGTGTAACAGAGTGCTGGCATGGTCTATACATTATATCACACACAGGTCATACTAGCTGCACCCTGCTGTATCCTCACACTCTCCGGATCTCCATCTTAGTATGTGTAACAGAGTGCAGGCATGGTCTATACATTATATCACACACAGGTCATACTAGCTGCACCCTGCTGTGTCCTCACACTCTTCCTATCTCCATCTCAGTATGTGTAACAGAGTGCAGGCATAGTCTATACATTATATCACACACAGGTCATACTAGCTGTATCCTGCTGTGTCCTCACACTCTCCATATCTCCATCTCAGTATGTGTAACAGAGTGCAGGCATGGTCTATACATTATATCACACACAGGTCATACTAGGTGTACCCTGCTGTGTCCTCACACTCTCCATATCTCCATCTCAGTATGTGTAACAGAGTGCTGGCATGGTCTATACATTATATCACACACAGGTCATACTAGCTGCACCCTGCTGTATCCTCACACTCTCCGGATCTCCATCTTAGTATGTGTAACAGAGTGCAGGCATAGTCTATACATTATATCACACACAGGTCATACTAGCTGTATCCTGCTGTGTCCTCACACTCTCCATATCTCCATCTCAGTATGTGTAACAGAGTGCAGGCATGGTCTATACATTATATCACACACAGGACATACTAGCTGTATCCTGCTGTGTCCTCACACTCTCCATATCTCCATCTCAGTATGTGTAACAGAGTGCAGGCATGGTCTATACATTATATCACACACAGGTCATACTAGCTGTATCCTGCTGTGTCCTCACACTCTCCATATCTCCATCTCAGTATGTGTAACAGAGTGCAGGCATAGTCTATACATTATATCACACACAGGTCATACTAGCTGTATCCTGCTGTGTCCTCACACTCTCCATATCTCCATCTCAGTATGTGTAACAGAGTGCAGGCATGGTCTATACATTATATCACACACAGGTCATACTAGCTGCACCCTGCTGTGTCCTCACACTCTCCATATATCCATCTCAGTGTGTGTAATAGAGAGCAGGCATGGTCTATACATTATATCACACACAGGTCATACTAGCTGCACCCTGCTGTGTCCTCACACTCTCCATATATCCATCTCAGTGTGTGTAATAGAGAGCAGGCATGGTCTATACATTATATCACACACAGGACATACTAGCTGCATCCTGCTGTGTCCTCACACTCTCCATATCTCCATCTCAGTATGTGTAACAGGGTGCAGGCATGGTCTATACATTATATCACACACAGGTCATACTAGCTGTATCCTGCTGTGTCCTCACACTCTCCATATCTCCATCTCAGTATGTGTAACAGAGTGCAGGCATGGTCTATACATTATATCACACACAGGACATACTAGCTGTATCCTGCTGTGTCCTCACACTCTCCATATCTCCATCTCAGTATGTGTAACAGAGTGCAGACATGGTCTATACATTATATCACACACAGGTCATACTAGCTGCATCCTGCTGTGTCCTCACACTCTCCATATCTCCATCTCAGTATGTGTAACAGGGTGCAGGCATGGTCTATACATTATATCACACACAGGTCATACTAGCTGTACCCTGCTGTGTCCTCACACTCTCCATATCTCCATCTCAGTATGTGTAACAGAGAGCAGGCATGGTCTATACATTATATCACACACAGGTCATACTAGCTGTATCCTGCTGTGTCCTCACACTCTCCATATCTCCATCTCAGTATGTGTAACAGAGTGCAGGCATGGTCTATACATTATATCACACACAGGTCATACTAGCTGTACCCTGCTGTGTCCTCACACTCTCCATATCTCCATCTCAGTATGTGTAACAGAGTGCAGGCATGGTCTATACATTATATCACACACAGGTCATACTAGCTGCACCCTGCTGTGTCCTCACACTCTCCGGATCTCCATCTTAGTATGTGTAACAGAGTGCAGGCATAGTCTATACATTATATCACACACAGGTCATACTAACTGTATTCTGCTGTGTCCTCACACTCTCCATATCTCCATCTCAGTATGTGTAACAGAGTGCAGGCATGGCCTATACATTATATCACACACAGGACATACTAGCTGTATCCTGCTGTGTCCTCACACTCTCCATATCTCCATCTCAGTATGTGTAACAGAGTGCAGGCATGGTCTATACATTATATCACACACAGGTCATACTAGCTGTATCCTGCTGTGTCCTCACACTCTCCATATCTCCATCTCAGTATGTGTAACAGAGTGCAGGCATGGTCTATACATTATATCACACACAGGTCATACTAGCTGCACCCTGCTGTGTCCTCACACTCTCCATATATCCATCTCAGTATGTGTAACAGAGTGCAGGCATGGTCTATACATTATATCACACACAGGTCATACTAGCTGTATCCTGCTGTGTCCTCACACTCTCCATATCTCCATCTCAGTATGTGTAACAGAGTGCAGGCATGGTCTATACATTATATCACACACAGGTCATACTAGCTGCACCCTGCTGTGTCCTCACACTCTCCATATATCCATCTCAGTGTGTGTAATAGAGAGCAGGCATGGTCTATACATTATATCACACACAGGTCATACTAGCTGCACCCTGCTGTGTCCTCACACTCTCCATATATCCATCTCAGTGTGTGTAATAGAGAGCAGGCATGGTCTATATATTATATCACACACAGGACATACTAGCTGCATCCTGCTGTGTCCTCACACTCTCCATATCTCCATCTCAGTATGTGTAACAGAGTGCAGGCATGGTCTATACATTATATCACACACAGGACATACTAGCTGCATCCTGCTGTGTCCTCACACTCTCCATATCTCCATCTCAGTATGTGTAACAGGGTGCAGGCATGGTCTATACATTATATCACACACAGGTCATACTAGCTGTATCCTGCTGTGTCCTCACACTCTCCATATCTCCATCTCAGTATGTGTAACAGAGTGCAGGCATGGTCTATACATTATATCACACACAGGACATACTAGCTGTATCCTGCTGTGTCCTCACACTCTCCATATCTCCATCTCAGTATGTGTAACAGAGTGCAGGCATGGTCTATACATTATATCACACACAGGACATACTAGCTGTATCCTGCTGTGTCCTCACACTCTCCATATCTCCATCTCAGTATGTGTAACAGAGTGCAGGCATGGTCTATACATTATATCACACACAGGTCATACTAGCTGCATCCTGCTGTGTCCTCACACTCTCCATATCTCCATCTCAGTATGTGTAACAGGGTGCAGGCATGGTCTATACATTATATCACACACAGGTCATACTAGCTGTACCCTGCTGTGTCCTCACACTCTCCATATCTCCATCTCAGTATGTGTAACAGAGAGCAGGCATGGTCTATACATTATATCACACACAGGTCATACTAGCTGTATCCTGCTGTGTCCTCACACTCTCCATATCTCCATCTCAGTATGTGTAACAGAGTGCAGGCATGGTCTATACATTATATCACACACAGGTCATACTAGCTGTACCCTGCTGTGTCCTCACACTCTCCATATCTCCATCTCAGTATGTGTAACAGAGTGCAGGCATGGTCTATACATTATATCACACACAGGTCATACTAGCTGCACCCTGCTGTGTCCTCACACTCTCCGGATCTCCATCTTAGTATGTGTAACAGAGTGCAGGCATAGTCTATACATTATATCACACACAGGTCATACTAACTGTATTCTGCTGTGTCCTCACACTCTCCATATCTCCATCTCAGTATGTGTAACAGAGTGCAGGCATGGCCTATACATTATATCACACACAGGACATACTAGCTGTATCCTGCTGTGTCCTCACACTCTCCATATCTCCATCTCAGTATGTGTAACAGAGTGCAGGCATGGTCTATACATTATATCACACACAGGTCATACTAGCTGTATCCTGCTGTGTCCTCACACTCTCCATATCTCCATCTCAGTATGTGTAACAGAGTGCAGGCATGGTCTATACATTATATCACACACAGGTCATACTAGCTGCATCCTTCTGTGTCCTCACACTCTCCGGATCTCCATCTCAGTATGTGTAACAGAGTGCAGGCATGGTCTATACATTATATCACACACAGGACATACTAGCTGCATCCTTCTGTGTCCTCACACTCTCCATATCTCCATCTCAGTATGTGTAACAGAGTGCAGGCATGGTCTATACATTATATCACACACAGGTCATACTAGCTGTATCCTGCTGTGTCCTCACACTCTCCATATCTCCATCTCAGTATGTGTAACAGAGTGCAGGCATGGTCTATACATTATATCACACACAGGTCATACTAGCTGCACCCTGCTGTATCCTCACACTCTCCGGATCTCCATCTTAGTATGTGTAACAGAGTGCAGGCATGGTCTATACATTATATCACACACAGGTCATACTAGCTGTATCCTGCTGTGTCCTCACACTCTCCATATCTCCATCTCAGTATGTGTAACAGAGTGCAGGCATGGTCTATACATTATATCACACACAGGTCATACTAGGTGTACCCTGCTGTGTCCTCACACTCTCCATATCTCCATCTCAGTATGTGTAACAGAGTGCTGGCATGGTCTATACATTATATCACACACAGGTCATACTAACTGTATTCTGCTGTGTCCTCACACTCTCCGTATCTCCATCTCAGTATGTGTAACATAGTGCAGGCATGGTCTATACATTATATCACACACAGGTCATACTAGCTGTATCCTGCTGTGTCCTCACACTCTCCATCTCAGTATGTGTAACAGAGTGCAGGCATGGTCTATACATTATATCACACACAGGACATACTAGCTGCACCCTGCTGTGTCCTCACACTCTCCATATCTCCATCTCAGTATGTCTAACAGAGTGCAGGCATGGTCTATACATTATATCACACACAGGTCATACTAGCTGTATCCTGCTGTGTCCTCACACTCTCCATATCTCCATCTCAGTATGTGTAACAGAGTGCAGGCATGGTCTATACATTATATCACACACAGGACATACTAGCTGTACCCTGCTGTGTCCTCACACTCTCCATATCTCCATCTCAGTATGTGTAACATAGTGCAGGCATGGTCTATACATTATATCACACACAGGTCATACTAGCTGTATCCTGCTGTGTCCTCACACTCTCCATATCTCCATCTCAGTATGTGTAACAGAGTGCAGGCATGGTCTATACATTATATCACACACAGGACATACTAGCTGTATCCTGCTGTCCTCACACTCTCCATATCTCCATCTCAGTATGTGTAACAGAGTGCAGGCATGGTCTATACATTATATCACACACAGGACATACTAGCTGTATCCTGCTGTGTCCTCACACTCTCCATATCTCCATCTTAGTATGTGTAACAGAGTGCAGGCATGGTCTATACATTATATCACACACAGGTCATACTAGCTGCATCTTGCTGTGTCCTCACACTCTCCATATCTCCATCTCAGTATGTGTAACAGAGTGCAGGCATGGTCTATACATTATATCACACACAGGTCATACTAGCTGTATCCTGCTGTGTCCTCACACTCTCCATATCTCCATCTTAGTATGTGTAACAGAGTGCAGGCATGGTCTATACATTATATCACACACAGGACATACTAGCTGTATCCTGCTGTGTCCTCACACTCTTCCTATCTCCATCTCAGTATGTGTAACAGAGTGCAGGCATGGTCTATACATTATATCACACACAGGTCATACTAGCTGTATCCTGCTGTGTCCTCACACTCTCCATATCTCCATCTCAGTATGTGTAACAGAGTGCAGGCATGGTCTATACATTATATCACACACAGGTCATACTAGCTGTATCCTGCTGTGTCCTCACACTCTCCATATCTCCATCTCAGTATGTGTAACAGAGTGCAGGCATGGTCTATACATTATATCACACACAGGTCATACTAGCTGCACCCTGCTGTGTCCTCACACTCTCCATATATCCATCTCAGTGTGTGTAATAGAGAGCAGGCATGGTCTATACATTATATCACACACAGGTCATACTAGCTGCACCCTGCTGTGTCCTCACACTCTCCATATATCCATCTCAGTGTGTGTAATAGAGAGCAGGCATGGTCTATATATTATATCACACACAGGACATACTAGCTGCATCCTGCTGTGTCCTCACACTCTCCATATCTCCATCTCAGTATGTGTAACAGAGTGCAGGCATGGTCTATACATTATATCACACACAGGACATACTAGCTGCATCCTGCTGTGTCCTCACACTCTCCATATCTCCATCTCAGTATGTGTAACAGGGTGCAGGCATGGTCTATACATTATATCACACACAGGTCATACTAGCTGTATCCTGCTGTGTCCTCACACTCTCCATATCTCCATCTCAGTATGTGTAACAGAGTGCAGGCATGGTCTATACATTATATCACACACAGGACATACTAGCTGTATCCTGCTGTGTCCTCACACTCTCCATATCTCCATCTCAGTATGTGTAACAGAGTGCAGGCATGGTCTATACATTATATCACACACAGGACATACTAGCTGTATCCTGCTGTGTCCTCACACTCTCCATATCTCCATCTCAGTATGTGTAACAGAGTGCAGGCATGGTCTATACATTATATCACACACAGGTCATACTAGCTGCATCCTGCTGTGTCCTCACACTCTCCATATCTCCATCTCAGTATGTGTAACAGGGTGCAGGCATGGTCTATACATTATATCACACACAGGTCATACTAGCTGTACCCTGCTGTGTCCTCACACTCTCCATATCTCCATCTCAGTATGTGTAACAGAGAGCAGGCATGGTCTATACATTATATCACACACAGGTCATACTAGCTGTATCCTGCTGTGTCCTCACACTCTCCATATCTCCATCTCAGTATGTGTAACAGAGTGCAGGCATGGTCTATACATTATATCACACACAGGTCATACTAGCTGTACCCTGCTGTGTCCTCACACTCTCCATATCTCCATCTCAGTATGTGTAACAGAGTGCAGGCATGGTCTATACATTATATCACACACAGGTCATACTAGCTGCACCCTGCTGTGTCCTCACACTCTCCGGATCTCCATCTTAGTATGTGTAACAGAGTGCAGGCATAGTCTATACATTATATCACACACAGGTCATACTAACTGTATTCTGCTGTGTCCTCACACTCTCCATATCTCCATCTCAGTATGTGTAACAGAGTGCAGGCATGGCCTATACATTATATCACACACAGGACATACTAGCTGTATCCTGCTGTGTCCTCACACTCTCCATATCTCCATCTCAGTATGTGTAACAGAGTGCAGGCATGGTCTATACATTATATCACACACAGGTCATACTAGCTGTATCCTGCTGTGTCCTCACACTCTCCATATCTCCATCTCAGTATGTGTAACAGAGTGCAGGCATGGTCTATACATTATATCACACACAGGTCATACTAGCTGCATCCTTCTGTGTCCTCACACTCTCCGGATCTCCATCTCAGTATGTGTAACAGAGTGCAGGCATGGTCTATACATTATATCACACACAGGACATACTAGCTGCATCCTTCTGTGTCCTCACACTCTCCATATCTCCATCTCAGTATGTGTAACAGAGTGCAGGCATGGTCTATACATTATATCACACACAGGTCATACTAGCTGTATCCTGCTGTGTCCTCACACTCTCCATATCTCCATCTCAGTATGTGTAACAGAGTGCAGGCATGGTCTATACATTATATCACACACAGGTCATACTAGCTGCACCCTGCTGTATCCTCACACTCTCCGGATCTCCATCTTAGTATGTGTAACAGAGTGCAGGCATGGTCTATACATTATATCACACACAGGTCATACTAGCTGTATCCTGCTGTGTCCTCACACTCTCCATATCTCCATCTCAGTATGTGTAACAGAGTGCAGGCATGGTCTATACATTATATCACACACAGGTCATACTAGGTGTACCCTGCTGTGTCCTCACACTCTCCATATCTCCATCTCAGTATGTGTAACAGAGTGCTGGCATGGTCTATACATTATATCACACACAGGTCATACTAACTGTATTCTGCTGTGTCCTCACACTCTCCGTATCTCCATCTCAGTATGTGTAACATAGTGCAGGCATGGTCTATACATTATATCACACACAGGTCATACTAGCTGTATCCTGCTGTGTCCTCACACTCTCCATATCTCCATCTCAGTATGTGTAACAGAGTGCAGGCATGGTCTATACATTATATCACACACAGGACATACTAGCTGCACCCTGCTGTGTCCTCACACTCTCCATATCTCCATCTCAGTATGTCTAACAGAGTGCAGGCATGGTCTATACATTATATCACACACAGGTCATACTAGCTGTATCCTGCTGTGTCCTCACACTCTCCATATCTCCATCTCAGTATGTGTAACAGAGTGCAGGCATGGTCTATACATTATATCACACACAGGACATACTAGCTGTACCCTGCTGTGTCCTCACACTCTCCATATCTCCATCTCAGTATGTGTAACATAGTGCAGGCATGGTCTATACATTATATCACACACAGGTCATACTAGCTGTATCCTGCTGTGTCCTCACACTCTCCATATCTCCATCTCAGTATGTGTAACAGAGTGCAGGCATGGTCTATACATTATATCACACACAGGACATACTAGCTGTATCCTGCTGTCCTCACACTCTCCATATCTCCATCTCAGTATGTGTAACAGAGTGCAGGCATGGTCTATACATTATATCACACACAGGTCATACTAGCTGCATCTTGCTGTGTCCTCACACTCTCCATATCTCCATCTCAGTATGTGTAACAGAGTGCAGGCATGGTCTATACATTATATCACACACAGGTCATACTAGCTGTATCCTGCTGTGTCCTCACACTCTCCATATCTCCATCTCAGTATGTGTAACAGAGTGCAGGCATGGTCTATACATTATATCACACACAGGTCATACTAGCTGCACCCTGCTGTGTCCTCACACTCTCCATATCTCCATCTCAGTATGTGTAACAGTGTGCAGGCATGGTCTATACATTATATCACACACAGGACATACTAGCTGTATCCTGCTGTGTCCTCACACTCTCCATATCTCCATCTCAGTATGTGTAACAGAGTGCAGGCATGGTCTATACATTATATCACACACAGGACATACTAGCTGTACCCTGCTGTGTCCTCACACTCTCCATATCTCCATCTCAGTATGTGTAACAGAGTGCAGGCATGGTCTATACATTATATCACACACAGGTCATACTAGCTGTATCCTGCTGTGTCCTCACACTCTCCATATCTCCATCTCAGTATGTGTAACAGAGTGCAGGCATGGTCTATACATTATATCACACACAGGACATACTAGCTGTATCCTGCTGTGTCCTCACACTCTCCATATATCCATCTCAGTGTGTGTAATAGAGAGCAGGCATGGTCTATACATTATATCACACACAGGTCATACTAGCTGCATCCTGCCGTGTCCTCACACTCTCCATATATCCATCTCAGTATGTGTAACAGGGTGCAGGCATGGTCTATACATTATATCACACACAGGTCATACTAGCTGTATCCTGCTGTGTCCTCACACTCTCCATATCTCCATCTCAGTATGTGTAACAGAGTGCAGGCATGGTCTATACATTATATCACACACAGGACATACTAGCTGTATCCTGCTGTGTCCTCACACTCTCCATATCTCCATCTCAGTATGTGTAACAGAGTGCTGGCATGGTCTATACATTATATCACACACAGGACATACTAGCTGCACCCTGCTGTATCCTCACACTCTCCGGATCTCCATCTCAGTATGTGTAACAGAGTGCAGGCATGGTCTATACATTATATCACACACAGGTCATACTAGGTGTACCCTGCTGTGTCCTCACACTCTCCATATCTCCATCTCAGTATGTGTAACAGAGTGCTGGCATGGTCTATACATTATATCACACACAGGTCATACTAGCTGTATCCTGCTGTGTCCTCACACTCTCCATATCTCCATCTCAGTATGTGTAACAGAGTGCAGGCATGGTCTATACATTATATCACACAGGACATACTAGCTGTGTCCTCACACTCTCCATATCTCCATCTCAGTATGTGTAACAGAGTGCAGGCATGGTCTATACATTATATCACACACAGGACATACTAGCTGCACCCTGCTGTGTCCTCACACTCTCCATATTTCCATCTCAGTATGTGTAACAGAGTGCAGGCATGGTCTATACATTATATCACACACAGGACATACTAGCTGTATCCTGCTGTTTCCTCACACTCTCCATATCTCCATCTCAGTATGTGTAACAGAGTGCAGGCATGGTCTATACATTATATCACACACAGGTCATACTAGCTGTATCCTGCTGTGTCCTCACACTCTCCATATCTCCATCTCAGTATGTGTAACAGAGTGCAGGCATGGTCTATACATTATATCACACACAGGACATACTAGCTGTATCCTGCTGTGTCCTCACACTCTCCATATCTCCATCTCAGTATGTGTAACAGAGTGCAGGCATGGTCTATACATTATATCACACACAGGTCATACTAGTTGCATCCTGCTGTGTCCTCACACTCTCCGGATCTCTATCTCAGTAAATGTAAAATAACCAGTTTGTATCTCTCTAGGAATTAATATCTTCACTGGAGGTTAGATACGCTCTAGCCTCTAAGGGGATATACTGGAACATGCACAATGGAACAGAAGAATCCACATTTTAAACAATCGGGATCCACCATTACCCTCGCTGTGGACCTCCAGGCAGAAAATGTAATACTTTCCTAAAAGATATTTATACAGGTCTGGTTCATATCTCTGGTAAAACAGAATAAAATCAGTACAAGAAATCACATGCAAAGATGTTATTACCATAAGTGATCATTGATAATGTCAGGCAGTAGTGGTCAGGAAGGATCATGGGTAATATCCCATTGAAGGGCATGGGGAGGAACATCGACAAAGGTAATTTTTGTAGTGGACAGTAAAGAACATGAGTAGCTGGTAGCAGACAAAGATATGAGTGTGTGGAGGAGACTGGTCAGATCTCTGGGCTGGTAACACACAGTGACATGATGTGAGGGGGAGAGCAGGAGTATAATAGGGGCTGATGGCTCCTGATGTATGAGATAAACCAGAGAGTGTGGGGAGGAGACTGGTCAGATCTCTGGGCTGGTAACACACAGTAACATGATGTGAGGGGGAGAGCAGGAGTATAATAGGGGCTGAGGGCTCCTGATGTATGAGATACACCAGAGAGTGTGTGGAGGAGACTGGTCAGATCTCTGGGCTGGTAACACACAGTGACATGATGTGAAGAGGAGAGCAGGAGTATAATAGAGGCTGATGGCTCCTGATGTATGAGATACACCAGAGAGTGTGGGGAGGAGACTGGTCAGATCTCTGGGCTGGTAACACACAGTGACATGATGTGAGGGGGAGAGCAGGAGTATAATAGGGGCTGATGGCTCCTGATGTATGAGATAAACCAGAGAGTGTGGGTAGGAGACTGGTCAGATCTCTGGGCTGGTAACACACAGTAACATGATGTGAGGGGGAGAGCAGGAGTATAATAGGGGCTGAGGGCTCCTGATGTATGAGATACACCAGAGAGTGTGGGGAGGAGACTGGTCAGATCTCTGGGCTGGTAACACACAGTGACATGATGTGAAGAGGAGAGCAGGAGTATAATAGAGGCTGATGGCTCCTGATGTATGAGATACACCAGAGAGTGTGGGGAGGAGACTGGTCAGATCTCTGGGCTGGTAACACACAGTGACATGATGTGAGGGGGAAAGCAGGAGTATAATAATGGCGATGGCTCCTGACTCCCCCACTGTGCATATACATTTTATTCATTAGTTTGTACTGACAGAGGAGGGTGTAGGATAAGAGATTGCTGTAGTGACTGAATAGAGTGTGACTCTTTTCTGAAATAAGTGTTTATTACTCACCTGTGCTGACATCTGTAGGGTTTTCCTCCTCTTTACACTGCTTATCACTCCTCACATACGTCTCTTCTTCTCCCTCTGTATCTTCTACCTTTATATCAGTCATATACGTCTCTTCTTCTCCCTCTATATCTTCTGTCTTCATATTAGTCACATACGTCTGTTCTCCCTCTATAACTTCTACCTTCATATCAGTCACATACGTCTCTTCTTCTCCCTCTATATCTTCTGCCTTTATATCAGTCATATACGTCTCTTCTTCTCCCTCTATATCTTCTGTCTTCATATCAGTCACATACGTCTCTTCTTCTCCCTCTATATCTTCTGTCTTCATATCAGTCACATACGTCTCTTCTTCTCCCTCTATATCTTCTGTCTTCATATCAGTCACATACGTCTCTTCTTCTGCCTCTATATCTTCTGCCTTCATATCAGTCACATACGTCTCTTCTTCTCCCTCTATATCTTCTGTCTTCATATCAGTCACATACGTCTCTTCTTCTCCCTCTATATCTTCTGTCTTCATATCAGTCACATGCATCGCTTCTTTTCCCTCTATATCTTCTGCCTTCATATCAGTCATATACGTCTCTTCTCCCTCTATATCTCCTGTCGTCATATCAGGCACATACATCTCTTCTCCCTCTATAACTTCTACCTTTATATCAGTCACATACATCTCTTCTTCTCCCTCTGTATCTCCTACCTTAATATCAGCATGATCTTCACTCTGTGACCCATAAAACAATCAAGTCTAATTTAATTGAGAATAAACAGTAAAATAATCAGTGTATAATACACACACACAGATTCTCTATAGATCATATAGTCACAGTCACTTTGGTATACTGGTATCTACCTGATGCTCCTGTGGGGTCATGTGATTCTCCTCTGTATAATCCTGTGAATAAAGATGATGGGGACATCTCTATGTGGTATTTCTATTACTGGGTCCATCTATAGGAAACACAGTGACTGAGTACATTGTATATTTGTGCTTGTCAGGTAATGTGTGTATACAGGGCTCCCATACCTGCTCTACCCTGTACAATAAATGACAGTCTCCTCTTACCCAGTGATGTGAGGGGCCGGTGATTCTCCATCATCACGTCCTTGTACAGACCCGTGTTCCTCTATATATACCCCTTCCTGCATGGAGACATAGACAGTGACATCCTGACACCTTATAGGAACCTGACACACACAATGATACAGTCATCACCCAGACACATCCCCTAGTTGTACTGTCATGTATTATTATTATAGATACAAGTGACGTTAGTGACACTCTCAGATCCCCTCACCTCTCCAGTCATGTCCCTGTATTATTACTATAGATATAAGTGATGTCACTGTGACACTCCCAGATCCCATCACCTCCCCAGTCATGTCCCTGTATTATTAATATAGATATAAGTGGTCACTGTGACACTCCCAGATCCCCTCACCTCCCCAGTCATATCCCTGTATTATTACTGTAGATATAAGTGATGTCACTGACACTCCCAGACCCTCTCACCTCCCCAGTCATGTCCCTGTATTATTACAATAGATACAAGTGATGTCACTGTGACACTCCCAGATCCCCTCACCTCCCCAGTCATGCCCCTGTATTATTACCAATGGTATTTTGGTAGAAAAATAGGTGGGTGGAACCATTCTTAGGGGAAGGGGCTGTGGCCAGAACTAAAATTGGAGTGGGGCATCAGCTGGTGCGTAACCAATATATTTTTTTTTAATTTGAAGTTTGGGCTGTGGGTAGGGAGCGCTGGACCAAGCTGGTATGCAGGGCAGGAAGGGCTGGACTAACAGGAAGTACAGAACAGGGCGGGCTGGATCTATTGTAGGCACAGGGATGTCTAGACATGGTGCGGGGGTGGCAAATGAAAGGGAAGGTTGGAGCTTAATGGGGGACACAAGGCAGGGAAGGCTGTATGGGGGAACCACATGGTAGGGAATGCTGGACTGGAGGGCGCCTGGTAGGGAAGGATGGACCTGGGTGGGCACAGTGCAGGGAATGCTGGACCTTGGGGGAGGCATAGGGCAGGGAGTGCTGTACCAATGGGGGGAGGGCAGGGAACACTGGTCTGTGAGGGAACTTGGAGGGAACGCTGGACTGGGGGCAGGGAGCACAGGGCAAGGAACACTAACTGACCTCTGGACTGGGGGGGATAGGTACCGGATCCGCATCCGTCCAGGAATGACAGCCATCAGTGCCGGCTCCGGTTGTGTTCGCACTCTGCAGGTCCGTATGAGTGCGACAATGCACTGCGGCCTGTGCGACACTGCCACCCCTTCCCTCCCCCCCTCACTTTTCCTTGATCATAAAGCTTCCTCAGCAGTGGCTGGGTGGAGGGTGGGGATGTCCTCTGGAGCCAGCCACATACAGTTCGCACTGCACGAGCTGATCCTCACAGTCATCTAGATTGAGGGACAGCCTCAGCATTTCAAAAAAGCTGGCGACTGCGAGTCAATCACAGCTCGCAGACCGGAAGCTGTTCCTGATTGGCTGCTGGTCAACAGGCTATGATTGTCTCATGGCTGGCAGCTTATCTGAAATGCTGCGGCTGTCACTTCTTGATGATTGCCATTGTAGCATGGCTGCTGGTCCGGGGGCAATTACTCGTTTTTGCAAGTGCCACTAAAATCATCTTTGCAGACAGGTTCAGGAACACCGTACCCGATGACATAATTTTGCTAAAGAGCTTCAGGAAGTCTGTTCCTGACCGTTCCCACTGTAAAATATACCTGATTATTACTATAGATATAAGTGATGTCACACTGACACTTCCAGATCCCCTCACCTCCCCAGTCATGTCCCTGTATTATTACTATAAATATAGGTGATGTCACTGGCACTCCCAGATCCTCTCACCTCCCCAGTCATGTCCCTGTATTATTACTATAGCTATAGGTGATGTCACTGTGACATTCCCCAGGATTTAGGGTCGATTCAATTAGACATGACAGTTGCATCCACAAGTAAGTACAGCTATATGCCACACTTACGGTGCCACCACACTCATATAAATATCCACGGTTGCGGGGTTAGATCGGGCCATGAGCGGAGCAAGTTGCGGGTAAGTTGGTTGCGATTTCAAGCCGTCGTAGCGGTAACTCACCCCTTTGCGTCTAATTGAATCAAAGCCATAGTATTCCCAGTCATTTCACTCCTGTCTTTGTCTTTAATATAGCATATACACTAGATAAGCTCACTTATCTAGTGTATACAAAAAACAGGGATCATACTTAAACGTGCACCACCGAAAGATGTACTTTGAAATCTGAGAGCTCTCATGGCAAAGGTTGTTTTAAATTACAAAAAAGCTCTATTTACTCAGGTAGTTACTGTAAGAGGCAATATGTGTATGTGTGTGTGTATGTGGTCGGGTGATAAGTGAGGGGTTATATTTTGCAACAAAGGTTAGTTTCTTTTTATCACTCTATATCAGCTCTAAGAAATATGGTGATAGAGAATCAGCCCTTAGACACATCCCCATCTAACAGCACTAGTAATACATGTGTCCTGTTATTCCCTAATAACTACAGGGTTATTACAGCTAGTGCTCCATCTACCACTGATCTGTATTATTGTATTACTGAGAATCAGACCTTAGTCACATCTCCATATAACAGCACTAGTAATACATGTGTCCTGTTATTCCCTAATAACTACAGGGTTATTACAGATGATGCTCCATCTACCACTGATCTGTATTATTGTATTACTGAGAATCAGACCTTAGTCACATCTCCATCTAACACCACTAGTAATACATGTGTCCTATTATTCCCTAATAACTACAGGGTTATTACAGATGATGCTCCATCTACCACTGATCTGTATTATTGTATTACTGAGAATCAGCCCTTAGTCACATCTCCATCTAACACCACTAGTAATACACGTGTCCTTTTATTCCCTAATAACTACAGGGTTATTACAGCTGATGCTCCATCTACCACTGATCTGTATTATTGTATTACTGAGAATCAGACCTTAGTCACATCTCCATCTGACACCACTAGTAATACATGTGTCCTGTTATTCCCTAATAACTACAGGGTTATTACAGCTGATGCTCCATCTACCACTGATCTGAATTATTGTATTACTGAGAATCAGACCTTAGTCACATCTCCATCTAACACCACTTGTAATACATGTGTCCTGTTATTCCCTAATAACTACAGGGTTATTACAGCTGATGCTCCATCTACCACTGATTTGTATTATTATATTACTGAGAATCAGACCTTAGTCACATCTCCATCTAACACCACTAGTAATACATGTGTCCTATTATTCCCTAATAACTACAGGGTTATTACAGATGATGCTCCATCTACCACTGATCTGTATTATTGTATTACTGAGAATCAGCCCTTAGTCACATCTCCATCTAACACCACTAGTAATACACGTGTCCTTTTATTCCCTAATAACTACAGGGTTATTACAGCTGATGCTCCATCTACCACTGATCTGTATTATTGTATTACTGAGAATCAGACCTTAGTCACATCTCCATCTGACACCACTAGTAATACATGTGTCCTGTTATTCCCTAATAACTACAGGGTTATTACAGCTGATGCTCCATCTACCACTGATCTGAATTATTGTATTACTGAGAATCAGACCTTAGTCACATCTCCATCTAACACCACTTGTAATACATGTGTCCTGTTATTCCCTAATAACTACAGGGTTATTACAGCTGATGCTCCATCTACCACTGATTTGTATTATTATATTACTGAGAATCAGCCCTTAGTCACATCTCCATCTAACACCACTAGTAATACATGTGTCCTGTTATTCCCTAATAACTACAGGGATATTACATCTGATGCTCCATCTACCACTGATCTGTATTATTGTATTACTGAGAATCAGACCTTAGTCACATCACCATCTAACACCTCTAGTAATACATGTGTCCTGTTATTCCCTAATAACTACAGGGTTATTACAGCTGATGCTCCATCTACCACTGATCTGTATTATTATATTACTGAGAATCAGCCCTTAGTCACATCCCCATATAACACCACTAGTAATACATGTGTCCTGTTATTCCCTAATAACTACAGGGTTATTACATCTGATGCTCCATCTACCACTGATCTGTATTATTGTATTACTGAGAATCAGCCCTTAGTCACATCTCCATCTGACACCACTAGTAATACACGGGTCCTGTTATTCCCTAATAACTACAGGGATATTACATCTGTTGCTCCATCTACCACTGTTCTGTAGTATTGTATCACTGAGAATGAGACCTTAGTCACATCTCCATCTAACCACTAGTAATACATGTGTCCTGTTATTCCCTAATAACTACAGGGTTATTACATCTGATGCTCCATCTACCACTGATGTGTATTATTGTATTACTGAGAATCAGCCCTTAGTCACATCTCCATCTAACACCACTAGTAATACATCTATCCTGTTATTCCCTAATAACTACAGGGATATTACATCTGATGCTCCATCTACCACTGATCTGTATTATTGTATTACTGAGAATATTAGTGGTATTGGCCAAGCAAGAGGAAATTGTTACCTACATGTGCATATAAATTGGCTAAAAGTGTATGGGATGTACTAAGGGCCACATCTGTGAGGGAACCTGGCAATCGGGTCCCTTGTTTCATCCTCGTCTACCGTATAACCAGAGGCCAGACTTTGTGAGGGAGAAAAGATCCAGACTAATATTGCGTTATTTATTAATGTGTGCTATTCTGTACAAGGAGACGGCTGGAAGACAGGAAAAATATTAAATCACAGGATAGTGACAATCTTACCTGTGGGAATGTTCTTCTGTCCACTACAGGTGTCTGCAATCATCAGAGGCTGGGAGGGGGCACTAGGAAAGAGATAGACTTAAGAGAATTAACACAGGTTGTAACCATAGTATCAGAGCCCCTAATATTAAAGTCGGTTACACACTCACATACTGTGTATATGTGTGTGTGTGTGTATATATATATATATATATACATACATATATATATATATATATATATATATACACACATACACAGATTCTAAATGTATATATACACCAAGGGTGGGAGCATTGCTGCAAATAACTTAATTACTGGCAATTATATCATGTGATTAAAACTCATAGACACATAAATAGGTTACACTATAATACACAAACCATAAAAAGGCCAAAGGTCCTATTTTGTATCTAAAATCAAATGCGCAGACGCTTCAACTGGTTACCGACGCTTTATTACACAGAGGGAATCTACCTCCTTACACTAATAGTGATATATATATATATATATATATATATTCCCCATACCTCTGAGCACTGGGTGATGATGTATGTGTCTGACCATAAATGATACAGATAATCAGTATATACGTCTCCCATCACACAGCTGGTCAGTGCTGAGGGGTTATTGGCCCTGGTTAGACCAGGCTTTATATCCTCTTTCTGTTACGTTCTGTGTATTTCCTGACTTATTGCGCTATACAGATAACACCTCGGTCATTTCTTACTGACACTATTACAGGTTACGTGTTATTATTAGTAGGGTGAGTGCCCCAAAATATAGAGAGAACTTCCTGCTTCTGTTGTTACCTGTATAATGATAATGCAGCACCAGAGTCTGCTCCAGCTGTATTATAGTAACAAAGCATCTGCTGCACCTGTAATATACCAACACTGGCGTCTGCTCTACCTGTATATACATATTGCAGCACTAGAGGTTGCTCCAGCTGAACATAACACCAGGGTCTGTTACCCCTGTATTATATATAACACTGGTGTCTGCTCTGCCTGTATGATGAAAGTAATGAGGCACCACAGTCTGCTCCCCCTGTATAATAACAATAAATACCATCACCTGCTGCTTCTTCCTGATGTTAGTGGAATGCGGCCCGGAAGCTGCCGACAAAAAAGAAACGCCCCCTGTTGATAACCACGCCCCGCACCACTCACCTCCGTGTAGCTATGGCTACTGTCTGCCCCGCCCCTCTAATCGAAGTAACCGCTCCCCCTCAGTGCGGTGATTGGCAGTAGCGAGTAGCCAATCAGGCAGCCACTGGCAACTGCCGCTCACAGCTTCATCACTAGAGTAACACTATTACTGTCTAATGGTGTCCTCATGTACGGTGATCGGCGGCCATATTCTTATAGTCTACCAGTCACAGAGCAGAGGGGGCGGGGCCACAGGGGCTTTAGCTGCCATTTTGTCATAGACATTCCTGACAGCCGGAGCCAGGTAACGTGTCCATTATAAATTATATTATTATTATATAGGGGAGAGGGGACCGTACAGTGATATATGAGGGGGAATAATACAGCTCCCAGCACACACTGATATGTTGTTTTATTATTATATAGGGGAGAGGGGACTGTACAGTGATATATGAGGGGGAATAATACAGCTCCCAGCACACACTGGTATGTGGTGTTATTATTATATAGGGGAGAGGGGACCGTGCAGTGATATATGAGGGGGAATAACACAGCTCCCAGCACACACTGGTATGTGGTATTATTATTATATAGGGGAGAGGGGACCGTGCAGTGATATATGAGGGGGAATAACACAGCTCCCAGCACACACTGATATGTGGTATTATTATTATATAGGGGGAGAGGGGACTGTACAGTGATATATGAGGGGGAATAACTCAGCTCCCAGCACATACTGATATGTGGTATTATTATAATATATAATAATATTTTATTTAAAAAAAAAAAAATGTAGACTCCCATTGGGGATATTACTACTTCACCCACATGGGCATTACTCCCCCACTTGCAGAGCGTAGTGGAGCGTGTGCGGTGTACTGATGATCAGCCCCCCTGCTGCATCGGCAGTGTTCACAAAATATGCACTATAGCGCGTATTTACGCACTACAGGAAGTTGCGGACCCGATTTTAAAAACTGAGTGGGTCCTGCAGGAGGCGCTGCGTGGGGCTGTGCTCTGTGCAGAAGTCAGTCACCGCCGTCGGTGTCTTCTCAACCAATAGCCGTCGGTTTCTCATTAAATAGTCTCCACCATGCGGCGTCTCCTCTCCCAATCTCTGGCTACAGCAGTTAAGTCTAACCTGTCAGTCATACACCAGCCGTCCCACCACGCTCCGACCTGGGACTGTCAAGCCTCGCCCACTGCCCGGGAGCAGCAGCAGCAGTGAGTCAGCGTCTCCACCCTGCATTCCCCCTGTCCCAGGTCAGACTCAGAGTAACGTCTGCACGCGGTCACTCATTGCAGAGCTGGGAGCGGAGCGCAGAGCGGTGATTACAGGGAGCTCAGCTCTCTCTCCCCAATCTCAGCCGGACTCTCCCCTCCTCCTCCTTTCCACCTTACGCGGCTTGCAAAGCCGAGGAAGGTTAGCGTCTGAGCTGGCTCACATCAAGCACACAGAAAGTATCCGTCACCAAGCCTGGGCTGGAGACAGTAGTTAGTTTTAATTAGTCTGTCTGAGGCTCCGCCCATTAACCCCCCACTGCCTGGCCACCACCATGTGCTGCCCCCCTGCCCGCCCGGTTAAGTCTTGGGCATAATTTCAATAAGCCGTGCAGTGGAAGGCTTTACAAGCCCTCCCTGCGCTGCAGTGAAGTTCCTCCCGAGCCGGGCATGACGCCACATAGGTGATACAGTCGGAACCGGTCCCACATACACAGGATGTGCAAAATAACACTCCACAGAGGACAGGGCGCTGATCCGCTTCCTCCATGCGGCAGCTGCACCTACTTGCTGGGAGCAGGAGGCTTCTTATTGGCTGCGAAAGTCCTGCTGCTCCTCCCAGCTGATGATCTCATTAGGATGGGTGGCTGCTTGGAGAAAAACTAGTGCCCACGTTTGTAGTAGCATAGTTGCTGCCCTTGCACACTGGGCTGCAATGGAGGTGAAAAATCACAAGTGAGTCCACTTTGGTGAGTACTGTATATTCTCAGAATACTCTTCTGGTACCAAGCTGGTATCTCCCATAAGTCCATGCACGTGTGTACATGCATGACAGCATTTAAGTGAGTTCCTGTGTCAGGGTGCACAAGGTTGTGTAGGTTCCCAGTGTATGTGTGTGCGATGTGGTCTGTGGAAGGTGAATTGTAGCAAGGATATCCCAGCTTCCCCTCTTCTCCAAATCCACCGCTCTCCCCTCATTTTCCCATCCTGTCTGAATTCTACACACCCCTCACGGGTTATAGTCATTATCCTAGCTGTTGGGACGCCGGAATCCCAATAGTAAGTATTACGGTTATGGCTTAGGGCCTGATTCAGACCCGCTCGCAAGCTAGTCGATGGTGCCCCAGTGCGCACACGCGAGCCCCGTAGCGAGTGAGACCTTCACTCGCTCCGGGGCTCGCAGCAAAATGGGGCGGCTGTCGATGTTGATCGACAGCTCGCCCCGTTTTGTAGGCAGGTAGGGGGGGTGGCTGAACAAATGGAGGCGTTCCCGAAGGCGGCCCTACTGACATCACTCGGCATTGTGAGTGCGGAGTCCCTACCTTAGGGTCTCCTCGCAATGCCGATGGTCACGATAAACGCGACCATCTCCTGCCCGCTCGCACTACCTGTGGGTGGGCACCCACTGCTTAGCGAGTGGACAGGAAAAAAAAAGAAAACACTCCTCGCCCTGATTCAGAGCGTGCGCTCACAAACAGCGAGTGGCTCTGAATCAGGCCCTTAGTTTTAGGCACTAGGGGGAGGGTTAGGGCTGGCAAAACCCACACACACCAATCACAGGGCACAAGTGGTAGGGGAAAATATGGGGGGGCGCCAGTTCCTTCCTTTGCCAGGGGCACTTGGACCCCTAGCTACACCCCTTTGTCCTGCCAGTCTTACTTTGTTCTCATTAAACACATCATCAGCCTGGTGTTTAGGAATCTGCAGGAAGAGTTGTAGTTCTAGCAGCTTGTAGCCTGTGCAATGTTTATGTATAGAGTGCTCCATGAGTAAAATGTTTTTAGAGTGCGGCTTGATGGTACACTGCTAGAATATGTTGGTGTTTAAAATCATAATACCTCATCATTTGCCATATAAGTAAACTTTGGCAGAAGTGTGAAAATAAAAAGTAAAATGTAACTACATAGTATAAGCAGTGGTCGCAAAACACGCCCTATATCGCTCTAACTGCTATCTTCCCTTACTCCATCCTTGCCCACCAGTACTACACACGCCCTATATCGCTCTAACTGCTATCTTCCCTTACTCCATCCTTGCCCACCAGTACTACACACGCCCTATATTGCCCTAACTGCTATCTACCCTTACTCCATCCTTGCCCACCAGTCCTACACACGCCCTATATCGCCTTAACTGCTATCTACCCTTACTCCATCCTTGCCCACCAGTACTACACACGCCCTATATCGCCCTAACTGCTATCTACCCTTACTCCATCCTTGCCCACCAGTACTACACACGCCCTATATCGCCCTAACTGCTATCTACCCTTACTCCATCCTTGCCCACCAGTACTACACACGCCCTATATCGCCCTAACTGCTATCTACCCTTACTCCATTTTTGCCCACCAGTACTACACACGCCCTACATCGCCCTAACTGCTATCTACCCTTACTCCATCCTTGCCCACCAGTACTACACACGCCCTATATCGCCCTAACTGCTATCTACCCTTACTCCATCCTTGCCCACCAGTACTACACACGCCCTATATCGCCCTAACTGCTATCTACCCTTACTCCATCCTCACCCGCCATTACTACACAAGCCCTATACTGCCCTAACTGCTATCTACCCTTACTCCATCCTCGCCCACCAGTACTACACACGCCCTATATCGCCCTAACTGCTATCTACCCTTACTCCATCCTTGCCCACCAGTACTACACAAGCTTCTTTCTACACTTGCCCCCTAGCACTGTCACAACTGCTGTGTGCACTTACCCCTTCCTACCCGTGGCACTGCCTGCCCTTACTTCACTCTACCACCAGCTCTACCCCAACTTTTCACTGCCTATACCTCCAGCTCTACCCCAACTGCTTTTGCCCTCAAGCCCCTCTACACCAACTGCAACCTGCCCGCAGCACTGTCCCAACTGTTGCCTTCCCTCACCCCCCATAATATGTGATGGGACCCAGAAACTGTGAAGTAGGACCCCAATTTTTTAAAGTGAGGGGTCCCTGGGACCCACAATTGTTTTCACTCAGCGCGATCACTGTAATACACAGACGGCCCGCTATTTTGAGTGACAGAATGTGCCGTTTGTGGGTGGTGACGGGAAGATCCAGGAAAACGGGGGAGTGGTGGTGCGAACTCAGTTGTGTCTGAGCGTCAAAGCGGCTTTTTTTTGGTGTCCATAATTACAAGGCTGCGTCATTGTACACGTCTCCTGGCTTGTTTAAACACATAGGCTGTGAGCGCACGGAAGACATTAGTACGCCCACTATGTTTTAGCGTGCGACGGCAGTGCTATCGCAAGACAGTTTAATGACGCCCCCTTTTCCTTCGCAGCATACGTCATCTCCAGGAAGTATATGTAAAATCAGTAACATCGAGTGCCATCGGAGCCGCTCGCATCACTTGTGGTTGACCCTACCCCGCCGCAAGCACTGCGAGTGCCGCAGTGCTTGCGGCGGGGTAGGGTCAACCACAAGTGATGCGAGCGGCTCCGATGGCACTCGATGTTACTGATTTTACATATACTTCCTGGAGATGACGTACGCTGCGAAGGAAAAGGGGGCGTCATTAAACTGTCTTGCGATAGCACTGCCGTCGCACGCTAAAACATAGTGGGCGTACTAATGTCTTCCGTGCGCTCACAGCCTATGCAAATATTAGCAGCTGAGCGGCTGCATGCGAACGCCTCTAGCGAGCGGTTTGAATCAGCTCCCAGCACACACTGATCTGTGGTATTATTATTATATAGGGGAAAGGGGACCGTAGAGTGATATACTGATGTGCCCAGCTATAACGTGGCATCACAGCGTTATATCACACGCCACGCATGGCGCGCCACACAACATGAGTCGCGCCACAAAGAAAGTTTAGTAGTGAAAAAAGTCATTACGTGTAATACAACAATTTGCCCACCAGATGTCACTTTTCCTAAACATCATAGCGCATGCGTCTGATTTAATTACGTGTAATACAACATTTTGCCCACCAGGTGTCACTTTTCCTAAACTACATAGCGCATGCGTGTGATTTCAGTACGTGTAATACAACATTTTGCCCACCAGGTGTCACTTTTCCTAAACTACATAGAGCATTCGTGTGATTTCCAATGTACCGTACGGTATGTTCTGTATCACCGCCCGATGATTGACAGAAGCGGTGATTCAGTACACTATACAGTATTACAGCGTTTTCCACATGGAATCAGGAATGTACGGTATAATAAAGCGGTAGAAGAATGTCTAATCCAGTTTGAAATCATTAAGCTCTGTATTACCCACTGACTGTGCGGTTGAAATCATACTGTGTTTGCGCAAATGTAAATACTGTCGGCACTGTCCCGGACTTAGACATTAGACTTTACAAACTACAGAACTCTAGTAATGGGTGAAGCGTGTGGCCTAGCGGTCTAATGCCTAGTCTCACTGATTCTCCCCTCTTCTTGTTCCGTGGGTTCGAGACCTTGAAAATACAGTATGTTTTTTTAATTTATTTTTAAAATCTTCACTTAAAATATTCAGTATTAATACAGTACATGTGGAGCGCATGCCTGCCCAGTGCTTCGGGAGTCAAACAGCGAAAATAGGATTTTTATTATTGTACATACAGTACTGTACTTTAGAACGCAAACTTGCGTCAATGTCGGCGCTGACATAAACATGGACATTATAGTGATTTATTATGACCATCAAGTGGCAATGGGCCCTGTTAAAGAGACTGGTTTCTGTATACCAAACTGACTGCGCGTTTAAACCGCAAAATTGCGTCAATGTCTGTGCATGCCCAGTGGTCGGGTTTCAATCACAATGGAATGTGTGCCGCATGTCCAGTGGAGCCAAGCCATGCATTAAGTAGCGCTATTTTATGGCGCATGCCCAGTTGTCTGTATTGCTAACTGTTGAATTTTCACATTTGTGCCATTCTGCACTGTCCGAGACTTACCGCACAGTATACACAATAGTAAATTCATGACTTCATAAGGTGCTACAGTACAGTTTGTAGGGAAGGCTGCTTATTACATACTAACTGTGATGCAGAGCGCAAACTTGCGTCAATGAAAATGCTGTCCTAGACTTGGAAACTTTAGTAATTTAATATGTTTAGTAACTGATAGTTGACTCTGTATAAGAGAGGGGTCTCTATAGTACAAACTGACTCCGCGTTTAAACCGCAAAATTGCGTCAATGTTAGCACAGTTTGCGTTGTGGTAACTTATAGCCAGTTCTGATGGGTTACGGTACAAATAGGATCTCTGGCGCGTGCCCAGTGGCGGGGTTGCAATGCATTGCCAGTTGTGCTGCGCCATAGCCATACCCTTGTAGCGCTATGCCATGGCGTACAGTATGGAAGATCATACAGTAGCGGGTCATGATTCACACACAGTGAAAGTGGGATCTCCGTATTACACACTGACTGTGTAATAATAATATTAAAAATAAAATGTGTAACCTTGACTGTCTAATAATATTTAAAAAAAAAAAGTTTAACCTTCCAGGTTTCGAACCCGGAACCGGGTTGTACAGACGTCTGCAATGTAGAAGTTCGATTTCTTACCTCTACGCTACAGACGCCTGAGTACTTCATCGTATGGTACTGTAGATGTCACATAAAGTACTGTAGAGGACAGATGCAATTCTTACTAGGAGAGACTTGTGAGCAAGGGGTTAGGTGATCCGTCTTGCTTACACTTCTCTCCTTATGTTCGAGACCTTGATAAATTAATTTATTTTTTTAATGTTCACTATAGTACTGTAGTTCAGTCTTGTTATCCAACCCTTACAAAAATCAATATATTGTACTGTAGATGTGCCCAGCTACAGTACTGTAGTTTGTTGCTCCATACAGTACGCCATACAGTATACCGCATTGCTAGTTGCGCGTTACACTGTGGCGTATTGAGTCTCATAGCACTGCGCATGCCCAGTTGTCTGTATTATAGTAAGTACAATACGGTAGACATTGTAGTGATTCCATGACTCTAGGAACTACAGTACAGTAGATGCAGTAGTCTAGGGTGCTAATGCCTAGCCCTACTGCATCTACCCTTTTCTTGTCCCGCTGATTCGAGACCTTTAAAGTATATACTGTATACAGTAATTTTATTTTGTTTTAAATCTTCACTAATACATTATCCAGAAATTCTGGTATTTCTATGCCACAGTACTTTATGACAAAAAAGTGTAACCTTGACTGTGTAATATAAAAAATAAAAAGTGTAACCTTTCAAGTTTCGAACCCGCAAAAGGGTTGTACAGGCAGTGTAATGTATTGGTTTGATTATTTACCATTACACTACAGCCGCCTGCAATACCAAGTTTGCACCTGGCTTGAGTGTTTCCTACAATACTGTACGTCATCGTATCTCAGACGCATGCCCAGATCTACAGTATACCCATGTAGCGCTTTTTTTTTTTTTTAAGTCTTCGCTACTTTTGTTCAGTATTGTTATCCAACCCTTACTAAACTCAGTACATTTTATATATTAGGGGGTAAATGTACTAAGATGGGAGTGCTATTAAGAAGTATTACTGTATCTTCTAGAAGGTGCTACTGTAGATAAATGAGAAGTAGAATCTGTTTGGTTGCTATGGGCAACATACAGTACAGTAACTTCTTGAATAGAACTCCCATCTTAGTAAATTTATCCCTAGAAGTTTCACTTTTTACCCCCAATTTTTTTTCTTCCGCCCCCAAAATGAAAGTGAATTTTTAGTGTGTTCTGCCTTTTTTTTAAAAAAAAGTTACGCAGTTTACAGTACCTTTAGGGGACTGTCTTAAGGCTGCACGTTGAAGGCTTCCCGCAACATTGCACCCCAATTCACCAATTTTTTCCGCCTGCTATTCATACAGTAGGCGAAACTTTTTCACATACTGTCTTACTGTACATTGCATTGACTTCCCGCCTACGGTAGGCAGAAAAGCTTTCAAATTGAATGCCACGATAATTTTACGCCTAGTGAAATGACGTAATCTGCTAAACTTTTTTTAGCCAATCACGTGTTTTTGCTCCAATGGGTGAAAAAGTGCCAACCAATGTGCTCCCAACTGTCATCTCACAGGCTGTGTTTGAAAAATGACAGTTGGGAGCTGATTGACTGACACCTTATCACTTTATCACTTCTCACTCTGTCTCCTAACACTGCTTAGTACAGTAAATACACTCCTTGGAGTGAAAAGACGAGACCGGCTAAAAAAAGTAAATAGACCACCCCTAAATTGAAAACGTCAGTATATGACTGTGGGCGGCAACCCCCATTGGCCGGCGCGCCTCTGGTGAGTGAAATCCTGTCCAATAGTACGATACACCCCTGCTATTGACTTTTTGTACCTTTTTAATGACAGATGCACGTGTTGGGTCTCAGGCGCACTTAAAGACTGAATTACATACAGTACAAACACCAATTGTATAAATTAATGACAATTTTTATTTAACCTACAGTAACATGCTGTACAGAGGGGGGG
This sequence comes from Taudactylus pleione, assembly GCA_031769625.1. NCBI lineage: Eukaryota > Metazoa > Chordata > Amphibia > Anura > Myobatrachidae > Taudactylus > Taudactylus pleione. The sequence continues at coordinate 338,173 of JAUIMM010000458.1, read as the reverse complement.
GACTTCTTTAGCTTTCCACCCCCATAGTCCTCTACTGTCCCCCGCTTCTTTCTTCTGCTGCTGGCATGTCCTGGAATTCCAAGCTGGACACGGACATGACTACTGTACAGTACATACAGTAGGAGGAAGGAGATGACGTGAGAACAGTCCTTCCTCAATGCCGACCGATACAACCTACTGAACAGAGGACTACAGTACCAGAGTTTCACCTATACCAGGTGCAGACTCTACCTTGCATCGGAGTGCAAGGTCCACTGTACGCCCTGAAGAAAGGAGGATAGGCAGAGACAAACAGACAGTAAAAGAGAGACACAGGTTCTCACAGGAGATGCTCTTGTTCTTCATCCTGCTTGATCCCACACACCCTGTACTGTAGGAGAGAAAATACGCCATGCAGGGCCCTTTCCTGCTCTAACAGTGTCACACTAATCCACTTCTCCACATTAATATATGCCCTAACTAACCAGACTAACAAATTTATTAATAACTAATTTGTATTATAATTAAGCCTGGTGGTGAAATACTGTAAGCAGTGCCCCTAGGCCCACAGCCCATAATATAACGATAAAAAAAAATACATGAAACAAGACAGTATTTGGGTGCCCCAGATGGAGGCGAACACCAGCTGTCTGAATACGATAACAGAGCACTAACATTATCAAAAATGCTTTTCTCACCTTATCCTGATGTCGAAGGGACCGCCGCTCCAACCATACAGTAGATGTACAGTAGAAGCCTGTCTCTCAATTCACGGTGCACCCACTACTGTACAGTACTGTATGTCTGCAACTATGGATGTGGATGTTGAAGCAGCCACTACTACTGTACTGTATATGAACCAAAGGAACCTGAAAACTTGAAACATCTGCATTACAAACGGCAACATCAAGCGCAGTAGCAGAAACTGGCAGCTGCAGCACAATCTGTGACGATGCCAATGTGTGCCTTGGAACAGGGGGCAATGTACAGTAAAAGTAGGTGTAAGGAAAAGTATGAAGTACAGTACATAAGGTACAGTAAGGGAAAGTTATTGTAGATAAAGAGCTTATAAAATAAATTAGGAGAATACTGTATAATGTAGGGACAGAAACACAACCACAATACTGTACATACAGTATGGACACAGTGTACAGTACTTAGCAGTCTGGATCACAAACTGAAAAGAGGAAGTTAAACCCCTTCTCCACATTACTAATTATATACAGTACAGTATAAGCTACATAGCAGTGGCTTGACCGTTTCTTTCGATGACAACTGGTAAGACTCTATGGAGATGATCAATATGATTGTTACACTGGGCACGTGTCAATACTGGTCTCCAAAACTTCATTATCCCATCCAAAAGTTCCTGTTTAGTTGTTGGTTTCACATCAGACCTGATGAACCTCTTCAACTGGGCCCAGACCATTTCAATGGGATTCATGTCCGGTGACCTACAGGAAAGTAAAAAAAAAATATTCAGTCACAGAGTACTGTACTTTAGTAAAAAGTGTACTAGAATAATTACTGCTCGGTACTGTACAGTACATACTTTTTGATACAATAAACAGTTAATACAGTACTATAGGACAATACTCACTCTGGTGGTGTGCGTTCCCAATTTATCCCTCTCTCTTCCATGAATTTTGCTGAAGCCGAATGTTTGGGATCATTATCCTGGAATAATCGATGTCCTGATGGAAAGCATTTTCTCACAAATGGCACCATACAGCAATCTACTATTTTTTCTTGGAAGAAGGTCTTATCCATGATCCCTAAAGAGATGAGAAATTGTCAGTAACAAGCGTACACTGTACAGGACTGTAAATAATTTTTACAACAAACATTACTGTACTGCACCTTCAAAAATATAGATCGGTCCTGCACCCCAACGAGATATACCTCCCCATACATGGACCTTTAATGGATGCTTCGGACGTGATTTAAGTGAGAGATGTGCACGGTGTCGGAAGGACAGTCTTGAGAACCTCTCGAGAGAAACGGAAGTTTCATCTGTGAAAATTACGTAATTAAAATTCTCTCCACTCTCTATCCACTGTCGTGCTTTTTCAACTCTCTTTACTTTATTAACATCCCTTATCATGGGATTTATCCTGTGGAATAAAAACAAGTTTTAGTTTACTGTCATGTAAAATCAGTGCATTATTAATATACAGTATATATATATTTTACAGTATGTACAGTACCTTGTAGGGCCAAAACTCCATCCCAGTTCCTTACGCATCCGTTTGATGCTGGAACAGGAGATGTCCAGGTCACATTCTGCTTTTAGAATACGCTGGATTTGTAAAGCTGTACGCTCATCATCCTCACAACTCAATTTGTGCATAATCTTTTTGACGCTCCTACGGTAGAACACATACAGAGCATATAGCAATTATTGGACAGTTAGTGTTGAAATTGGAACACAATACAGTAGCAATCTAGCAACATACAGTATAGTGTAATGAAAAAAGGTTGATGTAAAGTACCTACCATGTGCATTTTGAAGGAAATCTATATCTGGTCCGCGTTCTCTCAAATGCATGATAGCGCACAGTCTGTAAACTAACAAGAACACCACATTCTTTCAGCCAGGCCTGGATCTGTCGTGTTGTTTTGCGTTCTTTTTTCATGCTTGCAATTATCTTGCTGATGGCTTTGCTGATTTTTGCCATGTTTGACGACAAAATCTGTGTAAAGAACAAGAGAAATACGTTACAGTACTGTTGCTGAGTATACAGACTGAGTACAGTATACAGTACATAATTTAATGTTCAGTATCTTAAACACGGGGGTATTACATTCTTACTGTACATCAGCCGTAACATGTGTACACCGGTATATACTGTACTGTACTAGTAAATTTCATTTTGCAGGCTGTGTTTAATAAAAGATAGTTTTGAGCTAATTAGTGATATATATTTCCCAATTTAATCTCACATCAAGCTTTCATACAGTATGCCCCTAAATACGCAAATATGCATCTACCGTATGAAGGAGACAAACAGGACAATAAACACAGCAATATTGCGACTGAAACTAAAATGGCCGCCGAGCAAAACAAGATGGCGGCGGGGACAGGACGGTCACTCACGGGAAACTATGAGGGGCAACGGGAGGCTAGGAACGATCGGTGTCTGTATGTGATAGTTACTGGATTCACAAATAAGCCTCTACGGGGATGGGTGAAGGACGGGGCATACCGAGGCAGCAGGACGATAAACACAGCAATATTGCGACTGAAACTAAAATGGCGTATGGCTTGGAGCCACAGATCCCATTGTACCCCCCTCCATTTCTAATCCATCGCAGATGGCTGACAGCCACCATAGCGCCAAACGTGTAATACAGAGAGCTCTCTCTCATACAGATCCCACTACTACCGTACTTAGTGTGCATGGTCGGAGCAGCATCACCAATGTCATAAGTTTGCTATGCAACGCTATTTTGCGTTTCAAACGCACAGTCAGCTTTGAACACAGAGCGCTCTCACAGTCGGAAACCACTGTCAGACACAGTCCAAGGGACGTAGCCATGGTGCGTAAGGCTGAGACCGCATCTACGCTGTCGCATGTTTGCGTTTTGCATTTTGGGAGCACAGTTTGTGATGCAGAGCCCTGTCTCTCATTCTAGACAGTAGATTCACTAGCAGTTTCTGCAGTTATGAAATCACTATTCTGTGGCACACTAGTTGTCCTAGCAGACCGGGGATGGTGTCCTTAGCAATGGTCACAATTCGTAGCACTTTTCAGGACACTAGGGCAGAGCTGACTGCTTACAGTAAATGGATTAACAAAGCTTCCTTTATTATGGTAAGGTGAGGCTCTTGCTTGCTTTGGGGGAAGGGACCTGATGCGCACTGTGTATGACTCTCGACCCCACTGGGCATGCGCCAGAAATCCCATCGCAACCCTCCTACTGGGCATGCGTCCGCCAGAGATGGAAATTCAACAGCATACAGTACTTGTACCGACTGCAGTAATACAGCCAACTGCGCATGCTCAGTGATGGCATAGCGCTACATGGCGTATGGCTTGGCGCCACAGATCCCATTGTACCCCCCTCCATTTCTAATCCATCGCAGATGGCTGACAGCCACCATAGCGCCAAACGTGTAATACAGAGAGCTCTCTCTCATACAGATCCCACTACTACCGTACTTAGTGTGCATGGTCGGAGCAGCATCACCAATGTCATAAGTTTGCTATGCAATGCTATTTTGCGTTTCAAACGCACAGTCAGCTTTGAACACAGAGCGCTCTCTCACAGTCGGAAACCACTCTCAGACACAGTCCAAGGGACGTAGCCATGGTGCGTAAGGCTGAGACCGCATCTACGCTGTCGCATGTTTGCGTTTTGCAAACTACCGATCCCATTGTTAACCCTCCACTGGGCATGCGCATGAAATCCCATTGCAACCCCTCGAAGCAGACAGCCACCACAGCGCAGACATTGATGAAAGTTTTGCACTATTTAAACACAATCAGTTTGTAATGTCTTACTTTTAAGCAGCCTTTTAAACAACAACACGTACAGTAAAACACTACTAAAGTACAGTAGTTTCACTATAGTGTCCAGAGCCGACAGTGACAATAAAAAAAATATACGGTAAGGTACAGTATATTCTTTTCCAGGGATCGAACCTGGGACCATAATTCTACCAAAGTGATCACCTAACCACTAGCCCACACGACAGCTACAGTGAACCGCACAGAGCGGCCTCATCCTTGTGCACTCCTCCGGCTGCTGTTTTTAATAAAAAAAAAAAAATTGTCATACTGTAATTCATCCCATCTCAGTGAAAGCTGTGCATGCATCTCATTAATCTACAGTATCGGTTATACCGTGACAACAACTCGGGCAACTTCTCTACTATTCAGATACTGCACCGTACCGTATGTATAATACAGTATGTGCAGTGATTTGCATCCTGTTATAAGATCTCACTGTATGGTACAGTACTATATACTGTATACAGTATGTATATTATGTGACATTAAAAATACAGTATGGGTTGTGCGTACATGCAAATGCTGTGAATGTGATATCCATCCAATTTACTGTAAGTTTAACAGTATGGCATTCTGTACAAGGCATTCAGTACAAATTACAGTACAACAGTGGAGCACTCGCCACCCAGCGGTTAAGCACTGTATTACATGCAATTACAAAAGTGGAGCACTCGCCACCCAGCGGGTAAGCACTGAATTACATGCTGTAGCATATCCTTCGTTGAAGAATACCACAGTATTCAACAAGTCCATGGCGCGACTCAGAGGCCTGCACGCCACAAGTCCATGGCGCGACTCACGCCATGCCATGAGCAACAAAATAGCTGGGCAGATCTGTATGAGGGGAAATATTACAGCTTCCAGCACACACTATGTGGTATTATATAGGGGGAGGGGACCGTACAGTGATATATGAGGAGGAATAACACAGCTCCCAGCACACACTGATATGTGGTATTATTATATAGGGAAGAGGGGACTGTACAGTGATATATGAGGGGGAATAACAAAGCTCCCAGCACACACTATGTGGTATTATTATATAGGGGGAGGGGACCGTACAGTGATATATGAGGAGGAATAACACAGCTCCCAACACACACTGATATGTGATATTATTATATAGGGGAGGGGACTGTACAGTGATATTATGAGGGGGAATAACACAGCTCCCAGCACACACTGATATGTGGTATTATTATATAGGGGGAGGGGACCGTAAAGTGATATATGAGGAGGAATAACACAGCTCCCAGCACACACTGATATGTGGTATTATTATTATATAGGGAAGAGGGGACTGTACAGTGATATATGAGGGGGAATAACAAAGCTCCCAGCACACACTATGTGGTATTATTATATAGGGAGGGGTCTGTACAGTGATATATGAGGGGGAATAACACAGCTCCCAGCACATACTGATATGTGGTATTATTAGTGTTCATTCTAGGTTCGGCAAGGGGTATGGCACTTGAGCGCTCGTCTGCAAAGTGGGCATGATTCGCCCCCTGTTCATCACTCTTGGGGACCCAGTTAGGCTGCCCCCAAGCTCTCCCTTCTCTGTGAATATTCACCAGTGGTGAGCACTGCACCGCAATTTTTCCCACCCGAGGGGCACTGCAGTCCGCAGGTGGGTCACCACGCGGCATGTTGTTTTAGCGGTTTGCCAACAGGGCGCCGCAAAAGGGGCAGGGTGCATTCTGCCCTTTGAAATCGGGCAGGTCACCCACTAAAACAGCCTAGCCAGAACGCTATATTATTAATATTTAGAGGATAAGGGACTACAGTGATATATAAGGGGGATTAAATCAGCTGTTACCACAGACTGATATGTTGTAATAATATAAAGAGAAGAGGGGACTGTTTAGTGATACTTCAGCGTGGAAAAACAGATCTCACCACACACTTATATGTGGTAGTATTATTATATAAGGGAGAAAGGACTTGACGGAACAGTTTTTTAACTCAAGCGCGAAAAATGCAACCTTGCATTGTCAAACAGAAGAAGGTAATCGCATCTTACTGTACAGAGGGAGTGGCCTGTGGTGTCCTACACTATATAGGTGGAGCTTCCGGTGGTGTCCTACTATACAGGGAGAGCAGCCTGTGGTGTTCTATACAGTGGTAGCAGCCTGCATTGTCCTACTGCACAGGGGGATTGGCATGATTTGTCCAATACTATACAGGGGGAGTGGCCTGTGATGTCCTACTATACAGGAAGAGCGGCCTGTTGTGTCCTGCTATACAGGGACAGCAGCCTGTGGTGTCTTATACAGGGGGAGCAGTCTGTAGTGTCCTACTATACAGGGGGAGCATCCAGTGGTATCTTACTATACAGGGGAAGCGGCCTGTTGCACTCTACTATACAGGGGGAGCATCCTGTGTTGTCCTACCATACAGGGGGAGCAACCTGTCATGCCTTCCTATACAGCGGTATCAGCTTGTTGCACTCTTCTATACAGGGGGAGTGGCCTGTGGTGTCCTACCATACAGGGGAAGTGGCCTGTGTTGCCCTACTATACTGGTCGAGTGGTCTGTGGTGTCCTACTATACACTGGGAGTGGCCTGCGGTGTCCTACTTTACATGTGGAGCGGACTGCGGTGTCCTATTATACAGTTAGAGCAGCCTGCAGTGTATCCTACTATACAGGAGGAGCAGCCTTTGGTGTCCTATACAGGGAGAGCGGCCTGTGGTGTCCTTATATACCAGGGGAGTGACCTGTAGTGTCCTACTATACAGGGGGAGTGTCCTGTGGTGTCCTACTATACTGAACAAGTGGCCTGTGGTGTCCTACTATACAGTGGGAGCAGACTGCGGTGTCCTACTGTACAGGGAGAGCAGCCTGTGGTGCCTATTATGGCCTGTTTCTCTTTACTATTCAGGGGGAACATCCTATGTTGTTGTTCTATACAGGGGGAGTGGCCTGAGTTGCCTTATACAGGGGGAGCAGCCCGTGGTGTCCTATTATACAAGGGAGTGGCCTGTACAGCTGTTACACCCTTTGTTGTGTGCTCTGTATTCCTACGTTACTTTCCCTCTCCCCATATCTGCACCCCTTCTGCTCTCCTGTGTACTCTCCCCTCACACCCCTGTTATCTGTATGACCTCAGTATAGTCACAGATTCTCTCAGTTTCTGGAATAAATTTAAAACAAAAGTAAAAAATCCCAACATCCCTAATTCATGTGTTTGTAAAAGATTCACGTGGAGCAAATTGCACCAAATATGTGTCTGGGAGCAATAAGACCCCCGGCCAGGAGAGGAGCATTGGTGTAACCTTATACAGTACAGCATTGTGTGATGGCCTCTGAGGAGCCTTATGGGGCTGGGTCACAGGAACCTCTGACAGACACTGACCAGGGCTCTATGGCTGGGGGGAAAGGGGAGACTTACTGGTCACTCAGAGTAATATGTCTGACTGTGTTATGTGTGTTCTCTGTGATGTCTATTATACTTACTTTATATATTCCTAGACAGTCCTGCTGTGAGGAACCAGAGTCTTTATTACTCTTTATTACACATTCTATATAATCTCTGATTCACTGAGGATGGACAAGGACGAGAGTCACAGGACTGAGAGGATCTTACATCTCACCCTGGAGATCATCTACCTGCTTACTGGGGAGGTGAGAGGGTCTGGGAGTGTCACAGTGACATCACTTATATCTATAGTAATAATACAGGGACATGACTGGGGAGGTGAGAGGGTCTGGGGATGTCACAGTGACATCACTTATATCTATAGTAATAATACAGGGACATGACTGGGGAGGTGAGAGGGTCTGGGAGTGTCACAGTGACATCACTTATATCTATAGTAATAATACAGGGACATGACAGGGGAGGTGAGGGGATCTGTGAGTGTCACAGTGACATCATTTATATCTATAGTAATAATACAGGGACATGACTGGGGAGGTGAGGGGATCTGGGAGTGTCACAGTGACATCACTTATATCTATAGTAATAATACAGGGACATGACTGGGGAGGTGAGGGGATCTGGGGGTGTCACGGTGACATCACTTATATCTATAGTAATAATACAGAGACATGACTGGCGAGGTGAGGGGATCTGGGAGTATCACAGTGACATCACTTATATCTATAGTAATAATACAGGGACATGACTGGGGAGGTGAGGAGGATCTGGGACTGTCACAGTGACGTCACTTATATCTATAGTAATAATACATGGACATGACTGGGGAGGTGAGAGGGTCTGGGAGTGTCACAGTGACATCACTTATATCTATAGTAATAATACAGGGACATGACAGGGGAGGTGAGGGGATCTGTGAGTGTCACAGTGACATCATTTATATCTATAGTAATAATACAGGGACATGACTGGGGAGGTGAGGGGATCTGGGAGTGTCACAGTGACATCACTTATATCTATAGTAATAATACAGGGACATGACTGGGGAGGTGAGGGGATCTGGGGTTGTCACGGTGACATCACTTATATCTATAGTAATAATACAGAGACATGACTGGCGAGGTGAGGGGATCTGGGAGTGTCACAGTGACATCACTTATATCTATAGTAATAATACAGGGACATGACTGGCGAGGTGAGGGGATCTGGGAGTATCCCAGTGACATCACTTATATCTATAGTAATAATACAGAGACATGACTGGGGAGGTGAGGGGATCTGGGAGTGTCACAGTGACATCACTTATATCTATATTATTAAGCAAGCAGCAGGGAGCTGGTCTCAGATATTAGTATCAGTCCCACAGTCCTCACTGGAGTTGGGAATTATATGGCCGCAGTATGTTGTTTTCTTTCTGTCACTGACACAAAGTTGTTGGAGCTGCAGGAGATACTATATACTCTACATTTTCTTGTATATAGGAGATTGTTATACTTGCTTTAGTGAAATAGAGTCTTCTTGTATATAATGCAAAGTGATCATCTAAATAAACAGCCCCATTTAGATGGAGTTTAATTGACCTCCTCATTGATGTCTCCCCCAATACACAGGATTACACAGTAGTGAAGAAGAAATCCGGTGAGCATGAGACTCCCAACAGCCGTCCCCGTGTGTCAGGAGGACTGAGCAGGGCCCAGAGCCCCATCATGGTGCCTCCACCTCACTCACTGATACATGAGAGACACAATGACCAGAAGATGCTGGAACTCATCAACAATAACATTCACCTGCTGACTGGAGAGGTGACTGCTGGGAATGGGACATTATACAGTAACACCAGGGGACGTGTCTGGGTGATGACTGGAGAGGTGACTGCTGGGAATGGGACATTATACAGTAACACCAGGGGACGTGTCTGGGTGATGACTGGAGAGGTGACTGCTGGGAATGGGACATTATACAGTAACACCAGGGGATGTGTCTGGGTGATGACTGGAGAGGTGACTGCTGGGAATGGGACATTATACGGTAACACCAGGGGACGTGTCTGGGTGATGACTGGAGAGGTGACTGCTGGGAATGGGACATTATACAGTAACACCAGGGGACGTGTCTGGGTGATGACTGGAGAGGTGACTGCTGGGAATGGGACATTATACAGTAACACCAGGGGATGTGTCTGGGTGATGACCGGAGAGGTGACTGCTGGGAATGGGACAGTATACAGTAACACCAAGGGACGTGTCTGGTGATGACTGGAGAGGTGACTGCTGGGAATGGGACATTATACAGTAACACCAGGGGACGTGTCTGGTGATGACCGGAGAGGTGGCTGCTGGGAATGGGACATTATACATTAACACCAGGGGATATCTCTGGGTGATGACCGGAGAGGTGACTGCTGGGAATGGCACGTTATACAGTAACACCAGGGGATGTGTCATGGTGATGACTGGAGAGGTGACTGCTGGGAATGGAACATTATACAGTAACACCAGGGGATGTGTCATGGTGATGACTGGAGAGGTGACTGCTGGGAATGGGACATTGTACAGTAACACCAGGGGATGTGTCTGGGTGATGACTGGAGAGGTGACTGCTGGGAATGGGACATTGTACAGTAACACCAGGGGATGTGTCTGGGTGATGACTGGAGAGGTGACTGCTGGGAATGGGACATTATACAGTAACACCAGGGGATGTGTCTGGGTGATGACTGGAGAGGTGACTGCTGGGAATGGGACATTATACAGTAACACCAGGGGATGTGTCTGGGTGATGACTGTATCGTTGTGTGTGTCACGTTCCTATAAGGTGTCAGGATGTCACTGTCTATGTCTCCATGCAGGAGGGGGAGTATATAGAGGAACACAGGGGTCTGTACAAGGATGTGATGATGGAGAATCACCGGCCCCTCACATCACTGGGTAAGAGGAGACTGTAATTTATTGTACAGGGGAGAGCAGGTGTGGGGACCCCTATATACACACATCATCTGATAATCACATATATACAATGTACTCAAGGCCTGATTCAGCTTTGGGAACAGAGTGAGAATTAGCACGTAACTGATCATCTTGGTGAAACCATGCTGCACTGCAGGTGGGGCAGATGTATAATGAGCAGAGAGATTTAGAGTTGGGAGGGAGGTGTCCAAACTGACATCTAAATTGCAGTGTAAAAATAAAGCTGTGCAGTATGTGTGGGCTACTTGCAAAAGCAGCTAGTATTTACCCTACATGCAAAATAATGTATGTATTTGCACCCCTTGCATTGCAACTTGGATTGTACTGGTACACAGTTACGTGCTCTTTCTCACTTTATTCCCAAAGCTGAATCAGGCCCTCAGTCACTGTGTGTCTCCTACAGATGGACCCAGTAACAGAAATACCCCAGAGAGATGTCCCCGTCCGCTTTATTCACAGGATTGTACAGAGGAGAATCACAGGATCCCACAGGAGTATCAGGTAGGTGGGATTTAGGGTCTCACCAATATACCAAAGTGTCTTTATATGAGCTGTAGGAAGCTGTGTGTGTCTTATTAACCAGAATTCTTCTAATTAATGTAATTTTAATGAAATCTGACATTTCTAAAACTGTTATTTTATTGTTTTGTGGGTTACTTAGGGTGAAAGTCTGGCTAATATAAAGGCGGAAGATATAGAGGGAGAAGAAGAGACGTATGTGACTGATATAAAGGCAGAAGATATAGAGGGAGAAGAAGAGACGTATGTGACTGATATAAAGGCAGAAGATATAGAGGGAGAAGAAGAAACGTATGTGACTGATATGAAGGCACAAGATACAGAGGGAGAAGAAGAGACGTATGTGACTGATATGAAGGCAGAAGATACAGAGGGAGAAGAAGAGACGTATGTGACTGATATGAATGTAGAAGATACAGAGGGAGAAGAAGAGACATATGTGACTGATATGAAGGCAGAAGATATAGAGGGAAAAGAGATGTATGTGATGGGTGATCAGCAGTGTAAGGAGGAGGAAATCCCTACAGATATCAGCACAGGTGATTAATAAACACTTACTCAGAAAAGAGTCATATATGCTTCTTGCTCAATCACTACAACAGTACAAACTAATGAGGGAAATGTATCTGTCCAGTGGCGGAGTCAGGAGCCATCCTTCCCTATTATACTCCTGCTCTCCCCCTCACATCATGTCACTGTGTGTTACCAGCCCAGAGATCTGATCAGTCTCCTCCTCACACTCTCTGGTGTATCTCATACATCAGGAGCCATCATTCCCTATTATACTCCTGCTCTCCCCCCTCACATCATGTCACTGTGTGATAGAAGCCCAGACTTCTGCCCAGTCTCCTCCCCACACTCTCTGGTGTATCTCATACATCAGGAGCCATCAGCCCCTATTATACTCCTGCTCTCCCCCTCACATCATGTCACTGTGTGTTACCAGCCCAGAGATCTGACCAGTCTTCTCACACTCTCTGGTGTATCTCATACATCAGGAGCCATCAGCCCCTATTATACTCCTGCTCTCCCCCTCACATCATGTCACTGTGTGTTACCAGCCCAGAGATCTGACCAGTCTCCTCCCCACACTCTCTGGTGTATCTCATAAATCAAGAGCCATCAGCCCCTATTATACTCCTGCTTTTCCCCTCACATCATGTCACTGTGTATTACCAGCCCAGAGATCTGACCAGTCTTATCCCCACACTCTGGTATATCTCATACATCAGGAGCCATCAGCCCCTATTATACTCCTGCTCTCCTCCTCACATCATGCCACTGTGTGTTAGCAGCCCAGAGATCTGACCAGTCTCCTCCCCACACTCTCTGGTGTATCTCATACATCAGGAGCCATCAGCCCCTATTATACTCCTGCTCTCCCCCTCACATCATGTCACTGTGTATTACCAGCCCAGAGATCTGACCAGTCTCCTCCCCACACTCTCTGGTGTATCTCATACATCAGGAGCCATCAGCCCCTATTATATTCCTGCTCTCCCCCTCACATCATGTCACTGTGTATTACCAGCCCAGAGTTATGACCAGTCTCCTCCCCACACTCTCTGGTGTATCTCATACATCAGGAGCCATCAGCCCCTATTATACTCCTGCTCTCCTCCTCACATCATGCCACTGTGTGTTAGCAGCCCAGAGATCTGACCAGTCTCCTCCCCACACTCTCTGGTGTATCTCATACATCAGGAGCCATAAGCCCCTATTATATTCCTGCTCTCCCCCCTCACATCATGTCACTGTGTGTTACCAGCCCAGAGATCTGACCAGTCTCCTCCCCACACTCTCTGGTGTATCTCATACATCAGGAGCCATCAGCCCCTATTATACTCCTGCTCTCCTCCTCACATCATGTCACTGTGTGTTACCAGCCCAGAGATCTGACCAGTCTCCTCCCCACACTCTGGTGTATCTCATACATCAGGAGCCATCAGCCCCTATTATACTCCTGCTCTCCCCCCTCACATCATGTCACTGTGTGTTACCAGCCCAGAGGTCTGATCAGTCTCATCCCCCTCACACTCTCTATACAATGTGCTGGTGTTAGTTACCTGGGTATTGAGACTTAGCTTATTACGTACACCTACATAATATTACAGTTCATGGATCGCACAGACAGGACAACAGAGAATTATATCTTTATTGTGTGTTATGGTAGTAATACAATACAGTACATCATACTAAGTGGTACCTAAAGCAGTTGCCATGTTAATCTTCAGTCCCCTAGATCAGATGTTACCCACACAATGTACCTGGCAGGGGGCAGCAGCCCACAACCCAAGTACTGACTGATGTCAGTCACTGCAATCACCTCCTGTATGTCCATCCAGTGACACAACTCTCAGGTGCAATGTTCTGCAGAAGTGTGAGGAGATCCATAGTCCAGCAGCCTAACACCACCAAGGCCGGGACTTCTTCCCACTGTACCATCCTGTAATACCGTCCTGCTGGTAGGAGACAAAGCTCCACTCTCCAGTATCTCTTTGTAGGAGACTAAACTCCACACCCCAGAGGACGTTACGCAGTACTGAGCCCCAACCCCCTCCTGTCCTGTCCTTGTAATACAGCTCACTACCCACAATGTAGGTGTAAACCCCTGTGTAGGTAACTCATTAGTGTGTCCCCTGGTATTGGGTATCCCTGCAGGGGGGTTGGGTGTGATGTACACTCTCCCTGATTTCAAGTTACCCCCTGTGGTGTGAGTGCCTTAGTGTCTGAGTGTTACCGGGATAGGACAATGGGACTCAGAGGATTGGTAATGAGGAGGGGGATCTATGATAATGAGTGGTCCCTCGTCTAGTTATCTCCTCGTCATATGTGACATCCCGCACCCTCCAGCTGTTCTGTTCTTCCTGCCTCAGAGACAGACAGAGGACACGGCCACAGATAGACTTCCTCTAATACCTTTCATATGTCACCTGGTAATGGCACATATACACAACATGACAGCCTAACTGTACACATTACTACTATACACCCCCTTATGTGCTGTCTATACCCCTCACCTACAGTATATGCTGCACATTACTACTATATACCCCCTTATGTGCTGTCTATACCCATCACCCACAGAATATGCTGCACATTACTGCTATACACCCCCTCATGTGCTGTCTATACCCCTCACCTACAGTATATGCTGCACATTACTACTATACACCCCCTTATGTGCTGCCTATACCCATCACCCACAGTATATACTGCACATTACTACTATACACCCCCTTATGTGCTGTCTATACCCCTCACCCACAGTATATGCTGCACAGTACTACTATACACCCCCTTATGTGCTGTCTATACCTCTCACCTACAGTATATGCTGCACATTACTACTATACACCCCCTTATGTGCTGCCTATACCCCTCACCCACAGTATATGCTGTACATTACTACTATACATCCCCTTATGTGCTGTCTATACCCCTCATCTACAGTATATGCTGCACATTACTACTATACACCCCTTATGTGCTGTCTATACCCCTCACCCACAGTATATGCTGCACATTACTACTATACACCCCCTTATGTGCTGTCTATACCCCTCACCCACAGTATATGCTGCACAGTACTACTATACACCCCCTTATCTGCTGTCTATACCCCTCACCCACAGTATATGGTGTACATTACTACTATACACCCCTTATGAGCTGTCTATACCCCTCACCTACAGTGTATGCTGTACATTACTACTATACACCCCCTTATGTGCTGTCTATACCCCTCACCTACAGTATATGCTGCACATTACTACTATACACCCCCTTATGTGCTGTCTATACCCCTCACCCACAGTGTATGCTGCACAGTACTACTATACACCCCCTTATGTGCTGTCTATACCCCTCACCCGCAGTGTATGCTGCACATTACTACTATACACCCCCTTATGTGCTGTCTATACCCCTCACCTACAGTGTATGCTGCACATTACTACTATACACCCCGTTATGTGCTGTCTATACCCCTCACCCACAGTGTATTCTGCACATTACTACTATACACCCCTTATGTGCTGTCTATACCCCTCACCCACAGTATATGCTGCACATTACTACTATACATCCCCTTATGTGCTGTCTATACCCCTCACCCACAGTATATGCTGCACATTACTACTATTCACCCCCTTTTGTGCTGTCTATACCTCTCACCCACAGTATATGCTGCACATTACTACTATACACCCCATTATGTGCTGTCTATACCCCTCACCCACAGTGTATGCTGCACATTACTACTATACACCCCTTATGTGCTGTCTATACCCCTCACCCACAGTATATGCTGCACATTACTACTATACACCCCCTTATGTGCTGTCTATACCTCTCACCCACAGTATATGCTGCACATTACTACTATACACCCCTTTATGTGCTGTCTATACCCCTCACCCACAGTGAATGCTGCACATTACTACTATACACCCCTTATTTGCTGTCTATACCCCCCACCCACAGTATATGCTGCACATTACTACTATACACCCCCTTATGTGCTGTCTATACCCCTCACCCACAGTATATGCTGCACATTACTACTATACACCCCTTATGTGCTGTCTATACCCCTCACCCACAGTATGTGCTGCACATTACTACTATACACCCCTTATGTGCTGTCTATACCTCTCACCCACAGTGTATGCTGCACATTACTACTATACACCCCTTGATGTGCTGTCTATACCCCTCACCCACAGTATATGCTGCACATTACTACTATACACCCCTTTATGTGCTGTCTATACCCCTCACCCAAAGTATATGCTGCACATTACTACCATACACCCCTTATTTGCTGTCTATACCCCCCACCCACAGTATATTGCTGCACAAACCTACAGTCCATGAAATACCCAATGCCAACTGATGAGGGCTGTCAGAGCTGGGTGATGTGGTTCTCATATTTTAAGACCAGGGTCATCTTTGTTATTTTGTAAATGTTCAATTACTTGTAATCTGGCAAAAAGAAACAAAACCACTAAACATTGAGAACTTAGTAATAGTAGGAATTTTATACATATATTTTATTTCCTACAGATGGACGCACAATCAAGACCTCGGAGGGAGATTTAATTTTGAGTCCATATTTTAAAATAGAAGATAACATCAGACAGTTTTCTCCAGGAGACATCTCCTTTACTCTAAATTTGCACCCAGTACGTCACAGTGCAAATATATCATCTGGTTTCTCTAATCATAATGAATGTTCCCCTGATACCTCTAATATTGCTACACGCAGTACAGCTCACAGAGGTGATAAAAACTTTCTCTGTGCTGACTGTGGGAAATGTTTCACAAATAAATCACATCTTGTTATACATCAGAGACGTCACACAGGTGAGAGGCCATTTTCATGTCCTGAGTGTGGGAAATGTTTCACAGAGAAATCAGATCTTGTTAGACATCAGAGAAGTCACACAGGTGAGAGGCCATTTTCATGTCCTGAGTGTGGGAAATGTTTTACACTGAAATCAGATCTTGTTAAACATCAGAGACGTCACACAGGGGAGAAACCATTTCCATGCTCTGAGTGTGGGAAATGTTTCACAGAGAAATCAGATCTTGTTAGACATCAGAGAAGTCACACAGGTGAGAGGCCATTTTCATGTCCTGATTGTGGGAAATGTTTTACACTGAAATCAAATCTTATTACACATCAGAGAAGTCACACAGGTGAGAGGCCATTTTCATGTCCTGATTGTGCGAAATGTTTTACACAGAAATCAAATCTTGTTACACATCAAATAATACATAAAAAACATGAACTGATAGACCTAAAACAATCCTTTAAATAATTCCAACACTTCAAATATTTTGGCAAACCTTTTATATTTTGAGTGCCAGCAATAGTAGAATGGACAATACATAGCGCCATCAGTAGACTAAACATTGGTACATTTTCCAACAATCTAACTTTAAATAGGGAATTATATATTACACAGTCATGGAGACCAGAATGGAACAGACATCTGATGTTATACGTATGTGATGTAATGAGTTGCTGTAATTGTCATTACCTGTGTGTGATGGGGATCAGTGAAGCATAGATTATAGTAGCACACTGCCTGTTATATACTCACACACACAGTGCTATGTATGTCCTCTCATCACTCTGCATTTCATTCCACTGACCAATAGGCTCAGATGTAGGCCTGTGTCTTATCAGCCAGACTATATCTTACCATTCAGTCTTAGGGGGCAGCTAGCTGAGGGGGCAACTAACTGTGGTAATATACTAAGTGTGGAATAACTAAGTGGGTTTTCTAAATAGCTTAACCTAAAACATGGCTCACACAATCAGACACTCCCTCCCCTGCAGCACTGTCACACAATCAGACACTCCCTCCCCTGCAGCACTGTCACACAATTAGACACTCCCTCCCCTGCAGCACTGTCACACAATCAGACACTCCCTCCCCTGCAGCACTGTCACACAATCAGACACTCCCTCCCCTGCAGCACTGTCACACAGTCAGACACTTCCTCCCCTGCAGCTCTGTCACACAGTCAGACACTCCCTCCCCTGCAGCACTGTCACACATTCAGACACTCCCTCCCCTGCAGCACTGTCACACAGTCAGACACTCCCTCCCCTGCAGCACTGTCACACAATCAGACACTCCCTCCCCTACAGCACTGTCACACAATCAGGCACTCCCCCCCCCCCTGCAGCACTGTCACACAATCAGACACTCCCTCCCCTGCAGCACTGTCACACAATCAGACACTCCCTCCCCTGCAGCACTGTCACACAGTCAGACACTCCCTCCCCTGCAGCACTGTCACACGGTGACCTACACGTCACACACACCTCCAGGCCTGGTAATAGTAAAGGAGGTGGGGTAGGAATATTACTGTCCCAATCGATCACATACACAGATCTCCCACAGGTACCATCACTCACATTTACATCATTTGTACATTCTATCAGGACTGTCACCCCTTTCTCTCTGCGTGTTGCTGTCTATCGCCCACCTGGGCCACCCCAACAATCTCTGGAACCTATTTCTGCCTGGCTCCCTCACTTCCTATCCTCAGACATCTCCACCATCATCATGGGTGATATCAGTATCACTACTGACAGTCCACAATCTCCTCATGTCTCCAATCTACTCTCTGTAACCTCCTCTCTCAGCCTCTCCCAATGGTCTCCTCTACTCATCAGGAGGGTCACTGCCTTGTTCTGCTAACACCAAGGAAGAACTAGAAGAGGTTGTCTGTCATTGATGCACATGTATAATATATAACGTATTGTTAGCTGTAACATGTATAGATTATATACAGTCAGTGAGATATTAAAGAAAAGAATTAGAGATGTGAATATAGAATGAAGTGTGTAATAAGGAAATTCTGAGCCGTACGGCCCTACCATTAATTACTCATATTTATGTGTATATATATATATATATGTGTCTTACTCTCTTGTTGTATATCGTTATATATAGTGATAATAAATTATTTATTCCTAATCCCTCAATATTGATCAGTGTTTTATTCTCTGTACTCTTATGTCTATTTATATCCCATTCATTGGTGATCCCTATACAGATATTTCATAGAGAATATCATCTGATTCCTTTTATAGTACAGACATATTAGCCAGAGTATAACGTTTTGTACAATGTATCTATGACTATATTCCTCATATGTATACTGTATCTATTCTTCAGCTCATATACACTCTGTGGTTACTACAATGTATATATTATTATACTCCTCATATGTATACTGTATCTATTCTGCAGCTCATCTACACTCCGTGGTTACTACAATGTATCATTTATTATACTCCTCATATGTATACTGTATCTATTCTGCAGCTTATATACACTCCATGGTGTCTACAATGTATCATTTATTATACTCCTCATATGTATACTGTATCTATTCTGCAGCTTATATACACTCCATGGTGTCTACAATGTATCATTTATTATACTCCTCATATGTATACTGTATCTATTCTGCAGCTCATATACACTCTGTGGTGTCTACAATGTATCATTTATTATACTCCTCATATGTATACTGTATCTATACTGCAGCTCATACACACTCCGTGGTTACTACAATGTGTATATTATTATACTCCTCATATGTATACTGTATCTATTCTGCAGCTCATATACACTCTGTGGTTACTACAATGTATCATTTATTATACTCCTCATATGTATACTGTATCTATTCTGCAGCTTATATACACTCCATGGTTACTACAATGTATAATTTATTATACTCCTCATATGTATACTGTATCTTTTCTGCAGCTTATATACACTCCATGGTGTCTACAATGTATCATTTATTATACTCCTCATATGTATACTGTATCTATTCTGCAGCTCATATACACTCTGTGGTGTCTACAATGTATCATTTATTATACTCCTCATATGTATACTGTATCTATTCTGCAGCTCATATACACTCTGTGGTTACTACAATGTATCATTTATTATACTCCTCATATGTATACTGTATCTATTCTGCAGCTTATATACACTCCATGGTGTCTACAATGTATCATTTATTATACTCCTCATATGTATACTGTATCTATTCTGCAGCTCATATACACTCTGTGGTGTCATCTACAATGTATCATTTATTATACTCCTCATATGTATACTGTATCTATACTGCAGCTCATACACACTCCGTGGTTACTACAATGTGTATATTATTATACTCCTCATATGTATACTGTATCTATTCTGCAGCTCATATACACTCTGTGGTTACTACAATGTATCATTTATTATACTCCTCATATGTATACTGTATCTATTCTGCAGCTTATATACACTCCATGGTTACTACAATGTATAATTTATTATACTCCTCATATGTATACTGTATCTGTTCTGCAGCTCATATACACTCCGTGGTTACTACAATGTATCATTTACTATACTCAAAAAAAAAGTAGATCACACAGGTAAATTCCTGTTTATTATCAGCCCCAATTTGACATCTGTCATCTGGTGACATCACAGACACATTATATACAGTTAGATCATGTATATATATACCCTGATATAATAGCAGTAAGTGTATCTGACATCTGGTGACATCACAGACACATTATATACAGTTAGATCATGTAGTTATATATCCTGATATAATAGCAGTAAGTGTATCTGACATCTGGTGACATCACAGACACATTATATACAGTTAGATCATGTAGGTATATACCCTGATATAATAGCAGTAAGTGTATCTGACATCTGGTGACATCACAGACACATTATATACAGTTAGATCATGTAGGTATATACCCTGATATAATAGCAGTAAGTGTATCTGACATCTGGTGACATCACAGACACATTATATACAGTTAGATCATGTATATATATACCCTGATATAATAGCAGTAAGTGTATCTGACATCTGGTGACATCACAGACACATTATATACAGTTAGATCATGTAGGTATATATCCTGATATAATAGCAGTAAGTGTATCTGACATCTGGTTACATCACAGACACATTATATACAGTTAGATCATGTAGTTATATATACTGATATAATAGCAGTAAGTGTATCTGACATCTGGTGACATCACAGACACATTATATACAGTTAGATCATGTAGTTATATACCCTGATATAATAGCAGTAAGTGTATCTGACATCTGGTGACATCACAGACACATTATATACAGTTAGATCATGTAGTTATATATCCTGATATAATAGCAGTAAGTGTATCTGACATCTGGTGACGTCACAGACACATTATATACAGTTAGATCATGTAGTTATATATCCTGATATAATAGCAGTAAGTGTATCTGACATCTGGTGACATCACAGCCACATTATATACAGTTAGATCATGTAGTTATATAGCCTGATATAATAGCAGTAAGTGTATCTGACATCTGGTGACATCACAGACACATTATATACAGTTAGATCATGTAGTTATATATCCTGATATAATGGCAATAAGTGTATCTGACATCTGGTGACATCACAGACACATTATATACAGTTAGATCATGTAGGTATATATACTGATATAATGGCAGTAAGTGTATCTGACATCTGGTGACATCACAGACACATTATATACAGTTAGATCATGTAGGTATATATCCTGATATAATAGCAGTAAGTGTATCTGACATCTGGTTACATCACAGACACATTATATACAGTTAGATCATGTAGGTATATACCCTGATATAATAGCAGTAAGTGTATCTGACATCTGGTGACATCACAGACACATTATATACAGTTAGATCATGTAGTTATATACCCTGATATAATAGCAGTAAGTGTATCTGACATCTGGTTACATCACAGACACATTATATACAGTTAGATCATGTAGGTATATATCCTGATATAATAGCAGTAAGTGTATCTGACATCTGGTGACATCACAGACACATTATATACAGTTAGATCATGTAGTTATATATCCTGATATAATAGCAGTAAGTGTATCTGACATCTGGTGACATCACAGACACATTATATACAGTGAGATCATGTATATATATACCCTGATATAATAGCAGTAAGTGTATCTGACATCTGGTTACATCACAGACACATTATATACAGTTAGATCATGTAGGTATATATCCTGATATAATAGCAGTAAGTGTATCTGACATCTGGTGACATCACAGACACATTATATACAGTTAGATCATGTAGTTATATATCCTGATATAATAGCAGTAAGTGTATCTGACATCTGGTGACATCACAGACACATTATATACAGTGAGATCATGTATATATATACCCTGATATAATAGCAGTAAGTGTATCTGACATCTGGTGACATCACAGACACATTATATAGAGTTAGATCATGTATATATATACCCTGATATAATAGCAGTAAGTGTATCTGACATTACTGGGAAATGAATGTAATATGAGGCCGTGGAGGAGACTGTACTACCAAACGTATACAGGACCCAGTCTATATTCCTTACATACCCTGCTCCCCAGTACAACAAAAGGAAGAAAAGGGGTAGTATATACAGTATGTATATATATATATATATATATCTTCAGGGCTCAGGACACCCTTTTGTCAAGGTGCAAGTAGCAGAATAAACCATTAAAAAATACCTTAGGTAAAGAGAAAGAAGCCTGCTGCCAGGTGATTGTCACGCTGTATGGCATCGTATTCATCCCGTAGCGGGATTAAGGATTATTTATTACATCACTTTCATATATCATGCACGTATTTCTTGTATTTACAGTCAGGTCCATAAATATTGGGACATTGACAGAATTTTCATATTTTGGCCTCTATTCACCACCACAATGGCTTTGAAATGAAACAAACAAGATGTGATTTACCTGCAGACTTTCAGATTTAATTTGAGGGTAATTACATCCAAATCAGGTGAACGGTGTAGGAATTACAACGGTTTCTATATGTGCCTCCCACTTTTTTAGGGGCCAAAAGTAATGGGACTATCAACTCAAAAGCTATTTCATGGACAGGTGTGGGCTATTCCCTCATTATTTCATTATCAATTAAGCAGGTAAAAGGTCTGGAGTTGATTCTAGGTGTGACATTTGCATTTGGAATCAGTTGCTGTCAACTCTCAATATGAGATCCAAAGAGCTGTCACTATCAGTGAAGCAAGCCATCATTAGGCTGAAAAATCAAAACAAACCCATCAGAGAGAGAGCAAAAACATTAGGTGTGGCCAAATCACTCCACACAAGCGGCAATTAATCTGTGGCCGTGCACGGCTCTCTATATATATTGTTGGCTCAGATCTGAGTACTCACGTGGTGCGACACTGCGCTATAGTAGGGAAGCAGGGGACCGAATGGTATCTGTGCCTCCAAAATTGCACAAATCACTGCCCCATGTTTCCTCCCTACTTCAAGATCTTCCTAGTAGGTGCTCCTCACTGCAGATGCATCCTAATATCCTGGGTATATGGCACTACACTTGGGAGCGCACGCTGACACTGATGCAGCTGATGGCTGGACACGTGGAGCCTGACACGTGATGGATGGTCACGTGATACGGAAGTCCCCGGGAGCAAACAGCTGATCCTACGAGATGGAGCAACTCTTCCAGCAAACGTCACTAGTTAGGGGTTGGACTTGACGCGTTTCTCAGCCATATGAAGGAGGCTGTTTCATTAGAAGTAACACCCCTTGAAATGAGCCATCTATTTATACTGGGTTTATCCAATCCAGAGTAATTTCATATCTGCAACATTTTTAACCCCTTATTGCCTTCTCAATTTGAAGAAAACAGATGGCTATAATAAAAAAAACATTCAGAGAGGAGAGGAAAAGGGGAGGACAAATATTAACTGCCCCTCTCCATCTCTCCCTCCCTTTATAAATAACACATCACATCTATATATGAGGTAAGTATAATCACCATGAAAGGTCTTAAATAAATAGTATAGTATACATCAATCCACACATTGGTCTAAAGTATAAAAATCATTATAACGTTTCATATTGATCTTATGATTTTACCATTCTTAAGAATATTGTTCAGAATCAAGAATACGCATAAACATATACTTTGAAGGATGGTATAATACACCTATACATATGACAGAACACTAAAAATAGATAAATATAGACATACAAATAAGCCTATTTAGATAGCCAAATCATAAATGTGGATCCTTACACAAATATAAAAATAAAATAAAAATTCATAAAAAGTTCTATGAGCATAATGCGTACATATCCATCAACACTAGTATTGTATATGTATGTCATATTAAGGACACAGTAAAAAGGGGGGGGGACAAACAGATGAATCCAACCGAACATTGCTGGCAAAAAATATATATAGATATAAATAAATGTACAAAAGAATTTACACCAATAGCACATCCCAGATCGTACCAGACATACAACTGATGTCATATGAAGATATATATCATATTCTATTCTTCTCTTGTGTATGAGGAATCATTTCACCTACGGTTTCCCATCTGTAGATATGATGTGAAACGTTGTCTATATCCTAATGGAACAAAAATCTAATGAAGGTATTATTCTGAATTTTGGTTTGTCCTAATTATCTACAGTAGGGGAATGAAGGGAATATAAATGCACGAACAATCGTGCAGGGAAAACCAACCCACATGCAGGGATCATAAATATTAATGGTAATAACAACCTACATCTAGTCAGTATCAGGAGTCCTAATCTCCAGGTGGGTCCAGACAATAAAGGGGGGGGGGGGGAGAGAGAGGGGAGGGGAGGACATGAAAGAACTAACAAATAGGTAGCTATATGGACCAGAGGGAACAGTGTGCATTGTTCTGAGAAGATGAATAGTCAGATAGGACTGTGGGTCTGCAGGAGACAACACTGCTGAGCCTCCAGGGACCTGAAGTGTCCACCATATGATACCACCTGTAAGGCCCTAACAAATTCCTAAATTCCATTCAGTTCGATGTTATAATTCAACCCATTGGGAACTAGGGTTCCTAGTCTATATATCCAGAAGGCCTCTTTTCTACATAGGGTACGAAATCTGTCTCCTCCTCCTGCGATTGATTTTATTTGTTCTATAGCTTTTACTTTGATGTTTTTGATATTCCCAGAGGGGCATGTAGAGACATGATTGGGGAGACTGTGTGTTTTTAGATTTTTTAGAACACATCGCCTATGTTCCAAAAATCTGGTATTTAGGGTCCGTATGGTGCGGTCTACATATTGAATCCCACAACCGCATGGATTGACATAAATCACATGTTTTGATTGACAATTTATGAAAGAATCAATCTTGAATGTAAATTTATCCACAAATGAAACTATGGTGTCGCTTTTGTGGTCAGCATGTTGACATGTGTGGCAGTTATTTCGTCCACATTTAAAAAAACTTTTAGGTTTAGGGGCCAACCATGTCAGACTAGATTCTCCTTGGGAATATTCATTTGTTTTTTTACGTAGGCTAGGTGCCAATTTTGTTTTCAAACTCCGCTTTTCTAAAGACTACTCTGCTTCCATCCTCAAACTCCTTGGCCAATAATCTATCCCTTTTCAAAAGGGCGGAGTTCTTATTTATAATTCTCCTAATTTCAGGGGCAGATGCATTGTATTTCGTCATGGAGGCCATAGACTTATTATCTATATCTGGGGTCTTATTACCCCTATCAGCTGCATCAGTGTCAGCGTGCGCTCCCAAGTGTGGTACCATATACCCAGGATGTTAGGATGCACCTGCGGTGAGGAGCACCTACTAGGAAGATCTTGAAGTAGGGAGGAAACATGAGGCAATGATTTGAGCAATTTTGGAGGCACAGATACCATTCGGTCCCCTGCTTCCCTACTATAGCGCAGTGTCGCACCACATGAGTACTCAGATCTAAGCCAACAATATATATAGAGCCGTGCAAAGCCAGAGATTAATTGCCGCTTGTGTGGAGGTGTATCAGGACTCTGTATATTGATAAGGTGCTAATTAAGTCTGCCAAGCACTGATTGAACCACAATTTATTAGTGGAGTGTATACCTATGAAAGTACGGAGACCAGTCATCCCTGTGTTAATCAACACACTAAAATCCTTTCTCTGAAGGGGGCGTGGCTTGGAGTGGCATGTAGTGGGAAGCAAACCTGCGTGCTCTCCCTGAAATATCCTGCAGGAGCAGTGCCCCAGCCTTTAAACTCACCTACATCATGGGTGCGTGTGTGCTGCTGCCCCTGGGTCGGTGTTGGACCGTCTCTCCTCTTCCTCCGGCGCTCACAAGTGGCTGGAAGCGGGCGCTGCTATCCGGCTGTGGTCTCCTCTCCTCTGCTGGTCACGTGGATGGCTCCCACTCCCGCTGACACTACCCGGCGGCTGCTGACTGCGGGTCTCCTCTCCTCTCCCTCCTGGCTCTGGTGATCCTCTGGGGGCAAGATACTGCTCATCTGCTGGGTGGAATGCTGGCCGGATCTCCCTCTGCCTCAGGCTGTGGTGCTGGCTCCTGGTGTTTCACACTGATGGTGGCCATCTTGGATTTGGTAGCACAGTGATCCTGCTGCTGCTGCTGCTGCCAGTTTAAAGTAAAGTACAGTGATTCTCTAAGGGGCTAAGTGGTGTTAAATTTCTCACCCCTCCCCTCCAGCTGCCTGATCACCCTGTAGTGGTGCCTGTTTTATATTCATATTATTGCTCACCTGCCGATTCCTGTGATTAATATTTGCGGGTGACTGGCTGGGTCCTGTAGTTCCTCTGTCTGGACTCCTCCTGTGCTGCCTGTATTTCCTGATTTATTGCTGGGCTGTAATTTGATCTCTATATTTCCTGGACTTTCTGCCTGCATTAATATTCTACTTCCCAGTATCCTGTGGTGATCCCTTTGT
Source organism: Taudactylus pleione (assembly GCA_031769625.1). Lineage (NCBI taxonomy): Eukaryota > Metazoa > Chordata > Amphibia > Anura > Myobatrachidae > Taudactylus > Taudactylus pleione. The sequence continues at coordinate 311,449 of JAUIMM010000458.1, read as the reverse complement.
GGTATAATGGGGAAAACAGGCCATTCCTCTGGGGTGGCCTCTAAGCTGGAACGCTTTGCCCGTACCACTGCTCCTTCTCCACTGGTCGACCCTCCTGACATTCCGCCACCTCCTCCGGCTGCTACGTCTGATTCTGCAAGTGACTCTCAGCTTTCACATATCTTACAGGCTATTGCAGTCGGAAAAGAGGGTCACTGACAAGATAGGTGAAGTACAGATTGATATCTCCCTGATCTGTCATGATCTTCAGAAAATACGGGAACAAGTTGGGGAGGCTGAACATCATATCTCTACTGTGGAGGATCTTACCGCTCCAATACCTGGGCAGATTGTGGCCCTCTCCACTGAAGTGGCTGCCTGTCATTCCAAGCTTTCCGATTTGGAGGGACGCCTCCGAAGAAATAATCTGCGCTTTGTAGGCCTGCCGGAGCGGGTTGAAGGTTCTGCTCCTGAGGAGTTCCTGGAGGAGCGGTTGGTGAAACTCTTTGGTAAAGATGCCTTCTCACCGCAGCTTTCCATTGAACGGTCCCACCGCGTGCCTGCTAGGCCGCCGTCTTCAGGAGCCCCTCCGAGGACTTTTATTGCCCACATGCTTCATTACAAAGACCGTGATGCAGTCTTGCAGCTGGTCCGTCTCCATGGTCCTCTCAAGTTGGATAATCACTCTATTTCAGTGTTTCCTGATTTTGCTGTTGAAGTGCAAAAAAGTCGTTCTCAGTTTATGCCTGTTAAACGCAAGCTACGGGAGCACCAATACTCCATGCTTTTTCCGTCCCGTCTTCGTGTGGTGGCTGATGGCACTACTCATTTTTTCAATACACCTGCAGATGCTGAGGCCTGGCTGGCTGGATGTCCGCGGCCTCCACGTTGACTTTTTTACCTTGGACCCTTTGCTGTTTCCTGATGCTGATCTAGGGGTTTCGTGAGTCCGCTACTGGTTTCCCCTGTTTTAAGTGCTCCCCCTATTTTGTTTGATCATTTAATGTATTTTATTGTATATTCTGATCCATCTGCTGTTTTGTTGTGATTTTTTCATTTATTCTCTGGTAATGGGGGAAGTTGGGAGTTTAGTGGACTGTAGTTTGTTTTGAGGGGCAACCGCTCCTCTATAACTATTAGGAGGGCCTTGCTAGCAATAGCTTTGTCTACCAGCCCTAGATACGTAAGTTACTGTTTGCTTATTTAGTCTATGTTTGTTAATTTAGACTAGGGAATTTTTCTCTCTTTCGGGATTAGGTATACCTTAAGTTTGGTAGGGTATGCAGGGTGGGTTTTGGATGTGGGTTAGTTTGTTATTTTTCTTATGTTGTTTTTATTTGAATTATTTTTACATGTGTTGCCGTTTTTTTTGCTATTTTGATATGATGTAATATGTGCCGACCTGTGTATTGCTTGCGCATGGGGGTATCTTTATTATCTTTCTGTCTGTGTTTTTATCCTTTTTGCTCTCTTATGTGATTTATTATTATTATGGCTGCTGGGGATAATTCTGGGGGCATTCGTTTGCTCACCTGGAATGTTCGGGGCCTTAGTGATAAGGTTAATAGAGCCCTAGTTCTGTCACAGGTTAAAAGATTGAATGTGGATATTGTTTGTCTTCAGGAGACTCATCTCTTTGGTAGCCGTATAATGGCTTTGAAGAAGCCCTGGGTGGGATGGATGTACCATTCCATCTTCTCTCATAATTCTAGAGGCGTTTCTATTTTGATTCACAGGCGTCTTCATTTTATTCTTGATACAGTCCAAATTGATCCCATGGGTAGATATGTTTTCCTGAGAGCATTTGTTAATTCTCTGTTTGTGCATATACTTGCGGTCTATATCCCCCCCACCATATTCTAATGACATTTTAGGTAAGGCTGCTGCCTTTATTGCACTTTCTCCCTCTACCCCTGTTATTTGCTTGGGTGATTTTAACAACGTAATGGATCCATCCCTGGACCGTTGGCGAGAGTCCATTTCTTCCCTACCTCCTTCCCAGTCTCCCATTTCTAAATTGATTGCTGAATTGGGCTGGTTAGATGTCTGGCGTGTCCGTTCTCCTGCTGTCTCTGCTTTCTCCTGTCAGTCCTCTACTTATCGTACTTTTTCCCATATTGATATGGTTTTTCTTTCACCTATTTTGGTTCCCAGAGTTTCTGCAGTTGATTATTTGTCAAGGGGTGTCTCCGACCACTCTACGTTGTGTATTACTATTGGTTCCTCCATTTCGGAGGGTGCCCATTTTTGGAAGCTTAACCCATTCTGGCTGGACCTGATGGGTGCTGGCTCTGAGTTGGAGGCTGCTTGGGTGTCCTATTTTGAAGATAATGCGGGTACTGAGGTTTCTATCCTTTGGGATTCCTTTAAGGCTTTTTTAAGGGGCACCTTTATTAAGTGTATTGCTAACATTATATTATATCATGGACAGCGGGAAACTATTCTGGAAACTGCTTATAGGGATGCTGAGGCATGGTACCTCTTGTTCAGCGTGATCTCAGACAGGTAGAATATGCTTCGTGACCAGCGGGAGTGGTCAGATCACCTGTTTGATAAATCCAAGCGCAAACTGTTGTTTTCGCGTCATAGGCAATATTCACATGCGGATGTTGAGGGGAGTTATTTAGCCTTTTTGGCAAAAGAGGATGTTGCTTCCAGAACGTTCTCTGGTATCCTTGATTCTTCTGGAACGTTGCATACCTCTGCTCCTTCTATAACAGAGGTATTTTTGCAATACTAAGGTATCATATTCTCCCTCCCAGCTTTGTGCCTATTTAGAGGCAGTCCGTCTGCCCTGTCTTGAAATTGAGGTAGTGAATTTATTAGATGCTCCTTTTACAGAGGAGGAATTGGAGGTTGCTATCTCCTCCTTTCGACACTGTAAAGCTCCCGGAGTTGATGGTGTCCCGATAGCGGTGTATCAGAAATGTAAAAACTTCTTTATTCCGCATCTCATTGAGACTTTTGATGCTTTTTTGAATGCTGGTTGTCTCCCGCCATCCATGTCGGAGGCCTTGGTTTTAGTGCTCCCAAAACCTGGTGTCGAAGCTGGTTTAGTGGCTGAGACAGAATCAGTGTAAAATTAGCTTGGAGCAATGCCATCTTGCGAATGGCAACCAGACTCCATCTTAGAAATAAGTATCTGCACGACGCCATTTTGCGAATGGCCGCCCAGTGCCATTTTAGAGAAACTCGCATTTAGTACATACGGCCATGCTATAATTAGCATCGGGCGATCGCATATTATTAGCAATATGTGAACGCATATTTCCCCTTATCCCATATGCACAGTAAATACGCAGATTAGCGAATGCACAATATCCTGCATGCGAACGCTGTTTATTAGATGCATGCGGGCACATCTGCCCCAAGTCACATAAATCTAACTAGCATCTTTACCTAAACCCCTAATACTTACACAATGCACACTCACATAAAAGGTTCCATAGTTTCAAAGAATAAGATTCAAGTTTTGTTCATTTATTACCAATGCTGTGAAATAAAGGCTATTTGGTATCTAAGGTTTAATACATGATAAGTAAGCCGTATTTGGTGTTATACTGATCTGCACTTTCTCAACAGCTTTCCGGTGTCATCGGTTTGAAGATCGCAACATGGATTCTCAACTTATGAACATTAGAGAGTTAAAACATTAAAAATTTACTTGTAAAAGTAGCAGCTTAGTTATGCATGCAGCGGGAAACAGGAGACAACAGGCTGTCGGAGGCTGCTCTGTGTCCATATGAATCGACCTGTTAAATGTCCTGTAACAGAAGCACCGTGATGAAGAACCAATGGGATCAGCAACAAACCTCTCTATTGTGTTGTCTATTTCTGTAAGGGTATATATATGTGTGTTGTGACCCCCTTCTGGAGTCTTCTTGCTGATTGACGGAGGTTACTTGCTGATGCCGGTATCTGGTCCAGAGCGCGTGCGTATGTATAACTGTATCTTGGGTCTGTATAATTCTTTGCGCTAAATTGTACTTATATCACAGCGTGTAACTGACTGTACTTTACTTGAATAATACTTTGTGCTTTGGAAACACATGTTCAAAGTCTAAGGTCTTTATTTACTGTATGACTGCGTACGCAAATAGCGTCAATTTTAGAGGTTTATAGGCAGGTTTTAGAAGGTATAGGCAGGAGCGTATAGAGGTTGAAATTCAGTATCCTTACTGGGAAGGACCCCCTCTATCCAGACTCTTATAGACCTATTTACCTTCTTACCACTGACGTCAAAATATTGGCTAAATTGTTGGCTATTCATCTTAATTCTGTTATTACTTCTATTATACACTCTGACCAGACCGGCTTCATGCTTGGTAAATCTACTACTGAAAATATTGGGCGATTATTTTACCATGTGCAAATGTCCCATGGGGATACCTCTGAAGCGGTGGTGGTCTCCTTAGATGCAGCCAAGGTCTTCGATACTGTGGAATGGGAGTATTTATGGGAGGTCTTATCTAAGTTTTGTTTTGGTCCTCGTTTTATTGGCTGGGTCCGTCTTTTGTACTCTTCCCCGGCAGCCAGAGTGTCGGTGAATGGTTGTGTCTCCTCTTCTTTTCAACTTGGGCGTGGCACTCACCAGGGGTGCCCTTTATCCCCTTCATTGTTTGCACTGGCTATCAACCCCCTGGCGTGTCTCATTCGCTCAGATTTTGCTATTCCGGGCATGCGAGTGGGCCATGTAATTGACAAAATAGCTCTTTATGCGGACGATATACTCCTGTTTCTGGCAGACGCGGACCCAGCTTTGGATTGTTTGATGGATGTTATTAAGGATTTTGGCTTTTTTTCGGGGTTGCTGATTAATTGGTCCAAATCTAATATTTTTCCTTTGAATGGCTCCCTGCCTCTATCCTCTTCTCTCTCTTGCCCTTTACAATGGACTCTCTCCTTTTGGTATTTGGGTGTCTCCATTTCACCTAACCCTGCTGACTTTGTTGAATTAAATGTGATGCCCATTACTTCAGCTTTTAAACAAAAGATTCATGTGTGGAAGAAACTTTCGCTTACAGTGACAGGTCGTATTAATTTATTTAAAATGTCCATTCAACCTAAATACTTGTATGTTTTACAGCATTCCCCTGTATATATTCCCAAATTTTTTTTTCTTATATTGATTCTATTTTATCTTCTTTTGTATGGGGGGATAAGAGACCACGGATTTCTCTCCGTACACTTTGTAGATCTAAATCTTCAGGTGGGCTGGCCCTTTCTAATATATGTATTTATTATATGGCTTCACAGTTGTCACAATTGGTGGCCTGGTTATCTGCTGGTACTGATACTACTTTGGCGGGATTTCTTAGTGGGAAAACAGGCTCCCCTTTAGCTCCTTTACAAATTTTGTTCTCTATAAAATTGCCGGGTAGATCTCCCCCCTTACTTCGACAGGCTTGACTGGTTTGGCATTTTGCTCAAGGATTATTTGGGGATGAGGGTGTGGATCCAGAGGTCCCCCTGTGGTATAATGGTGGTTTTTCTGAGCTGGGACTGCTGGGATCGTAGTCCTTCTGGATTTCATATGGTATCAAAACCCTTGGCCATTTGTGTCATAATGGGGTGCTTCACTCCTTTGATCATTTATGCATGGCCTTCATCGTACGGCATTTTATAGATACCTTCAACTTCGTCATGCCCTGCACTCCCAGTTTGGATCTGACCCTGTTTTATTATCACCTTCTCTTCTTAAACTTGCACTTATCAAATTACCTGTTCGTAAGACAGTCTCCTGTCTTTATAGTGATCTTACCTCTCGTAATTTGCCAGATGCCCTTCTCCCCCTTAGGAATAAATGGGAATTATATTTGGGTTCTCTTCAGGATGAACAATGGTCTCAGTTGTTGGGCTCTATAAGATATACTTCCCCTTGTGTTCGTTTCCAACAAATCCATTATTTTATCTTGCACAGGACTTACCGGTCCTATTTCTATTGCACATATTGATATTAATGTTCCAACTAATTGCCCCAAATGTCATGCTCTTGGTTGTGATTTTGGCATTTGTTATGGGATTGCCCTAGGGTTAACGATTTTTGGACCTTGGTGTGGTCTGATATGCAGTTTACTTTCCCCTCATTACCTCCCATAGAGGCAAAACTTTGTTTATTCGCATTGGATATTGAGGAATTGTTTAATGCAAATATTTATTGTTATGTTTTAGGCTTATCCACTTTAGCAAAAGTAATTATTGCCCATTCTTGGTGTGCTCCAGATCCTCCTGATATACACAAATGGAGGGCACTTGTTAATGATACCATTGATCATGAATGGTATGTTTATACAAGTCATAAAGCTCTTTTTAAATTTCATAAATTATGGGATAGATGGGCTTTCTTTCTTGGGCCTTCGTAGACCAATTGGGGATCCTTCCGTGTAATCTATCCTCTTCTATTCTCCCTTTTCTTTCCCTTTTTTGTTTTTGCCCCGTTCTTTGTTTTGTTTGCTTCCTTATTGTTCGATTATTTTATTTTACTTCCATGCGCAATGTCATATTTGTGATCTCAGGTTTGGTTTACTGCGGATACTTCTTTGATTGTATATTTTGGTATTTAATTGTACCACTGTACTTTCCTTTTTTTTATTGGCAACACATTTTTGTTTATGTTTTGTTTATATGTAGAAAATTTTCTAATAAAAATCTACATGATTTAAAAAAAATCCTTTCTCTGAAAGAACTTCTTCATAGATTTTGTCAATCTGTACCAACAGGGCCTTTTTTACCCACCTAACACCCTGACTCTGGATTGCGTTTAAAAGAATCATCCTTTTTATCCATTTGTTTCAGACCAAGATGGATAATATTGGGGTATTGTGGCCACATATTGATATTGTGCATACGTCCTTGATGTGTTTATTTTATATAGCTGTTAATCTATTTAGTGTACATATATTCAGAGAGAATATATTTGTTCTTGAATATTTTATTTTCAATCATTTTTAATGTTGCTTTATATATATATTTTTCAATTTGTTTAACATTATTGTTCACTTTCTGAGGTCAGCACTTTCTTAACTAGTTGATTTAATGAAAATAAGTGTTTACTTATCGATCCTCCTACGATCTGAAATGTATGTGTCCACTGGTGGTAATACTCACAGACCTTAATTAAGCAAGTGGCAACCACCCGTAAATTAGCGCTCTGTAGCCAGGTATATCAGGTGCCCGTCGGCTTGCATATCATTGTCCTCCGGTTCATCAGGAGGAAAAGGTGACCATATGGTACAAGGGCCCCCTTACATTCACTTTCCCAAATTCACCAGCACATTTCACTCGACAAGCATCTCTTTTCTCGATATCACCCTTTGCACACATCCCCCAACTTTCTGTTACTAGAAGTCCTCAGGCAGTGACAGGAGGAAGCCAGCAGTGATTGGTCAGTGACTGACCTGTTACCAGGTTACTTCTTCTAGTCTGTAATGGTGAGAGCGGGGGATGGAGGACCTTCTCTATCACAGCTCTTACCTGTGCACTTATCAGACCACCCTCATTATACATCCCCTGACTTTCTGTCACCACAAGTCCTCAGGCAGAGACAGGAGGAAGCCAGCAGTGAGTGATCAGTGACTGACCTGTTACCAGGTTACTTCTTCTACTCTGTAATGGTGAGAGCGGGGGATGGAGGACCTTCTCTATCACAGCTCTTACCTGTGCACTTATCAGACCACCCTCATTATACATCCCCTGACTTTCTGTCACGAGAAATCCTCAGGCAGTGACAGGAGGAAGCCGGCAGTGAGCAGTCAGTGACTGACCTGTTACCAGGTTACTTCTTCTAGTCTGTAAGAGCCACACAATGGTGAGAGCGGGGGATGGAGGACCTTCTCTATCACAGCTCTTACCTGTGCACCTATCAGACCACCCTCATTATACATCCCCTGACTTTCTGTTACTAGAAGTCCTCAGGCAGTGACAGGAGGAAGCCAGCAGTGATTGGTCAGTGACTGACCTGTTACTAGGTTACTTCCTCTAGTCTGTAATGGTGAGAGCGGGGGATGGAGGACCTTCTCTATCACAGCTCTTACCTGTGCACTTATCAGACCACCCTCATTATACATCCCCTGACTTTCTGTCACGAGAAATCCTCAGGCAGTGACAGGAGGAAGCCGGCAGTCAGCAGTCAGTGACTGACCTGTTACCAGGTTACTTCTTCTAGTCTGTAAGAGCTGCACAATGGTGAGAGCGGGGGATGGAGGAGCTTCTCTATCACAGCTCTTACCTGTGCACTTATCACACCACCCTCATTATACATGCCCTGACTTTCTGTCACCAGAAGTCCTCAGGTAGTGACAGGAGAAAGCCGGCAGTGAGTGGTCAGTGACTGACCTGTTACCAGGTTACTTCTAGTCTGCACATCTATTCTTTACACTTCACTATCACATTTTTTCCCCTTTTCGTGTGATGCCCTGGGGATGTTCCTAGGCTGGAATTTTTTGGGGTACCTTGCTTCTCGGACGTGAACCCTTTAATGTTAGGGACGCCAGTAGAGGAGCCTTGATGATGGCCTGGCGCTTATTCGTATATTTGCAAATGTATGTAACTAATACCTCTAAATCTCTATTATCATGTAGGATTTAAGTATTTTTTGTTGATATTGCTGCAGTGAGCTGAAGGGAATCTTTTTCTGTGGTTCAGTGTGAACCCCGCCCTTTACAAGCACCTGTGCTGTCATTAAGTTGATATGAGCGACCACCATACTTTTTGTTTGCAGTCTTGAGAGGCATGAAGGGAGCCAGCATTGGGAGGATGTGCTGGTCCTTATAGTGCCATGTGGAGTTTTCTGGGGTACCTCCAAGGTGAGTCAGCTCTCAGCTTATACATGTGCTGTTATTATGCAGTACACCAATTTGTGATTATATGACCCAGAGTGGGTGCTACTATTATGTAGCAATAATTATTTTGGGATGAGTGTTTGGGAGTGGGGCCCCTGGAGTTGTTCTGGCTGGACCTTTTTCAGGGCATCACCACTTAATTCACATAGATATTTTTTATCACTTTTCTAATTGTTTATCTGTCATTTTAATTATTTCTCATTTCATTAACACTTATTGATTTATCTTTACACATCTATTCTTTACACTTCACTATCACCTTTTTTTCTTCTGCCGGCAGTGAGTGGTCAGTGACTGACCTATTACCAGGTTACTTCCTTTAGTCTGTAACAGCTGCACAATGGTGAGAGCAGGGTATGGAGGACCTTCTCTATCACAGCTCTTACCTGTGCACTTATCACACCACCCTCATTATACATCCCCTGACTTCATGTCACCAGAAGTCCTCGGGCAGTGACAGGAGGAAGCCGGCAGTGATTGGTCAGTGACTGACCTGTTACCAGGTTACTTCCTTTAGTCTGTAACAGCTGCACAATGGTGAGAGCAGGGTATGGAGGACCTTCTCTATCACAGCTCTTATCTGTGCACTTATACATCCTCCGACTTTCTGTCACCAGAAGTCCTCGGGCAGTGACAGGAGGAAGCCGGCAGTGAGTGGTCAGTGACTGACCTGTTACCAGGTTACTTCCTTTAGTCTGTAACAGCTGCACAATGGTGAGAGCGGGGGATGGAGGACCTTCTCTATCACAGCTCTTATCTGTGCACTTATACATCCTCCGACTTTCTGTCACCAGAAGTCCTCGGGGAGTGACAGGAGGAAGCCGGCAGTGAGTGGTCAGTGACTGACCTATTACCAGGAGGAAACTCTGACCTGTATAGTCTGGGGTTCAGGCTTTACAATTACTTTATCTCCACCCTAATAAAGCTGTGTACACACTGGGTAATATATTGCGCATTCAGTTGAACAGCCAATATATCACGAACGTATTGGCCTGTGTGTACCCCTGATGTCTGTGAATGACATTGTTCATAGACATATCGCATCGGCTGTGCAGCACTGCAGGTGGGGGATATATATCTGCAGTTATCAGCGCATCTCTGTACGGTCAGTCTGCCGACCGCCCGTACACTTGCTGGTAGGGACTGATGTCACAGCTGGGTAGGCAAATTCAAATGCACTCCCAGCAGTGATATCAGTACAATACGTCTAGTGGGCGATCAGTAAAATGTGTACAGCTTAACTGATCATCCCGTCGGCAGTGGTTACCCATCTTAAGACTGAACTGGGAGGATCTGTACACATTACAGACTGTACACACAATGTATTACATGGATTGTGCCATGTATGTGATACACACAGATGTATCCCTCTGTAGTAGCATTAAGTAACCTCAGTGGTGCTGATATCTGATTTCCATTGTTTCCTCTTGGCACCAGCCATGCTTGTTATTACATCACACCCCCACCAGTGATGTCACACAGACCCCCTTGCTAGTGCTATCATAGACACTAGGGACAGTAATATAACAATATATCCCACATCCCTGAGTGATGACAGCCCATTAATGTAACACAAATATAATATAAAGCAATACAAAAGATGGAATAACACTAGAAGATATTACACCGTATTTATTACACTATCAGTACATATAGCATCGTCCTCTGTGCTCAGGAGAGAAACGCACAGCAGGGAGCAAGCTCTTACTATAGACACATATATATACACAGAGGCTCCACCCAGAGCATCAGGGACACCCACATATAGGGCAGTCCTTATCCCACACTTGTGGTGTCATTGTCATGGTGCCACTAACCAAAGAACGATTTGTGTTGGTCAGTCAATTTCTTTTTGGAAAACAAACCTATGACATCATGTTTCTCTGGGCACCAGGCATCCTTGTTTTATATGACAGACTATTGCTGGCAGGGAGGATTAGCCACTTAAGAACGTGTTTAATAGGTATTTAGACCAAATGTTCAATTACACATCAATATGAATTTACCCTAAGTCCTTTGAGCACTGTCCATATTCTCCTGCACTCATGCCATTTTGGGTGATACAATTGACCACACACACTGTAACGCAACATTTAGTGGATATTATCTTGTGGGATAGTAACAGAAAAGATAACAAAAAAATACAATTTGAACTGTAGCACAAACCATGTCAGCTCTGCCCTTTATATAACAAAAATAAATGAAAGTGAATGAAGAGCACATCTCTGGAAAATTATTGTGCATGAGTTTTGATCTATAGATAACAAAATATCCCTCTCAAAACAGTTTCCAGTTTAAATGTCTGTAAATATTCCACAAGATCTGACTTATGTAATTTCTCTTAATCAGAGCATTAAAATGGTTTCTCCCCTGTGTGACTTCTCTGATGTGTAACAAGGGGATATTTATGTGCAAAACATTTCCTACACTCAGGTCATGGAAAGGATTTCTCCCGTGTGACTTCTCTGATGTGTGACAAGATATGATTTCCGTGTAAAACATTGCTGACACTCAGAGCATGAAAATGGCTTCTCACCTGTGTGATGTCTCTTATGTATAACCAGATCTGATTTGTATGGAAAACATTTCCTACATTCAGAGCATGAAAAGGGCTTCAAATCTGTGTGATCTGTTTGATGTAAAATAAGAACAGATTTGGTACTAAAACATTTCCCACACTCAGAACATGGAAATGGTTTCTCACCTGTGTGACTTCTCTCATGTTGAACAAGCTGTGATTTACTTCTAAAACGTTTCCCACACTGAGAGCATGGAAATGGTTTCTCACATGTGTGCGTTCTCTGATGTGTGACAAGAGCTGTTTTCTGTGTAAAACATTTCCCACACTCAGAACATGGAAATGGTTTCTCACCTGTGTGACTTCTCTGATGTCTAATAAGATTTGATTTGTCTCTAAAGCCTTTCCCACACTGAGAGCATGGAAATGGTTTCTCCCCTGTGTGACTTCTCTGATGTGTGACAAGAGCTGTTTTCTGTGTAAAACATTTCCCACACACAGTACATGGAAAAGGCTTCTCACCTGTATGACTTCTCTGATGTGTGACAAGGTATGATTTCCATGTAAAACATTTCCCACACACAAAGCATGAATATGGCTTCTCACCTGTGTGACTTCTCTCATGTTGAACAAGATGTGATTTACTTCTAAAACTTTTCCCACACTGAGAGCATGGAAATGGTTTCTCACCTGTGTGGGTTCTCTGATGTGTGACAAGAGCTGTTTTCTGTGTAAAACATTTCCCACACTCAGAGCATGGAAATGGTTTCTCACCTGTGTGAGTTCTCTGATGTGTGACTAGATATGATTTACTTCTAAAACTTTTACCACACTGAGAACATGAAAATGGCTTCACATGTATATTAGCTGGCTGGTGGGCAATACCCTTTGTTCTCTTTGTAGAACATGTGGCATCTATATTATTGGGTAATAGATTATCTTCTCTAAGAGCTGTAATAGATGTTCTCCTAGTAACACAGATATTGGTACAAGACACATCAGAAGAATCAGATGACATATCTGTACTGTAAAGAACTGGATGTATAATTGAGGTTATAGGGGTTTCTACTGGAGAATCTTGTCTGATGTTCTCTTTTATTTCAGGATCTGGAGATATATTAGATGTTCCTGCGATATATTTCTTCTGTTACAGCCATCTGTTGGGAATATAATACATTTATGGTAATATGAATGTTTTAATGAAATAAGATTAATTTAAAAAAAAAAAACCTTCAAATTGATAAATTTAAGAAGACTAAAGGTACCATTTGTAACTGAAATTTTAGATTGCACTATACTTGTGTATCTAATTCCCATATTTCTTACCATATTTCCATGCACTCAAATATCTATATTGAAGTAAGAATATTACAAAAGGGTGGGGAACACACCCTGAAAATGGAAATCATTAATAGAATTCATACATCTGCGTGATTACACTAGTCCTAAAAACTGTAATACACTATTTTTTCTGTGTATTATGTACTAGAGTTATACTGTGGATTCTCTAGCCTATGGAAAGATATGAATATATATATATGGGCTGTAGCACTCCGATTCTGTTTGGGTAGAATCAGGTGTTAATTTGGCAGCTTTTTATCCTATTGTGCACGTCTGTACGCCCTACACTTACTGTTCTTTAACCTATTACCAATGAAGGAACCACTTAGCAGAAATACCTAACCAGATGATAAACATAACACTGCAGGCATTAACTAATCCTTTCTTTGTTGATATGATACAGGGGCGGCCAAATCTGCTTTAACATCTTCATTTATTCTCCCTCTCTGTTCAAACAATCTCTACAATAGACACAACCAGAAAGTTGCAGCAATGTCCTCTGCTTACACCAGGAGAAGTTACTATCAGTCTTTGCTTGGAGAGCATGAGCCCCTACTAATTTACTTGGCAAAGAGTTGCTCTGTAAGTGGGGCTGTATTACTAATTGCACACTAGATAGCGTGTTCTTATATATACCGAGAATAAGTATTAAAAGACTTATTAGAAACTCTTCAGAGGCTCAGGGGGTAAATTTACTAAAGTGAGGGTTTTATAAAGTGGAGATGTTGCCCATAGCAACCAGATTCTACATAACATTTAACTACATTTAACTAGCATCTTCTAGAATAGAATAGCTCAAATATGATTGGTTGCTATGGGCAACATCTCCACTTCTAAAAATTCTCACTTTAGTAAATTTACCCCTCATAGTGAACCAACCGGCGAAACCCCCAAATCCACCTAGACTTGAGTTTATTCTGTCTTAATTCGGTTTTATTCGTCTAGACTAAAAATGGGCAAGACATTGTACTAAAGTCTAATGTTGCCCCAGTTGTGGTTTAGTTACAATAAGGTAGACCAGCACCAAAAATTCCACAATATCCTTTAAGACTAGAGGCTGAACTAGGTGTGTTTCATGTTAAAAACTACTAGTTCAACACACAGATTATACAGCCTTTGTCACTCTTAAGGCAGATCTGACAGTCTATAGCAGGGGTGGGGAACCTCAGGCCCTGGGGCCGTATAAGACCCGGGGAATCATTTGGTCAGGCCCTCTGAGCTTTTTTCTGCTAGCCTCATCTGGTTAGCAGGGTTCCCAGAATGGCACCCTGCAGCCAGAATCTATGGAGCATCCTTAGGACCCTTTTGACGGTACACTGCTGTCCTTACACCTCCCTGGGGCATCCTCAGGATGCTCTGGGTATTGCTGTAATCAATGGCAATTGTGGCCCTGCCCCGTGTGACGTCAAATTGAGGGACCGCGGCCTGCACCGGGCCCGCAAATTATGTTATATATATCAAAATGGCCCTCGACAGAAAAAAGGTTCCCCGCCCCTGGTCTACAGCATTAGTCATTCCCTACTATGAAAATCCCTTTGACCTGTAGTGAACTATAAACACTGGATGTACTGCAGGTGTTCTCACACAAAAGCATGGAGATGCTAGTAGTCCTGCAGCATAGTAGGGTGCAACTAAACACAGGGGTACAATTACTCCACACGTGTTTGATAGCATTGGCAGTATATGCTCTTCTCATAGGATAGAATGATGACATAGTTTTGGCTCATGCACTTTGTATACAACTCATGTTTTATCTGTTCATTTTAATTCTCAGATATGTGTCACAGGATTACCAGATGGGAGCGAGCCCTTACAGCACCTGCAAAGTTTAACCAGAAAAAGTTGCAAAACATTGAATCCAGCCACAGTTTTACCATATAAGCCTAATGCTGTCCAGAGGGTGGAGAGGGGGAAATTCAAAGCTTGTACAGATACAGGACTGTTTGAAACATCAAGACCAGATATTGACTGCTAGACCAGATTTGACATTCAAAAAAAATTAAACTTGATATTCTATACAGATAGGAGTGGTCACAAATAGATTCTGGAGAACTCTTTTGGCCAAATCAAAACATTGACAGAAACTCAAGATCCGCATTTGGTGTAGAACATGACTTTTGATCTTTATGGCAATTTACAAAATTGCTAAGTCAAATTTTATCACTAGTTGATGTTCTGCTTTTGAAAAATCTTAATGAACAAAGACAAGTCGAGATGCAAAGATTGCGTTCCTCATAATAAAAAGGTATATGGAAGTTAAAAGGATATGGCCAGGAGTCCACTGGACAAGGATGGACAAGGTAGACCAGTAGAACACAACTCAGTTGGGATAGGATGTTCTGTAAACTGATAGGAGAATATATTGATGTGCACCCGGCTTCTATTCTCAAACAAGTAATAAAGCTGCTTTATGTCTTACATGTCTAAGGAAGAACCCAGGGAAAATAATACCAACAGAGCCATCTTACATTCCTCCTACAGAAGGGATCATTCAAGATAATACAAACTGATTGTATCCCATTTCCATAATACAGTAATCTGCAGCATATATTGGTGTGTGTAGATGTAAACTCAAATTGAGTAGAAGCATCAACAGCCACTGCAAAAACTGCAACATTTTCATCTAAGAAACTAATGCAAGAGTTTCTCTGCAGGTATGGAATCTCGGAAGTCAGTGTCAAAGACAGAAATGTTTTCCATACATTGTGTAAGCTACTGGGTATAAACAGCATATTACATACTCCATGCAGGCTACAAGAAAGCGGTAAGGTAAAATGATAATTGGTACCATCAAGAACTGAGTATAAAGCGGAGTGAATCTTTACTTCTCATCACTGTATTTTCAAAATGGTGATGATGCCTATAAAAACATATATAAATGCCTACAATAGTGCATTATCCAAATACAATCATATTTCTATATTTTAAATTGAACTTGTGAATTACATACAGGGTTTCACTAGATCCTTTCACTTCTTCTTTGCATGACAATTGTGGGGAGATTCCCTTTGGTAATGAGAAGGACAATAAAGACGCTGACATGCCCATAAAATTATAAATGTGAAGCTAGGGTCTTTAATCCTTATAAACTATGATGACGTGCAATTCTCTAACCTATGGATCTTGTCTATAAACACTGGAATAAGGAGATGAATATTCACATTTCTACGGACATTGGGTTTTTGTATTTTTAATTGGATTTGGATAATGCACTATTGTATGCATTATGTTTTTATAGGAATCATCATTTTAAAATTAAAACACTGAAGATAATAAATATTCACTCAAAATTGTATCATTTGTGGGGAATTGGTGCTGCCCTTTTATTGCTTTCTTAGCTGCAGTAAGAAGCTGCTGATTATATCATCTTACACAAATTATAAGAAAAAAGTTTAACCTTGTCTAGAGACTTTACTGCTAGTACTACGGAGTATAAGAACTACTCCTAGGCCACCTCTTATCGATCACCTTTTAAGGTTATGTTCGGGAAAGAACCAAATGTAATTTAAAGTCCAACAATAAAGTAACAATCAAATAACATTAACATGAGTAAACTAAAAAGACAGCAATAAGGTGTAAAACTCCTGTCACAAGATATGACTGAGAAGAACGGTCATGGTATTGAACCGGATTATATCATGGTTAGGAATTTGTTACATTCTGCTTGTCTGATAGATCGATGGGAAGGAACCAATTAGGTAATGCTGACTACTACTTGTCATGACCCTGTCTAGTTTTCACCCTTTTGCCTGTAGACTTACCACTGCCAACTGTCTCCATAGATCTATATGTGTAATTTGCCTAGAGGATCTGCTCTGATCATGCTTGCTGCAGCACTTCTCTGTATGCATTCCCTTCCACGGTGATTATTCACCTGGGCTCTCCTCTGTCTGTGAACATTGCTAGTCTTGATTAGAATCGCAGGTGTGGTTCTGATTCTCAGTGCTGCAGAGGTGATTACTCCCTCTGCATGTTGTGCCTTCCACCACTCAGAATGCTACTGCCAGACCACCTGACTATTTCCACCAATTCCTGCCTGACCCAAGGTATGTACATCCACTTCGGAAAGCATTCTGGGCCTGAACATCTCGTTACTTCCCGTGGTGTACAGCTTGTGTTAGCTGCCTCTCTGTGTACTAGTGTATCCCAGGCTCCTGCTGGTTCCTAGACCAGTTCAATCCCAAAGTCCTGCTTACAGCAATTCCAGGCAAATCCAGAAGTCCTGATTACAGCTATACCTGGAGTATCCAGAAATCCGGCTAGTTCCTAGGCCAGTGCAACTCGTGTGTTTCAGCATCTGCTACAAGTGAGTTCCTGTGCTCCTGACCCGAGTCTTGTGCTCCTCTGCTTACCCTACTCCTGGTTGGTCCCTGGCTCCCTGTAAACCTGCATCATGTTACCCTGCTTTGCTTCCTGCCGTGGATCAACTCCTGCTCCCCAACCTACCCATTCCTCCCTGAATCTGAAGTTCCCAAACCTACCCATTCCTCCCTGAACCTGAAGTTCCCCAACCTACCCATTCCTTACTGAACCTGTTATCTCCAATTACCTATCCAGCTTGTACCTGAGTTCCAGCCATTGTCACAGCATTTCCGGATTACCCTGTTTAGCCCTCATCTCTGCATTACCTGATTTCCTTCCAGCCATTGTCACGTCACTCCAGTCCGGAGTCAAAGCCCAAGTTCTTCAGCGCAATCCACGTTACTCCAGTCCGGAGTCAAAGCCCAAGATCTTCAGTTCAATCCACGTTACTCCAGTCCGGAGTCAAAGCCCAAGTTCTTCAGTTCAATCCACGTTACTCCAGTCTGGAGTCAAAGCCCAAGTTCTTCAGTTCAATCCACGTTACTCCAGTCTGGAGTCAAAGCCCAAGATCTTCAGTTCAATCCACGTTACTCCAGTCCGGAGTCAAAGCCCAAGTTCTTCAGTTCAATCCACGTTACTCCAGTCTGGAGTCAAAGCAAAAGTTCTTCAATTCAACTCGGCAAGTCTTCCTGCCGGTCCAAGTCCAGTTCCTCCAAGTTTTCTACTGGTTCTAAGTTCCTGTCATTTATCACCAAAGGCAGTTCTCACTGCCACATTAATCTCTGCAATAGAGCTATTCACCTCATCTGTGGTTCCTGTCATGCCGATCTCCGCTGAATCCAGTTAATCACCTGAATCAGGTAACTCCCACACTGCTACATCGCTATCAGTTGCTGAGAAATAGATTGGCATCTGTTCCGCATACTGTAAGAAGGCTACAGAGCCAGAAATTAATCCAAGTTATCGCTCCACAGCTTGAGAGCCTATTCCAGGAGGTAGAGGGTGGTTCAGTGCCAGCATAAAAATGAAACATCATAATACGTCAAACTTCTTCGGCTGTTCTCTCTTAACCTTTATGTTTTTCAACATTTTTAATTGTCTGCAACCTGTAGAGGAAAATCCTGACTGTGGTCCTGGAAATTTGGTAAATTATACTAATAATGTAACCAAATCAATATGATTATTATTATGGGTTACTACTGCATGAGTATTGTGTATGTAAGTATTTCTTCTAATATAAGTGTTTATTACTCACCTGTGCTGATAGCTGTAGGAATTGCCTCCTCCTTACACTTCTGATCACTCCTCACATACGTCTCTTCTTCTCCCTCTGCAACTGCAGCCTTCATGTCAGTCACATACTTCTCTTCTTCTCCCTCTATATCTTCTGCCTTCATATCAGTCACATACATCTCTTCTTCTCCCTCTATATCTTCTGCCTTCATATCAGTCACATACATCTCTTCTTCTCCCTCTATATCTTCTGCCTTCATATTGGTCACAAACGTCTCTTCTTCTCCCTCTATATCTTCTCCCATATTATCAGTCACATACGTCTCTTCTTCTCTCTCTACATCTTCTGCCTTTATATGAGTCACATATGTCTCTTCTTCATCCTCCATATCTTCTCCCATATTATCAGTCACATACGTCTCTTCTTCTCTCTCTACATCTTCTGCCTTTATATGAGTCACATACGTGTCTTCTCCCTGTAAAACTTCAACCTTTATAAATGCCAGACCTTCATCCTAAATAACCCACAACACAAAAAAATTATTGAAGTCTGATTAAATTACATGAAATAAAACAAAAGAATATCAGTATATTAGACACACACAGCTTCTCTACAGATCATATAGTGACAGTCACTTTGGTATATTGGAGAGACCCTAAATCCCATCTACCTGATGCTCCTGTGGGATCCTGTGATTCTCCTCTGTACAATCCTGTGAATACAGAGGGCGGGGACATCTCTCTGGGGTCTTTTTGTTACTGGGTCCATCTGTAGGAGACACACAGTGACTGAGTACATTGTATATATGTGATTATCAGGTGATGGGTGTATATAGGAGGCCCCCATACCTAATCTCCCCTGTACAATAAATGACAGTCTCCTCTTACCCAGTGATGTGAGGGGCCTGTGATTCTCCATCATCACGTCCTTGTATAGATCCCTGTGTTTCTCTATATACTCTTCCTCCTGCATGGAGACATAAGACAATGACATCCTAATACCTTATAGGAACCTGACACACACAATGATACAGTCATCACCCACACCCATCCCCTGGTGTTACTGTATAATGTCCCATTCCCAGCAGTCACCATCCAGACACATCCCCTGGTGTTACTGTATAATGTCCCATTCCCAGCGGTCACCTCTCCAGTCATCACCCAGAAACATCCTGTGGTGTTACTGTATAATGTCCCATTCCCAGCAGTCACCTCTCCAGTCATCACCTAGACACATCCCCTGGTGTTACTGTATAATGTCCCCATTCCCAGCAGTCACCTCTCCAGTCATCACCTAGACACATCCCCTGGTGTTACTGTATAATGTCCCATTACCAGCCGTCACCTCTCCAGTCATCACCCAGACACATCCCCTGGTGTTACTGTATAATGTCCCATCCCCAGCAGTCACCTCTCCAGTCATCACCCAGACACATCCCCTGGTGTTACTGTATAATATCCCATTCCCAGCAGTCACCTCTACAGTCATCACCCAGACACATCCCCTGGTGTTACTGTATAATGTTCCATCCCAGCAGTCACCTCTCCAGTCATCACCCAGACACATCCCCTGGTGTTACTGTATAATATCCCATTCCCAGCAGTCACCTCTCCAGTCATCACCCAGACACATCCCCTGGTGTTACTGTATAATGTTCCATCCCAGCAGTCACCTCTCCAGTCAGCGGCTGAATGATCTTGTTGGAGAGTTCCACGATCTTCTGGTCATTATCTCTCTCATGTATTAGTGAGTGAGATGGAGGCACCGTGATGGGGCTCTGAGTCCTGCTCAGTCCTCCTGACACATGGGGACGGCTGCTGGGTGTCTCACACTCACCAGATGTCTTTTTCACTACTGTGTAATCCTGAGTATTGGGGAGACACCATTAAATGGTCAATTAAACCTCACCTAAATGGGGCTATTCATTAATTTGCATAATATACAAGTAGACTACTGCTTAGACTTAAATGGGTGGATGATTTGGGTCCATTAGAGGATGAAGAGTGGTCTTTAATGCTGAAAAGCCACCTGTGCAGTGCGATTTCAACAGATTCAGTTCTTTTTATTACACAGGGTGTATCTTACCCCCTTATTACTGAGTAGATTTGGGTCTGGTGCATCTGGTAGGTGTCCTAAATGTTCTACTCCACAGTGCTCATTTTGGCATCTCCTCTGAGAGTGTTCTGCTGTCCGGGTGTTTTGGTCCCAAGTCACCAACTGTATCACCAACACGGGAGGTGCTATTCCCCTTATATTCCCTGAAATGCGTATTTTTGGTTTGGATCTCTTGAACAGGGTTCATCGTTTAACGGGCCAATATGTAATTAATGCATTGACTCTGGCCAAGTTTTGTATTGCCCGTACTTGGATGGCATCTAGGGGCCCTACCTTTGCTGAGTGGTGTGGGCTGATAAATGAAGTAGTGGGGCATGAACGATTTCTATATACTAGGCAGAATTGTAATCTCAAATATGATCGTATTTGGGGCCCATGGATTGCTTCTTCCCATTACGTTGCTGGTGGGAGTGAGATTTCAGACACTGATGGGTTGGCACCCAGCGGGACGGCACAATAATGTATGGAGTCTTTCCTTGTGATTTTTCTGCTGTTTTGAACGGCTGAGAATTATTTCATGCAGATATAAATTTTGTTTTATTTATTATATATTGGATATGACATACTTGTATTAATGAGTCTATATGTTAATGGCCGAATATTATGATTTTTGGCTGATATATATATATATACATACTACACACAGGTTGAGTCTCCCAAGGGGTCAAGACCAGCGGTTCCTTACCGGTAAGTTTGCGGTCTTTGCCCGTTAGGGCACTCTGGCGTGGGCCTTCCGGTGGCGGTGCTGGAGTATGGAGACTGGCACGGGGTGCATCTTGTGGTTCCTTGTTGGTAGGCCATGCCAGCATGGGAGTGTTGCGCAGCGTTTGTACTCTGCGGTTCTATAGGCACCGCCATCTTGCATTGGCCCATGTGACCTAGGGAACCAATCCCCTAAAGGTCAGCTGTTCTGTCCGGCCAATCACGCTCTGCTGTTGAGGATTTAAGGGAGTTCACAGCTCCCTTACTTTGCCTGTGCAACGTGTATCAGCCCAGTCTGTTCACATTTATCTGAGCTCCTCTACGCTGCTGACTTCGGTTCTGCCTAGCTTCCTGCCGGTTTCAGGCAGCCTCAGGAATCCCCGCACCTATCAGCAACTCCCCCTCCCACTACTGTTGGATTCCCACTCACCAACCAGACTACCTTCTTACCGCATCGACCCCTGTCTACAGCTTGTTTCCCTCTGGACATACCTAAACATTATCGCTCCACTCCTGTTACCTTCATTCAGGATTTTATTATTTGCTGCTGGACTTATTATTTGACTCTGACCCATCTTCACTTTTGTCCTGGGCTTGGTTCTTTCATGTCTACCATTCCATTCATTAAAGAACCCAAGTTTTTCTACAGTTCTGATTCTCTGTCTCCTCCTGTATCCACCCCGGGTCCACAAGAAAACCAACCCCTGACAAAGATCTAACATATTTGTGTCAGTGACAAAAAGAAAAGAACATACAATGTACTAAATCCCAACTCCAGTGAGGACTCTGGGACTGAGACTGGCTACCTGCTGCTCGGTTATTACTATAGCTAGAAGTGATATCACTGTGATACTCCCAGACCCCCTCACTTTCAAAGTCACGTCTCTGTATTATTACTATAGATATAAGTGATGTCACTGTGACACTCCCAGATCCCCTCACCTCCCCAGCCATGTCCCTGTATTATTAGTATAGATATGTGATGTCACTGTGATACTCCCAGATCCCCTCACCTCCCCAGTCATGTCTCTGTGTTATTACTATAGATATAAGTGATGTCACTGTGACACTCCCAGATCCTCTCACCTCCCCAGTCATGTCCCTGTATTATTACTATAGATATAAGTGATGTCACTGTGACACTGCGAGATCCCCCTTACCCCCCAGTCATGTCCCTGTATTATTACTACAGATATAAGTGATAACACAGTGACACTCCCAGATCCCCTCACCTCCCCAGTCATGTCCCTGTATTATTACTATAGATATAAGTGATATCACTGTGACACTCCCAGATCCCCTCACCTCCCCAGTCATGTCCCTGTATTATTACTATAGATATAAGTGATGTCAGTGTGACACTCCCAGATCCCCTCACCTCCCCAGTCATGTCCCTGTATTATTACTATAGATATAAGTGATGTCACTGTGACACCCCCAGATCCTCTCACCTCCCCAGTCATGTCCCTGTATTATTACTATAGCTATAAGTGATGTCACTGTGACACTCCCAGATCCCCTCACCTCCCCAATCATGTCTCTGTATTATTACTATAGATATAAGTGATGTCACTGTGACACTCCCAGATCCCCTCATCTCCCCAGCCATGTCCCTGTATTATTAGTATAGGGTATGCAATCGGGAAGCCGACTGCCTAAATACCGGCAGCCGGCTTCCCGACTGTCATATCCCGGCAAGGGTGAAATGCCGGGCGTCTAGACGTAGACGCCCGGCATTTCCCCGACGCCAGGAGACCGGTGCCCGGCATCCAGATCGTAGTGATGCCGGGCGCGGCCAGCGGACAGCCGCGGGGGTGGGTTAGGTTTAGGGCTCCCGGGGGAGGTTAGGGTTAGGCACCCCCCCAGGAGGGTTAGGCTAGGGGGAGGGAGGGTTAGGGTTAGGCACCCCCGGGGGGAGGTTAGGGTTAGGCACCCCCCCGGGGGACTTAGGTTTAGGCAACGGGGAAGGGGGTGGTTAGGGTTAGGCACTTAGCGGGGGGATTAGGGTTAGGCACTTGGGGTGGAGGTTAGGGTTAGGCACCCCTAAGGAGAGTTAGGGTTAGGTTAGTAGATACTCACCTATCCACGATCGGGATTTCCAGCGCTGTCGGGGTTCCGCTGCCGGGATCTCTGCTGATGTCTGGCTGCCGCGAATCGGCCGGCGGTATTTCATACCAATTCCTTAGTATAGATATGTGATGTCACTGTGATACTCCCAGATCCCCTCACCTCCACAGTCATGTCCCTGTATTATTACTATAGATATAAGTGATGTCACTGTGACACTCTCAGATCCTCTCACCTCCCCAGTCATGTCCCTGTATTATTACTATAGATATAAGTGATGTCACTGTGACACTCCCAGATCCCCTCACCTCTCCAGTTAGCTCGTAAATGATCTCCAGGATGAGATGTAAGATCCTCTCAGTCCTGTGACTCCCGTCCTTGTCCATCCTCAGTGAATCAGAGAGAATATAGAATGTGTAATAAATAATAATAAAGACTCTGGTTCCTCAGAGCAGGGCTGTCTAGGAGTAAATAGAATAAATATAACAGACATCACAGAGAACACATGTAACACAGACATGTAACACTAAGTGACCGGTAAGTCTCCCCTTTCCCCCCAGTGTCATTCCATGTCAAATCACCCAGAAAAAAATTATTATGACACCCACCGACTCATATTTTCCTGAAACTTTGTACACTTGATACTACCACATAGCAACTAACCCATGTACATTTTTTCTTCTCTAGCCCTCATAGTTTTTGAGATATAGGGGGGACAAAGTTAAAAACAATGCATCATGAGTGGTATTTCTGAGCAATTTTTTTAATGTGAGGTGTATGTGGAAAAACATTCCTATCTCAGTGCCTAATCCACATATCACTTTGAAATTTTAGCCCTTTGTCAATCAGAATATGGAGATTCCAGAAAAGAATGTTTTATCAACCTTGCCCGACTCTGAGAGTCATTATACATTCCTTTGCTAAAATAATGGGATTTTGATTGCCTGTATGAGTATTTTAATGTTTAATTAAAAATCTCTCTTTAAAAACAAAAATTACCATTAGGTATATATTTGCACATCAGGGGAGTATTTTATTTTAATTTGTATATTTCTATATACAGTATATATGTGCATGTTTCCCATTACACATAGGGGGGTATTCAATTAGCCCGCGATTACACATTTTCATGCAATAAACTGCTATTTTACAGTGAAAAACCCCTATTTAATTAGCCACAATAATTTATCAGCAGTAAAGTCTTTTTTTTGGGATGGTAAAGAGAAAAGTGATGGAATTTTGGATTCAAGGTATGGGGCAGGTATATTTGGGTGCTTTTATGAGTGAAACAAGTGTTTTTAGTCTTGCAGGTAGGAGTAGTCTTTTTGCACTTTTTTTTTTAATTCCCCTAAAATCACGTAAATATATATTTATACCCATTTTTATGTATCCTAAATGTAATGAGAGCACTTATTTTGCTGAAAAAAAAAGCTTTTTATCATTTTGTTGTATTTTTTCAAATGCAAATAACAGCCATTTGACTGAATTTAAGTATCCCAAGTCTATTTAATATGACCTCTAATACATTTCTATACTGTTATCCTACGTTAGTTTTGCAATTTTTGGGGCACAGGCTGATATCCCCATTTTTACCTACACTTTTCACAGCAAGAATGTTTACTCAAATCCTGTTTTTACGATTTTGGAAGTGAATAGGTGCGAAAACAGGAGCGAGCACACACACTAAAAGCCGTTTTAAATACATCAGCTTATTAATCTTACTTGTTTTTGACCCGAGATGCCTGATGTCTAACTGAAGATGAGACTGTACTGCCATTGTACATAATCAACTTCCTTTTCAGGGAAGTAATACATCCTCCCAGTACCCTTCATGATAGGAGGACTGACAGAGGAAATTATAGAGCACATAGGAACATAACAGATGTCTTCTTTCTTCTGTAGAGGCCAGTGAAATGATCGCGGAGGGCCATAGGTGTGCATGAACTTAACTTCAACATCACATTCCTCCTCATCTTATCCAAAAAACACAACGATTATCGTAAACACATGCTATGTATGAATCTGTACAGATCTGTGACATAATGACTGGTGTTGGATTGTTCTGATCTGAGAAATGGAAAATGGAACAGAAGTTTTTATCTGACCAGAGTCACTTTGTTCCTATGGAGACTTCAGATATAGGGGAGAAGTGATGAAATCCTCTTGTACCAGGTACGGTTTTTGCCTGGGAAAATCGGTCTTGCAGCTGCTTGCGTGTTTCTTTTGATATTAGACGTAACTTTATATTTGCAATTCTTGACTTGCAGACATGTAAGACTTTTTCAGCTGAGTCAATCAGATCACCTGTTAGTCTCTGTGGGCTCTCTCTGGCAACCAGAGGATTAATTGTTGCACCAATGCCATCACAACATTTATCGTGGCTGGTGGCAATAAAGTGCGTTTAGGAGAGACATAAAAAAGCCCTGGACTCTCATGCTCTTTCTAGTCATTTTAAACAACATAATAATTGCTCTACCTCTGCTATTAAATGCTTTTTGGGCTTGTAATGGGTGAAAGGACATTGGCTACGAAGAGATTTAACTAGCCAATTGGCCAAAGCAAGGATGAGCACAATTTATGATTTGGGAACCTTACAACCAGGAGGTCTCAACATAGATTTTGGGATAAAGTGGTTTTTATGATGCTTTTTAGATATTTATGGTTAGAAATATAGGGAATACAGAAATAATATTGGTGCTATCTTCATATTTAACATTTTATACACAGATGCTATATTATATGTACTATATTTGGATGTTTTATGTGTACTTATATTAAATTACTCTTGTTTTATATACGATGATATATATGATGCACTTTAATGAAATCCCGATCTGAGACTAAAGCTTACCTCCTCCTAAGAAAAAGGGATCAGTAGAAATATATGAAATCGAGTTAGTGATCTCTTTACATACGTGGACTGTTTGCTAACAATGTGAGAGGCAGGAGGATAAGGGACGCCTAAGAGCGCTATGGCAACAGACAGGTATCGTGAGAACTTCTCACTCTTGTGTAAAGCGTCTGACGTTTAGTATTGTGACTAGAGACCACCGAGATACAGACAAACGGCCGCGTCTAAGCCTCACCATGGCAACTATAGACGTAACATGTCACGTGATCGGGAGGAGATAGTCATGTGACCGGAGACCGCTGAGATCTAGATGAGCGGCCGCGTCTGAGCCTCACCATTGCAACTATAGACCTGTTGCTGCAGCCGGGGAGATTCTCTTGATACATACGCTCATAAGAACTGACCGTTGCCAGTTCTCACCTACAGCCGGTAATAGTTAACATTCTAGCCACATATGGATACAGTATAACCTGTGGATGACTACCATTTTATTCTGTTTTTATGTGACCTCTCTGTAATTTACCTAGATTGTTATTACATTTCTTCTTTGTCCATTTATAATACTGCACTATGTATGGTATTTTTTTATCTCTCTTTTCTCGGTTGTGAACTACATGTTTGAGAGGTGGAGTATATCAACCCTGGGAGTTGGAAATCATTAAATGGAACTAAAGAACTTATAATATGTATTGACCCTTCCAGCGCTAGTGGAGTGGTATTTCTTTTATTTGTATAGGCACTGGTTGCAAAAAATGCCCATGATGCTTTCAAAGTGAAGTCTCGACCATGGCAGCACAAGTTGAGAATTTTATTTGCAATTGTTATACTGCCCACCACACCCATGACTGAAGTAACACAATTTTTTGACGGCAGGAATGTTTTCCTTGATGTACTGAATAATTACTTACTGTGTTCTGTGCACAAATGCTACATCATGCTCCAAATCATCAGACAAGACTCAGGCACTTGTGATGACCAGGTCATCAGACTGGGGAACATGAGCGTAGATTACATCTGGGTGCAGTGTACAACCATTGTTCGTCCAATGATACCCTTGAACTTCATTCTGAATCACGTAAGAATAGTTTTCGCTGGCCCGTCGTTGCTGGGTTGGTGATGGGCTGGATGATGGATATCGATCATCCAGCACACCATGAGGGTGCAGGGCAATCAGTCAGTGATATCATTATCGCTGACTGATCGCTCCGTGTGTGCGCACCATTAGAAGCTGGGAGGAGGCATGGCCATAATTACATCCCCTGATCATGTCCATGCCTCCTCCCAGCTTCAGTGAGGAGATACGGAGCGGAGCGCTGGGCTCAGGAGGAGGTAAGTATTATGAGGCAGGGGGGTAAGTATTATGGGGCTGGGGGCCCCCAAGGAAATTTTGCTATGGGGCCCCCATACCTCTGGCTACGCCCATGTAAATAAGTAACTAGGTCCTGGTAAGTCTTTTATATATGATTTTCGTGGGTGTGCGCGCTCCCGTTTTTACACCTATTCAATTCCAAAATCACAAAAACAGGATTTGCGCAAAAGTTCTTACTCTGAAAAGTGTAGATGAAAATGGGGAAATCAGCCTGTACCCCGAAAAATGCCAAACTAACATAGGATAACGGTTTTGAAGTGTATTTTTTCAGCAAAATAAGTGCTCTCATTAAATTCAGGGTACATAAAAATGGATACAAGCATATATTTGTGTCATTTTAGGGGACTTTAAAAAAAAAAAGTGCAAAAATGGGATTTTGGCACTAACCGGTAAATCCTTTTCTCTGATTCCACAGGGGACACTGGAGGTGCTTACGCTGGGGTATAGAGGCGTGGATAGCTGGAGCTGGCACTTTAATTAATTTAGAAGTGTGAAGCTCCTCCCCCTCTATTCCCCACCAGCCCTCAGTTTAGAAAATGAAGACCGAGAGGAGATGCAGAAAAAAGGGAGTGAAAGGAAGAGAATATCACACAACAACAAAACCATACAACATATGGAACAAACGGAACAGACAGGCGAAGAGCGCTGAGGTGGGCGTCCAGTGTCCCCTGTGGAATCAGAGAAAAGGATTTACCGGTAAGTACCAAAATCCCATTTTCTCTTTCATCCACTAGGGGACACTGGAGGTGCTTACGCTGGGGACGTCCCAAAGTTTTCCCCACGGGCGGGAGCGCTCTGAGGAACCTGCAGTACAAGGCAGCAAAACATGATGCTGAAACCGCAAATGTATCAATCTATAAAACTTTACAAAAGTGAGCACCGATGACCAAGTGGTTGCACGGCACAATAGTAAAGTTGAGGCACCCCTACGTGCCTCTCACGACGTACCCACAGAACGTGTGGAATGAGCCGACACGGACATAGGAGACTGACGATCATTGCTGAGAAGAGCTTGACAGATTGTCAGTCTAAGCCAACATGCCAATCCTGTTTGGATGCTGGCCAACCCTTCCGAACAGCCTTATAAAAAGGACAACTAAGACTCGCGTAAGGACGTCGTCCAAGCAACAGAGGCGAAGAGCTCTAACCACATCTAGGGTAGAAGAAACACCAGAGTCCCGTACCAAAGAAGGTACCACAATAGGCTAATTTATGTGAAAAACAGACACAACCATAGGTAGGAAAGTAGCGTGCATCTTGAGTTCCACCCTAGCATCATGAAACACAAGGCCTATAAGACAGAGCACCCAATTCAAACTCCTGCGAGCCGTAGCTAAAGCCTGGAGGAGGACCGTCTTCCAAGACAATACTTAATATCAACCTCTTGGGAGGTTCACACATGGAAGACTGAAGAAACAAAAAATAAAAATACCAAGACTCAGGGAGCCATAGGTGGTACAAAAGGTGGCTGCACCCGCAACACCCCCTGAAGAATGACTGCATCGCCGGAAGGAGGCCCAACCTGCAGTGAAAGAAAATAGAAAGAGCAGAAATTTGCAATTTTAATGATCCTAGGCAAAGACTAGAATCTAATCTCATTTGGAAAGACGTAAAAACGGGAGAACGAAACACCCCTAACGGAAGGCCCCAACTGTAACACCCTATGCAATGATAATGCGCAGCCGAAACTGGTTTCCTGGCGCGTAGCATGGTGGGAATACCCGAGTCTGGGATGACCGTCTGTCTTAAGATATCGGATTCAAGAGCCACCACGTTACACGCAGTTGTGCTAAGTTGGGGTGGACTAAAGGACCCTGCTGCAGAAGGTCCGGACAAAGAGGAAGTGGCCCGGATCGACTGCCAAGAAAAACCGAAGAACCAACTCCTCCTAGGCCAGGTTGGTGTCACGAGAATGACTAAGGCCGATTCGTGTTTTATTAGTTTTAGTAGACGAGGAATTAGTGGAATCGGAGGAAACAGGTAAACCATGTCGTAGGTCCATGGAATTGCAGCCTCTGCCTGCGGATCCAGAGTTCTTGACACGTATCTTGGTCACTGATGTTTAAATCGAGACGCCCTGAGGTCCGCCTAAAGACGACCCCAGTGCGTGAAACGCGTGTGGATGAAGCTTAGGTAATCTGCTTTCCAGTTGTCCACTCCAAGGATGAATACTGCCGACAAGATTACTTGACTGACTCTCATCCCACTAGAGAATCTGAGATACTTCTCTCATTGCCATGCGACTACGATTGCCGGTCCGGCGTGGATGTAAGCAACGGCCGTCGCGTTGTCTGACAGAACTCGTACAGGAAGAGACCTTAGACACTGCGCTGCTTCTAGCAGAGCATGGGAAACTGCTCTGAGTTCCAACATTTATGGGCCACTGTCTTTTCTGTAGGGACCACCAATGAAAGTGATAGACGAGGACAACAGCTCCCCATCCTCGGAGGCTGGCGCCTGTCATATCCACCCAAGGAGTACCACCCTGGTTACCGGGGCCAAATGGATTAGTTGATATAGATGCAGGCGAGACCCTGACCCCTGTGTTAGCAGGGCCAGTTGGAATACTCGGAAGTAGAATTGTCCATATTGTAGTGCCTTGAAAGCAGCTAACATCCTCCCCAAGAGACGAAGACCAAGAAGCAAGGACACCCTCCTTGATCCTAGGGCTAGCTGAAAGAGCAACTGGATTTTCCGGGCCTTGTCTTCCGGAAGGAAAATCCTCTGTAATGTCATATCTAGGACCATCCCCAGAACTGGAGTCTTTCGGACGGACTCAGATTGGGTATCTAGAAATTGATGATGTCAGTAAGTCATAGTCCAAGAGAAGTGATTCCGACGGAGCCTTGATTAACTAGTCGTCATGACAGACAAACTTAGTGGAAACACGGGGAGCCGAGGATAACCCGAACAGCCACGCCCGAAACTGATTGTGAGTTTGCAAAATCGCAAAATGCTGTAAAGCCTGATGCGGTTCCCAATTTGGGACATGGTGATGCGCATCCTTTATATACAGAGAAACTCTGCCGGTTCCAAGCTTGCAATGACAGACTGAAGCGACTCCATAGTGAAATGCTACAGTTTAAGATATTGGTTTAAGACTTTAGGTTTAATAGGGGCCTTGTCTGTGGACACCGGCAGACTCGTAGAAAAGAACCGATGTGGAGTGGAAAGCTCGAAAGCTATTCGGAACCGCACGGAAAGCAAAGTCCCATCGCAGGAGATCCCAGGCGGGATGGGAGACAGTCAGCCACCTGTTGGTCGACTGGTCTTTGATCCTGTCGACGTGTAACTGTATGTGGGCAACCTTTTCCTCTGCCACCCCTAATGTGCGAGGGGGTATCTCTGGCCCTTTAACAAAAGGGATGGGCACGAAAGGAATGAAATGAGGGACCTGTAAGTCCTCCTGCGAAGCATTCAAAGGGAAGAGAGAAGACTTACTTGTCTTGGGATATCCATTTGTCCAGTTCTGGACTAAAAAGCATATGTGAACCGTAGACCCTCAACAGCCCGTTTGGATTCTGCATCCGCCTGCCAAGAGAGTAAGCAGAGAACACTGCGGGAAGAAATAGCAAAAACGGACATACGAGCACTGATCTGTCTCTCTGGAAACCCTGGTCATTTTTAAAACCCATTAAGCTGGTGCATGAAAATATTGAGACAAAACTCAGTTTTGCTTTTCTCCATGGAAATCTTTAGTAAAAGGCGAACGATTTGTGCGTTCTAAAGAGAAGCCAGAGCATGTAAACTGCTGACTCACAGAGTTCTGCTAGTAATCGTAACCCTGCTCTGGAAGTATCCAAGCCCCTAATCAACTGGTCCACCCAGCAAATTACAGCATAGATAACCGAAGCGCTAACAGGCGTAGGTCTAAATTGGGCTCCTGCTGCAGTGTAAATTGGATCGCAGTGTTGTTCCAAATCACTAGCAGAAGAGTCCTAAATTAACGTAGCACCTGGCAAAGGAAGCGTTTTCTACAGGAGGAGGTGTTTCCCAATGTTCCATCATGGATGATGGAAATGGATAGCTGGAAGGGAAATGACATGGATTTGGAGCCGCTTATCCAGTTGTTTCCAGGCCACAGAAAGCTGTTCTAGAAGCTCTAGCTGAGCTGCAGGGACTACTTCCTCAGGTACATTAAGGATCTGCCTGACCGCTAGAATTAAAAAGGCTCCACTGCCTGAGAGGCAGATTCTAAGTAGAGCGGCGCAGAGCTGTGAGGGGTTCCTCATTTGACTGGAGGACAGTCGGCAGAGGATGCTTAGTGCAGGCTTATGATAGGCAGTGGAGGACAATGTAGAAGCGGTACACAATCTGTACCAGTTCAGATAGTTGGTTAACCTCCTATTGGTCGTTAATTCAGACAATACAGCCGCCATAACTCCTGCCATGTCAGCGGCACATGCAGGAGTAGGTGAGACCGCAATAGCCACAGAGGATTATAATGGTATCTATAGTGGGAGGAAACCCACGGAAGCACAGCGAGAACACACAAACTCCACACCCCAGGGCGTAGTGCACCGTCTGCGCTGCCCCTTCGGTTACTAAACAAGCATCACATAGCGTGGTGCCAGCAGCATTCGGCTTAGTATGTTGTTACATTTGGAACAAACATTTTCTAATAAGCCATAGTCCAGACATAGGTATATACACATACAGCCACTCACACAGAATCAGACTCTATGAATAAACAGACAGAATACAGAGACAGAAGGCTAGTGAGAAACAGAGGAGTTCACACCACTCCTCCCAATAATTCAGATTCCCTGCACTTTGTACACCTCAGTCAGCCCCTTTTGGAAAGGATCCTGTAGAAGGGGTGTGTGCTAGGAGAATCAATCCTTCTGCCCAGTGTGTGGCTTCTGCACTCTCCTGTAATGAGGATAGTTGCAGTTAGTGTGTTAAAAAAAAACCGGCAGCCACGCTGTTGTAACAGCCGCTTGCCGCGTATAGAGAGATAGAGAGCCCGCCTGGTCCGCCCCTGAGGCATGCAATATGGTTGCTTAACGCTGGCCATATATTAACTATTCCTCTCTGACTGCCCCGCTACTTGCCGCTCTACTAGCGGGGGGAGGGGCGCCTGTGTAACGCTGGCTGCGGCACCTGTCAGCCCCTCTACATTGTAAACTAACGGGGAGAGGGGAGACTTGTTAGATAGAGAGCCTAGCGCTGCTCTAACCAGCGTTGTAGGGAAGAGAGCCCGCGCTGCTAAGCTCCGCCCCCCGACTTCATCCAGGCTTGCCGCGCTAACCTGGCTGCCCACCGCTTAACGGGGGAGCCCGGCGCTCACAGACTCCGTCAATTAACGGCTGCTCGCCGCGACTGAAGGAGTGAAGCAGCGCTATAGTGCTGCATACAACATAGGGCGGTTAGGCGCCGGAGGGGGGGGAGGGAGGGGGGAGACGCGCAGCCATACTCACTGCGCTCCCCGGCGGCTCTCTCAGCTGCAGCACACTCTGCTCTTGTGTTAGAGATGTGCTGTGGCGATAAAGGAGCTGTCAGTGCTTTTTTAATAAGCCCTGTGCACTCCTTCCTGTTCTTCTAAGAACAGGGCGCCAGGTACCCGGACCCCACCTTTAGAGAGGTGGCGAAGGGTACTTAGTAAATGTAAAAGATGTAGGAAAATAAATAAATAAATATCCTAAATAAAAGAAAACAATAAACATATGTGTTGCTGGAGCACAGCAAATTGTGACCAGCTCCGATGGCACATTTTGTAAACTGAGGGCTGGTGGGGAATAGAGGGGGAGGAGCTTCACACTTCTAAATTAATTAAAGTGCCAGCTCCAGCTATCCACGCCTCTATACCCCAGCGTAAGCACCTCCAGTGTCCCCTAGTGGAAGAAAGAGAAAAGACTGACTACTCCCACCTGCAAGACTAAAAACACTTGGTTCACTCATAAAGCGCCCTAATATACCTGTCCCATAGTTGAACCGAAAATTCCATAACTGTGCACTCTTTTAACCCAAAAACGACATGTCGTTATTGGCCAATTAAAAATGATTAAAAACGTCAAAGTGCCCAATTAGTCATTGGAGGGGGGGTAGCTGTCCCAGTGGTTCTGAACCAAATCCTGACATTTTTACATTAAAATAGGTATGTTTCCCAACTTTGCACCTGCTTATAGTAGGTGAAGTGAAATTTGAGGTAAAATTCACGATGATAAATTATTGCGGCAAATTGAATACGGGGTTTTCACTGTAAAATAGCAGTTTTTCCCATGACAACGTGTAATCGCAGGCTAATTGAATACACCCCAAAATATACAAATTAAAATACTCCATAGGCGAGCAAAATTATACCTAATGGTAATTTTTATTTTTAAAGAGAGATTTTTAATTAAACATTAAAATACTCATACAGGCAATCAAAATCCCATTTTCTTTCATAGGCTTATAAAATATACTTTAAGGTTCAATTTAAAAAAAAAAGGGACATAACTCATCTGCCTTAGGTTGATAATGCATATTGAACCCACCTTTTTATTAGCACCAAAAAATTATTAAGAATGAAGTAAAGGAACGTATAATGAATGTCAAAGTCGGGCAAGGTTGATAAACATTTTTTTCAGGAATATCCATATTCTGATTGACAAAGGGCCAAAATTTCAAAGTGATATGCGGATTAGGCACTGAGATAGGAATCTTTTTCCACATACACCTCACATAAAAACGGAGCATCAGGAGTGGCATTTCTGAGCAATTTTTTTTAAACTTTCACCCCCTATATCTCAAAAACTATGAGGGCTAGAGAAGAAACATTTTACATGGGTTTGTAGATATGTGTTAGTATCAAGTGTACAAAGTTTCATGAAACGCTGAGTCAGTGGGAGTCATGGCCTGGGTGAACTGACATGGAATGATTACCCTATATAATAATAATACCACATAGTGTGTGGCGGGAGCTGTGTTATTCCCTCTGATATATCACTGTACAGTCCCCTCTCCCCTATATAATAATACCACAGATCAGTGTGTGCCTGTACCTGTGTTATTCTCCCTTAAATATAACTGTATGGTCCCCACTCCCCTATATAAAATACCACATATCAGTGTGTGCCAGGGGCCGTACGGTCCTCTCCCCCCTATATAATAATATTACCACATATCAGTGTATGCCGGGAGCTGTGTTATTCCCCCTCATAGATCACTGTATGGTCCCCTCTCTCCAATATAATAATACCACATATCAGTGTGTGCCAGGGGCTGTACGGTCCCCTCCCCCCTATAAAATAATAATACCACATATCAGTGTGTGCTGGGAGCTGTGTTATTCCCCCTCATATATCACTGTACTGTCCCCTCTCCTCTATATAATAATAATATCACATATCAGTGTGTGCCGGGAGCTGTGTTATTCCCCCTTATATATCACTGTACAGTCCCCTCCCCCTATATAATAATAATACCACATATCAGTGTGTGCTGGGAGCTGTGTTATTCCCCCTCATATATCACTGTACAGTCCCCTCTCCCCTATATATGAATAATACCACATATCAGTGTGTGCTGGGAGCTGTGTTATTCCCCCTCATATCACTGTACGGTCCCCTCCCCCTATATAATAATACCACATATCAGTGTGTGCTGGGAGCTGTGTTATTCCCCTTCATATATCACTGTACAGTCCCCTCTCCCCTATATAATAATACCACATATCAGTGTGTGCTGGGAGCTGTGTTATTCCCCCTCATATATCACTGTACGGTCCCCTCTCCCCTATATAATAATAATACCACATATCAGTGTGTGCTGGGAGCTGTGTTATTCCTCCTCATATATCACTGTACAGTCCCCTCTCCCCTATATAATAATAATATAATATATACTGGACACGTTACCTGGCTGGAGGGCTGTCAGGAATGTCTATAACAAAATGGCAGCTAAAGCCCCTGTGGCCCCGCCCCCTCTGCTCTGTGACTGGGAGACTATAAGAATATGGCCGCCGGTCACCGTACATGAGGACACCATGAGACTATTCAGCTGTTACTCTAGTGATGAAGCTGTGAGCGGCAGGTGCTGGTGGCTGTTAGTTACAGGACGTCCTTCCTACTTTGTGCCGCCTGATTGGCTACTCGCTGCTGCCAATCACCGCACTGAGGGGAATGAGAGGAGGGCGGTCCCCATGAGAGGAGGGGCGGGGCAGATAGAAGCCATAACAACACGGAGAAGAGAAGGAAAGGGCGTGGCTATCTAGAGGGGCGTGTCTTCTATAGCTGCAGTTACCGGATGATCCCAGGAGGAAGAGGCAGCAGGTAATCGCATTTGTAATTGTTATACGGGGGAGTGGCCTTTGGTATCATACTATACAGGGGGAGCAGCCTGCGGTGTCCAACTATACAGGGGGTGCAGTCTGCAGCGTTCTATAAAGGAGGAGCAGTCTGTTGTATCCTAGTATGCAGGAAGGGTAGGCTGTGGTGTCCAACTATACAGGACGAGTAGCCTATGGTGTCTTTCTTTCAAGGATAGCAGCCTGTGGTGTCCTACTATACAGGTGGAGTGGCCTGTGGTGTCCTACTATACAGGTGGAGTGGCCTGTGGTGTCCTACTATACAGAGGAGCAGCCTGTGGTGTCCTACTATACAGGGGTGTAGCCTGTGGTGTCCTATACAAGGGGGGCCTGCAGTGTCCTACTATAAAGGAAATGCAGCCTGTTTTGTCCTACTATGCAGGAAGGGTAGTCTGTGGTGTCCTACTATACAGGAGGAGTAGCCTACGGTGTCTTTCTTTACAAGGGAAGTGGCCTGAGCTGTTCTACTATACAGGGGGGAGTGACCTGTGGTGTCCTACCATACAGAAGGAGTGGCCTGCAGTGTCCTACTATACAGGACCTACTATATAGGGAACTGGTCTGCGGTGTCCTACTATAAAGGGAGTGGCCTGTGATGTCCTATACAGGGGGAGCAGCGTGCACTGTCTTACAAAACAGGGAGAGCAGCATGTGGTGCAATACTGTACAGTGGGAGCAGCTTGTGGATTCCTGTTAGTAGTTATACAGGGGGAGCAGTCTGTAGTGTCCTGTTATTATTATACAGAGGGAGCAGCCTGTAGTGTCCTGTTATAGCAGCAACTGCAGAGTAATAATGAGTGGTCGAGGAATAACACATAATAGGTATAACATGTATGTACTGTATATACCAGATGATACATAACAGGAGCTGGGGAAGGATGTGTGAGAAGGACACAGACAGGACATGTAACAAAGTGCTGCACTCCCTGAGCTGAGACTGTCTGTCAGGACGTCTTGTTATCCTGAGCAATAGAGACTCTCTCAGAGACAGCCAGTGGCTGTGACAGTCCCCAGATCCTCAGAGTGTCACTGATTATCCCCCAGGACATGTCTCACCCCACCCTACGCTGCACACACACGGCCGGCAGGCTGGTCACACATGTAACATACATCTGAGGTGCGGTCATTTGTCATTTCATCATTTGTGCAGAGTGACTGATGGGATTCTGTATTGTGTAACCCTTTGTGTGTCCCCTGGGCTGCCTGCTGTCCTATCCCTGTGTTACTAACCTCTTCTGTTCCCTTCCCCCTCCCCTGTGTTACTGACACCTCTGTACAGCTGTTACACCCCCTGTTGTGCGCTCTGTATTCCTACGTTACTTCCCCTCTCCCCATATCTGCACCCCTTCTGCTCTCCTATGTACTCTCCCCTCACACCCCTGTTACCTGTATGACCTCAGTATAGTCACAGACTCTCTCCCCATATCTGCACCCCTTCTGCTCTCCTGTGTACTCCCCCCTCACACCCGTGTTATCTGTATGACCTCAGTATAGTCACAGATTCTCTCCGTATCTGGAATAAATGTAAAACAAAAGTGAAAATTCCCAACATCCCTAATTCATGTGTTTGTTAAAGATTCACGTGGAGCAAATTGCACCAAATCTGTGTCTGGGAGGAATAAGACCCCCGGCCAGGAGAGGAGCATTGGTGTAACCTTATACAGTACAGCGTTGTGTGACGGCCTCTGAGGAGCCTTATGGGGCTGGGTCACAGGAACCTCTGACAGACACTGACCAGGGCTCTATGGCTGGGGGGAAAGGGGAGACTTACTGGTCACTCAGTGTTACATGTCTGACTTTGTTACATGTGTTCCCTGTGATATTTATTATATTTATTCCTAGATAGTCCTGCTGTGAGGAACCAAAGTCTTTATTACACCTCACACATTCTGTATTCTCACTGATTCATTGAGGATGGACAAGGACGGGAGTCACAGGTCTGAGAGGATCTTACATCTCACTCTGGAGATCATCTATCTTCTGACTGGGGAGGTGAGAGGGTCTGGGGTGTCACAGTGACATCACTTATATCTATAGTAATAATACAGGGACATGACTGGGGAGGTGAGGGGATCTGGGACTGTCACAGTGACATCACTTAAATCTATAGTAATAATACAGGGACATGACTGGGGAGGTGAGAGAATCTGGGAGTGTCACGGTGACATCACTTATATCTATAGTAATAATACAGGGACATGACTGGGGAGGTGAGGGGATCTGGGAGTGTCACTGTGACATCACATATCTATAAATAATACAGGGACATGGCTGGAGAGGTGAGAGGATCTGGGAGTGTCACAGTGACATCACTTATATCTATAGTAATAATACAGGGACATGACTGGGGAGGTGAGGGGATCTGGGAGCGTCACTGTGACATCACTTATATCTATAGTAATAATACAGGGACATGACTGGGGAGGTGAGGGGATCTGGCAGCGTCACAGTGACATCACTTATATCTATAGTAATAATACAGGGACATGACTGGGGAGGTGAGAGGGTCTGGGAGCGTCACAGTGACATCACTTATATCTATAGTAATAATACAGGGACATGACTGGGGAGGTGAGGGGATCTGGGGGTGTCACACTGACATCACGTATATCTATAGTAATAATACAGGGACATGACTGGGGAGGTGAGGGGATCTGGGAGTGTCACAGTGACATCACTTATATCTATAGTAATAATACAGGGACATGACTGGGGAGGTGAGGGGATCTGGGGGTGTCACAGTGACATCACATATCTATAGTAATAATACAGGGACATGACTGGGGAGGTGAGGGGATCTGGAGGTGTCACAGTGACATCACTTATATCTATAGTAATAATACAGGGACATGACTGGGGAGGTGAGGGGATCTGGAGGTGTCACAGTGACATCACTTATATCTATAGTAATAATACAGGGACATGACTGGGGAGGTGAGGGGATCTGGAGGTGTCACAGTGACATCACTTATATCTATAGTAATAATACAGGGACATGACTGGGGAGGTGAGGGGATCTGGGAGTGTCACAGTGACATCACTTATATCTATAGTAATAATACAGGGACATGACTGGGGAGGTGAGGGGATCTGGGAGCGTCACTGTGACATCACTTATATCTATAGTAATAATACAGGGACATGACTGGGGAGGTGAGGGGATCTGGGAGCGTCACAGTGACATCACTTATATCTATAGTAATAATACAGGGACATGACTGGGGAGGTGAGAGGGTCTGGGAGCGTCACAGTGACATCACTTATATCTATAGTAATAATACATGGACATGACTGGGGAGGTGAGGGGATCTGGGAGCGTCACTGTGACATCACTTATATCTATAGTAATAATACAGGGACATGACTGGGGAGGTGAGGGGATCTGGCAGCGTCACAGTGACATCACTTATATCTATAGTAATAATACAGGGACATGACTGGGGAGGTGAGAGGGTCTGGGAGTGTCACAGTGACATCACTTATATCTATAGTAATAATACAGGGACATGACTGGGGAGGTGAGGGG
This sequence comes from Taudactylus pleione, assembly GCA_031769625.1. NCBI lineage: Eukaryota > Metazoa > Chordata > Amphibia > Anura > Myobatrachidae > Taudactylus > Taudactylus pleione. Next base: position 272,315 of record JAUIMM010000458.1, on the reverse strand, counting down.
ATCTGGGGGTGTCACACTGACATCACGTATATCTATAGTAATAATACAGGGACATGACTGGGGAGGTGAGGGGATCTGGGAGTGTCACAGTGACATCACTTATATCTATAGTAATAATACAGGGACATGACTGGGGAGGTGAGGGGATCTGGGGGTGTCACAGTGACATCACATATCTATAGTAATAATACAGGGACATGACTGGGGAGGTGAGGGGATCTGGAGGTGTCACAGTGACATCACTTATATCTATAGTAATAATACAGGGACATGACTGGGGAGGTGAGGGGATCTGGAGGTGTCACAGTGACATCACTTATATCTATAGTAATAATACAGGGACATGACTGGGGAGGTGAGAGGGTCTGGGAGCGTCACAGTGACATCACTTATATCTATAGTAATAATACATGGACATGACTGGGGAGGTGAGGGGATCTGGGAGCGTCACAGTGACATCACTTATATCTATAGTAATAATACAGGGACATGACTGGGGAGGTGAGGGGATCTGGGAGCGTCACAGTGACATCACTTATATCTATAGTAATAATACAGGGACATGACTGGGGAGGAGAGGGGATCTGGGAGTGTCACAGTGACATCACTTATATCTATAGTAATAATACAGGGACGTGACTGGGAGGTGAGGGGATCTGGGAGTGTCACAGTGACATCACTTATATCTATAGTAATAACCGAGCAGCAGGGAGCCGGTCTCAGATATAGTATCAGTCCCACAGTCCTGGCTGGAGTTTGGATTTAGTACATTGCACAAGTATGAGGTTTACACTGACCCAAACATGTCGGAGCTGCAGGATATACTATATACTCATTTTACTGTATATAGAATATTGTTACAGGACAAGTATTTGTAAATATAGTTTTCTTGTATATTATGTAAAATGAACACCTGAATAAACAGTGTAATTTAAATGGAGTTTAACTGACCTTTCCATTGATGTTTCCCCCAATACACAGGGTTATACAGTAGTGAAGAAGACATCCGATGTGCATGAGACACCCAGCAGCCGACTCCATGTGTCAGGAGGACTGAGCAGGAACCAGAGTCCCATCACGGTGCCTCCACCTCACTCACTGATACATGAGAGACACAATGACCAGAAGATCCTGGAACTCGCCAATGAGATCATTCAGCTGCTGACTGGAGAGGTGACTGCTGGGAATGGGACATTATACAGTAAAACCAGGGGATGTGTCTGGGTGATGACTGGAGAGGTGATTGCTGGGAATGGGACATTATACAGTAACACCAGGGGATGTGTCTGGGTGATGACTGGAGAGGTGACTGCTGGGAATGGGACAATATACAGTAACACCAGGGAATGTGTCTGGGTGATGACTGGGGAGGTGACTGCTGGGAATGGGACATTATACAGTAACACCAGGGGATGTGTCTGGGTGATGACTGGAGAGGTGACTGCTGGGAATGGGACAATATACAGTAACACCAGGGAATGTGTCTGGGTGATGACTGGGGAGGTGACTGCTGGGAATGGGACATTATACAGTAACACCAGGGGATGTGCCTGGGTGATGACTGGAGAGGCGACTGCAGGGAATGGGACATTATACAGTAACACCAGGGGATGTGTCTGGGTGATGACTGTATCATTGTGTGTGTCAGGTTCCTATAAGGTGTCAGGATGTCACTGTCTATGTCTCCATGCAGAAGGGGGAGTATATAGAGGAACACAGGGGTCTGTACAAGGACGTGATGATGGAGAATCACCGGCCCCTCACATCACTGGGTAAGAGGACACTGCCATTTATTGTACAGGGGAGATTAGGTATGGGGGCTCCCTATATACACATAATATAATAATCACATATATACAATGTACTCAGTCACTGTGTGTCTCCTACAGATGGACCCAGTAACAGAAATAACACAGAGAGATGTCCCCATCCTCTTTATTCACAAGATTGTACAGAGGAGAATCACAGGACCCCACAGGAGCATCAGGTAGATGGGTTTAGGGTCTCACCAATATACCAAAGTGACTGTCACTATATGATCTGTAGAGATGCTGTGTGTGTCTTATACACTGATATTATACTGTGTAATCTCAATGCAATCAAACATTATTTAAAAAAAAAAAATTTGTTTAGGGTGCAGCTCAGGCTAATATTAAGGTAGAAGATATAGAGGGAGAAGAATAGACATATGTGACTGATATGAAGGCAGACGATACAGAGGGAGAAGAAGAGACATATGTGACTGATATGAAGGCAGACGATACAGAGGGAGAAGAAGAGACATATGTGACTGATATGAAGGCAGAAGATACAGAGGAAGAAAAAGAGACGTATTACACTGATAATAAGCCGTGGGGTGATCAGCAGTGTAAGGAGGACAAAATCCCTAAAGATATCAGTACAGGTGAGTAATAATCACTTATTACAGAATAGTCACATTCTCCTTGTCAAGTCTCCTCTTACACTCTCCTCTGTCAGTACAAACTAATGAAGTAAATGTATCTGCCCAGTGTGGAAGACGGGAGCCATCAGCCTTTATGATTCTCCTGCTATCCCCCTCACATCATGTCACTGTATGTTACCAGCCCAGAGATCTGACCAGTCTCCTCCCCACACTCTCTGGTGTATCTCAGATACTGAGATGGTGATAACAGTAGAATGCAGCTAGTTTGACTTGTGTGTGATATAATGTATAGACCATGCCTACACTCTGTTACACACACTGAGATGGAGATCCAGAGAGTGTGAGGACACAGCAGGGTGCTGCTAGTATGACCTGTGTGTGATATAATGTATAGTCCAGTGATTCCCAACCTCAGTCCTCGAGGCACACTAACGGTCCTGGTTTTAGTGATATCCATACTTAAGCACAGATGGTTAAATCAAAATAATTGAGGTACTAATTAGGTCACCTATGCTCAAGTGTGGCTAGCCTTAAAACCTGGACTGTTAGTTGCCTTGAGGACAGTGGTTGGGAATCCCTGGTATAGACCATGCCTGCACTTTGTTACGCATACTGAGATGGAGATCCGGAAAGTGTGAGGACATAGCAGGGTGCAGCTAGTATGTCCTGTGTGTGATATAATGTATGGACCATGCCTGCACTCTGTTACACATACTGAGATGGAGATATGGAGAGTGTGAGGACACAGCAGGATACAGCTAGTATGTCCTGTGTGTGATATAATGTATAGACCATGCCTGCACTCTGTTACACATACTGAGATGGAGATCTTATTATAGTTACACAGTAGGAGATGTTGGGGTACAGCCGGGCACGTCTTATTATAGTTACACAGTATGAGATGTAGGGGTACAGCCGGGCACGTCTTATTATAGTTACACAGTATGGTATAGTTCTGCAGAGAGGCTAATTCCATATAATTATTCTGTTCCCAGCAGATGGACACAGCAGCAGTAATAACTTGGGGAGACGTCTCATATTATCTCTAGATTGTGACCTGGACGATAATAACTTCTCACAGAACTCTCCAGGAGAAAACTCCATTACCCCCACTATGCATCCAGCATCTCATAAAGCAAATATATCATCTGTTCCCTCTAACCATGAGGAATGTTCCCCTGATAATCCCAGCTCAGATCACACAGGTGATAATCCATTGTCATGTTCTGAATGTGGGAAAGGATTTACCAAGCAGATCAGTCTTTCTATACATCAGAAGAGAGTTCACAAAGCTGAAAGGCCTTTTCTGTGTTCTGGGTGTGGGAAATATTTTGCACGTAAATCATATCTTGTTACACATCAGAGATGTCACACAGGTGAGAAACCATTTCCATGTCCTGAGTGTGGGAAATGTTTTACATGGAAATCAAATCTTGTTACACATCAGAGAAGTCATACACGTGAGAAACCATTTCCATGTTCTGAGTGTGGGAAATGTTTTAAACATAAATTAGCTCTTGTTACACATCAGAGACGTCACACAGGTAAGAATCTATTTCCATGTTCTGAATGTGGGAAATGTTTTATACTTAAATCATATCTTGTTATACATCAGAGACGTCACACAGGTGAAAAGCCTTTTTCATGCTCTGAGTGTGGGAAATGTTTTACACAAAAATCAAATCTTGTGAAACATCAGAGAATTCACACAGGTGAGAAACCATTTCCATGCTCTTGAGTGTGGGAAATGGTTTACACAGAAATCTGCTCTTTTTAGTCATCAGAGACATCACACATGAGAAAAACAATGTTTATGAGCATCTAGATATATATAGAAATTGCAGCGGTATTTGCAGTACTTGGGAATTATCAGAAGAAGCATAAATACAATGTTAGTCTAGATTGCTGTCCCTGCATAGTGAAGGATAAATGACATTTACATCATCACACTATGGGCCTGTTTCAGAAGCAATGTAGCTGCAGTCTCTTACAGATTGCAGGTGCTAATATATGCTAATGCCGAGGCACAGCCGCCATAACCACGCCCACTGCTGCCTTCTCATCGGTACCATTGTCGCACATCAAGCAGTCACACAGCATTTACATAAGGTCTGACCATCCACAAACACTGCAGCTCTCCTGACATGCAGAGAGGTCTCATGCTGCAGCTGCCATAGCGATTAATTTATACACTCCCATGACATGACGATCACACGGATAGACACGCCTGCAGTTTTCTGTCCATCCCAGTGTTACCTCCTCCCAAATGCTATCACCCTGCCATTCACTAAGTGATGTATTCCTCTGTGCGTCCGTAATAGCAATGTAATCGCTGTGTGTGCGCAGTGTGACTTATACGCAGGCGTGATGGCAAACATTCGCTTTAACTGTGTAACTATTGTCATTGTGTCCTCTGCTGAATCAGCCCCTATATACTAATATATTACACTTTATTATATATCCACACAGATGTCGCCAACATAGGGCTCCAACAGGTTCCTCATGTAATGGCTTTCATATTCCTTATTCTATCAGATCAGACGTTCCCAAACTCCGCTATTACAGTCCGGGTATTAAGGATATCCATGCTTGAGCACAGGTCACTTAGTGCCTCAGTCAGTTTTATTAACCATTTGGACTCAAGCATGGATATCCTTATACCCTGGCCTGTAATGGCGGAGTTTGGGAAGCTCTGTATTAGATTAGTATTGTGTTTTTGGCCTATTTGTGCAATAACAAGACCACATGATGTAATATAGGGACATAACTAATCTGTCACCATGGCCATTTACAGATTGTCCTCAGTATGTCCTGCACTGTGAACCTCCCACAGTGGTGACACCACCAGTAATGTGCAGGGTCAGGAGATGGAGATTATTTGGTAGTGACAGAAAGGACAATACAAGCTTTGTTATAATATGAAGCAAAAAAGAGAGAAGTAGAGTATATGATATGGTGCACTATAAGGATTGTTATTCCGTTTATTCTTCTGTCAATAAGTATTAAAATATATCCATCTTTATTTATATCATTAAAAATGTGTTCAAGAAAAAAGGAAAGGTGAAATATTGGTTATAATTATAGATCGTGCTTGTAGTTAGAATGTGAAATAATAAGAAATAGATTAGAATTCCCTGTCACTGCTAGTCATATATAGTATAATAATCTACCAATGTTTATTGATCTTACTATCAATGTATAAGATCAACGTTGTTACTAAATACTATACGGTATATAGCTGTTTAATTATCTCAGTGATCAAACTTATATATGTCACTGGTAGCGTAGTGTATTATACAGCTAATTATGTAATGTGATATTGTAGCTGGAGTATACATAAATATAATAGGTCCTTTGCAGTTTATAGTGAGAGCACGATATAAGGTGGTTTTCTATAAAAAGATCTGTCACACTGCAGATATATTATCAGAATGTACAACTTTGTATCTCACTGTCCCCAGTATGTAATAATGGACAGTATGTAATAAGGGACAGTATGTAATAAGGGACAGTCTGTTGTCTTTCTAAATGTTTTCTCACATCCAACCAATATATCTATCACGTTGCTGATTTATTTCCTGTAACTCAGTGTCGGCAGTCTCCCCAGTAACTATTAGTGGAATATGTTACTTTCTTTAGTACTGTCCACAGGATCTATTTATATATCTTGGAGGTTCAGACCTCTCTTATGATCCCGGCTCAACTGCGCAAAACGTCATTTTTTTCGCTCTAAGCCCAATCCTATATACTGTCTCTTCTAAATCAGATTATTATAACAATAGACAAAGGTATACTGTCAAATTACTGTATAGTAAATGGTGACTAATTGGGAAACGCCGACGCACGTTTTGCCAGAAGGCTGCTTTATCAAGGCAGTGTTTATGGTGAATTTATGTTCTTTCCACTTACGGATTATGGCCCCAACAGTGCTCAATGGAACATTCAGAAGTTTAGAAATCCTTCTTTAACCAAATGCCATCATTATGTTTTGCAACAATAAGTTTGCAAAGGTCTTCAGAGAGTGCTTTGCGGTTACCCATAATGAGATATATCTTGTGTGACACCTTGATAATGAGACACCTTTTTATAGGTGGTCAGTTGGGATTGAACCAGTTTATATTCATTTGCACTGACAAGAGGCAGGTTTGCTTTCTAATTACTGATAGATGTCAGCTGGTGTCTTGGCTTTCCATGCCTTTTTGCACCTCCCTTTCTTCATGTGTTCAATACTTTTTTCCCTGTGTCATTTCATATTATTACACATAACTTAATTTATGGACATCTATGGTTTGATTTCTTTGCATGTGTGGATTGCATGGGTTGTTGCTGACATTTGGTGAAAATTTCATTACAATAGCCCCATTACAGATATATTTCCTGAGAAAAATGTTAATGTGCGCAATACTTATTTACCCGCTGTGTGTATGTATGTATGTGTATGTATGTATGTGTGTGTATATATATATATATATATATATATATATATATATATATATTGGGGCTGCACAAGCTCTTTGTATTCCCAGGTTCTTGTTATGCAGTTTTTTATTGTTTGTGTTTTAGCTTTATCCTAACTTTGCTCTTAGTACCTTTATACTGTGACTGTCTTAGTGTCCATTTCTCATACCCAAACAAGAAAGGTTTTGTCTTACACGTGTGCCCCTCTTTCCTGTCTCCTGTCACTGTGACACCGCTCTGGTGTTGGGGATTTGCTCTCTGATGGGCACCTGCATGGATACACTGGCCTGTCCTGTTATTACCTCCTATCATGGTATATATCAGCATTTTGTTAGTACATATGTATTAGATAATATGTCATCTCTATTGTATGTGTGCCATGGAGGGAATGACAGCACTGTGCGAGTATCATATCCTGCAGCTTATAATACATGAGTAATACAGAAATGACACATTGTACACAAGCCATGAATAATAACAGGAATTGCTCTGTATGAGTAACTGGACGTTACAGGACTATTATGTGCAGGATGTTACTCTCATCATTAATGTAAGGACCATATTATACCAAAGAGAGAAAGCCAGGACAGCTATTCCTCATGGATGGCTCCTAATACGTACAGACCCCACCTGATGGAAAATGCCAGGATGCTGCACATCTCTGAGCGTTGGATGTATGATCTGTTATCTATATACAGGTGCACAGCGCAGCGTCACTACACCAGTATGCCGGGAGCCTCACATCATTACTCTGTACTGTTACCTAGCTGTATCCATGTCAGTCTTGTCTGCTCATAGTTGTAATGGAGTTACATTAACTGAAATACTCTGTGCTGCTGTTACCATTCTCTTTTTAGTTACAGATTTCCAGCACCACCCACATTATATGCTGCTTGTGTGTCTGCCCCCAGGTTTGCAGGATACAGCAGCTGCTCATTTTATAATCTGCTTTTCTTGCCGCATTCACACAATATTATAGTAATCTGTAGTATTAAATATTCAATAAATAACATTCCAAGTGTTACTACAGAAGGAAACTATATTCTTGTAATCTTGCAATAAAATGACTCTGATGTAGAAAATTCTGCCTCACTGCTGTGTTTAGTTATAACTTGTGTATAAAGGAAAAGGTGGGGTGTGGGGGGAATGAGGGAGAAGGTGATACATAATAATATAATGGTCAGTAATCAATAAATATAATTCATGGGAAAAAAAACTACAAATGTAAGTAAAGTCCATGATGTGGTGTAATGGGTACAAGGACCTGTGTATAATGTGGTGTAATGGGTACGAGGACCTGTGTATAATGTGGTGTCATGGGTACGAGGACCTGTGTATAATGTGGTGTAATGGGTACGAGGACCCATGTATAATGTGGTGTAATGGGTACGAGGACCCGTGTATAATGTGGTGTAATGGGTACGAGGACCCGTGTATAATGTGGTGTAATGGGTACGAGGACCCGTGTATAATGTGGTGTAATGGGTACGAAGACCCGTGTATAATGTGGTGTAATGAGTACGAGGACCCGTGTATAATGTGGTATAATGGGTACGAGGACCTGTGTATAATGTGGTGTAATGGGTACGAGGACCTGTGTATAATGTGGTGTAATGGGTATGAGGACCTGTGTATGATGTGGTGTAATGGGTACGAGGACTCGTGTGTACGAGGACCCGTGTGTAATGTGGTGTAACAGGTACGAGGACCCGTGTGTAATGTGGTGTAACGGGTACGAGGACCCGTGTGTAATGTGGTGTAACGGGTACGAGGACCCGTGTGTAATGTGGTGTAACGGGTACGAGGACCCGTGTGTAATGTGGTGTAACGGGTACGAGGATCCGTGTGTAATGTGTAACGGGTACGAGGACCCGTGTGTAATGTGGTGTAACGGGTACGAGGACCCGTGTGTAATGTGGTATCCTTCACAGTGGGGTAGGGGATAATGAGCTGCAGCTGATAAGACCTGCTGTCATGGCCGCCACAGGGAGGCCAATCCTGGGCCATTTTTTCAATCATGGGATCCCTGGCATTGAGTTGGTCAAGTAAAATATTTTTTTCTTTTGGGCTTTTGCTGGGCCATGAATGTACTTTTATTTTTGTATTGTTAGGGCTCAGCCAGAGGTCCCCAACACCACAGGTACTATAAAATAAACATTATTCATGGCCCAGCACAGGCCCACAGGAAAAAATAAATCTTTCATGGCCCCTGGCCGGGCCCCAACAGTCAGCAGCAGAAGTATATTAACATATATGGCCAACCCTGTCCCCAGCCTCCGACAGGAATAAATTACTTTCAGCAAAGGTCCCCAGCCCACCCTTTTCACCATATCACAGCACAGCAGGCGTATGATGAATTTGCAAATATAATGTACATCATCCTCAGAGAGGAAACTCACCTAGGCCAGTAACGCATGTATAACTCTCCAGTCTCCTCCAAACCAGCAACCAGGCAGCAAGGGGTGCTCCAGCAGGCACTGTGTGGGGGTGCAGGCTTCTTGGTGATGCAGCAGCAGGGCTCCTTTCCTGGGGGGGTGCAGCAGGGCTCCTTTCCTGGGGTGGGGGTGCAGCAGGGCTCCTTTCCTGGGGTGGGGGTGCAGCAGGGCTCCTTTCCTGGGGTGGGGATGCAGCAGGGCTCCTTTCTAGGGGTGGGGGTGCAGCAGGGCTCCTTTCCTGGGGTGGGGGTGCAGCAGGGCTCCTTTCCTGGGGTGGTGATGCAGCAGCAGGGCTCCTTTCCTGGGGTGGGGGTGCAGCAGGGCTCCTTTCCTGGGGTGGTGGTGCAGCAGGGCTCCTTTCCTGGGGTGGGGGTGCAGCAGGCTCCTTTCCTGGGGTGGTGGTGCAGCAGGACTCCTTTCCTGGGGTGGGGGTGCAGCAGGGCTCCTTTCCTGGGGGGGTGCAGCAGGGCTCCTTCCCTCCTCCTGAATAGTTTGGCCCTGGCACTTTTATTTTTGTGTCAGAGGCTTTTATTTTCACAGGGGCCAGGGCTGGCTGCCTGACACCACACTAGCCCCCTCAGCAATGCTGCTCCATCCTCCTTCACTTAAGATTGTTGCGGGCATGGCTGAAGGAAGACAGGCTGCATTGTGCTGCACTGCGCGATGCTGCGTGACCTCTGACGTCACACCAAGGTGCCGCGCACAGCCGGGCAGCATCTGAGCTGAGTGCGCAGGGCTCAGCACTGCCCGCCAATAAACAAAGACAAAGACCTTTTTTTTATATTTTGACTCAGTGCCGCCCTCCAGGGATCGGTGCTCCGGACGACGGCCCAGTTAGCCAAACCCTAGAACCGTCCCTGGTGGGTTGGTTGGTATGAACAAATATTGTAATGTGCACAATGACACAAGTGGGGCTATCTCGGACATGCAGGATGCAGCAAAACAAAACAAGTCAATGTGACAATGTCCAGTATGCACTCATACTCCCTGAGGAAGGCCCGCACTGGGCAGAAACGTGTTGGAGTTGCATCCACATCTTCTATACCAAACACTACACTATACCACAGCTAGCATGAACACCCACACCCACAGCGGGCTGTGCTACCGACCGGTCTGAGCCGATATCAACGCAGAGCACCACCCAGCAGGAATCAACCCGCAAAACCCCAGGATTGGGGAATCATGCCTCATCACACCGTGCCAGGAACGTACCTGGATGTTACAAACAAGAAGGATGGATACACCACGGTCAGGCTACATTTCAACTGCCGGAGGAAGCATCTCCTGAAGGTCCCCATTGTGCAAGATCAACATCACACGGTTACCACACAAGGCCACCCGTGCCCACGTCTCTCTGCTACACATCCACAGGTATCCAGGCACTGACCACGCATAACCAGGACGACCAGACAGGTAAGCTGGACGCTGCCCCTAACTCTAAAAAGACCGCAACACTAGGTGGAAATTACACTCTGCTTAACCACGTATTGGACTCTCTGAATACCGGAATAGACCATTCCGGGTACTGATAATACCCACTACCACCTTCCACTTTACCACACTACCATTGTTACTGGACATGCCACATTGACTTGTTTTGTTTTGCTGCATCCTGCATGTCCGAGATAGCCCCACTTGTGTCATTGTGCACATTATAATATTTGATCATACCAACCAACCCACATCTATTATTGCTACATCTCTCTGTACATAACCAATATTCTGTGTACTGCTGCTGTCTATTGAGACCAGTAAACTATTACTGTATCTTACAACATTTTGGGTCCATTCTTCTTTTACACATCACCCAATCATTTATAACAATACCACTTAGCAATATGTCTGAGCGCTACACAACCCAATTTTCTAGTATCCCCACTCATGGCAGAAGCACTTACCTTAGTTACACAAACACATACTCTGTGCGCAAGGGTATCCATCCTGAACTATTTCTTGCCTATTTATCGGAACTACTATTGTTTTGCTTTATTACACCTCATCTGCTACTAGTGGTGCTCATAATCTATATAGTACATTCCTAATTATCAATACGGGACATGGGGAAATTCCTAATCGCCCCTACCCCATGAAAAACCGTCAGAAACAAATCGGGTAAACGTGGAGATATTGCTATCCCTGCAGAGCCTTCATCGCTAGTCGTGATGTCCTCTCAGCCTTCTCAGACGTCCTCTAAGTACCACTAACTCACCACTCTCCACCCTGCCCCAAGCAGATGCTCCCCTGCATTTCCATTAGTCTATGAAGACATGGTGAGAGCAATTAAGGATACAATGGCCCCAATTATGCAACAGCAGTCTGCTACGTCTGTGGCAGCTCTGAAAGAGGTAAAATCCCAACTTGATTCCACCGGTATCTAACGAACAGAAGATTAGTGAGAATGAACAAGATATCTTCGAATTGAAACAACAGGCAGCGTCCATGCAAAAATCCAGCTACCAGCTGATCGGCAAAGTAGATGACTTGGAAAATCATTCCCGCCCGAATAATTTGCGTGAGGTAGGCCTTCCAGAAAGTCTGAGGGGCCCTGACCTCATCAAATTCCTACCCTCTGATCTACCACAGATTTTGGGAGTTGCTGATGTTATACCTGACTTTACTGTTGAAAGGGTGCACAGTTTAGGATCTTTCTCCGATTCCTCACGCCCACGCACAGTGATACTTTGTTGCTTGAACTCCTCATAAAATGACTTTTTGGTCTGCTGCTCGTAAGATGGACAGGATCCATGTGGAATGACCATCGCCTGCTCATTTTTCTAGACTAATCGGCCGAAGTCACTAGGGCCTGCAAGGAGATGAACCCTATCTGCTCAAAGCTTGTCCAGACACAGAGGAAATTCGCTCTTCTTTATCTCGCTAAGCTCAGAATCTTGCAAGGTAAAGATTTTAAAGACTTTACTGTGCCCGCCGATGCCCGAGCATACATGGAAGAGGAGGAGGAAGAGCGCATGGCTAATCCTGACTGATAGATTTCCTTTATATACCTACTAAATATCATTTTCTGCTTATTGTCAGATTCTTGTACTGGACTCTCAGATACTGCTTTGCTCTAATACAATTAATACTTTGATTCTGTTGTGTGTTTTCCGATGATGGTGTTTCTATATTATTGCACTTTTATGTTGCTGCCCTGGGATATCATTGTTGGAACTTTGCAGCATATTTAAAATTGGTTTAATTCTAACCGATTTTTCTCTTTAGACTTTTGTGCTTTTCATGTTAGAAATATTCCGGCATATTATTATTTGTACATCTGATATTGATATGCCTATGTATATATTTCTTTCTTATACTCTATATCAGTGGTGTCAAACTCGGGCCCTCCAGCTGCTGTGGGACTATATATCCCAGCATGCCCTGCCACAATTTTAGCAAGTCCTAATAGCAAAACTCTGACAGTGCATGCTGGGATGTGTAGTTCCATTGCAGCTGAAGGGCCCGAGTTTGACACCACTGCTCTATATATTTTTATCAACATTATTACGGGGGGGCGCGGCTCTTCCTTGTTCTCATATGTCTCTAACTGTATTCATACCGTGGATTATTTCTGTTTTATTTACATTTTTTCCTTTTTTTTTCTCTGGTTCCTTTTCCTTTTTTTTATTCTGTTTTCATCTTTTTTCCAAGATTGGGGAGATGTTACAACTAATAAAATCGATGTTTTTTGTTCTATAGCAATGCGATGGTGTGCTTTTTTGGGTGGGATGTCTGCGCTATTTTCTCTAAACTCCCTAAATATTGAATAATATTAGAGTGTGTTCTTGGAATGTCCAAGGCATTAAGAGCCTGATTCAGAGGCGCTCGCTGTTTGCTAGCGCTCGCTCTGAATCAGGGCGGGATTTTTATTTTTTTTCTCCTGCCCACTCGCTAAGCTGTGGGTGCCCACCCACAGCTTGTGAGAGCGGGCTGGAGATGGTTGCGATTATCACGACCATCGGCATTGCGAGGAGACCCTAAGGTAGAGTCTCAGCACTCTCAATGCCGAGTGGAAATCCTGCTGTAATAGAGCAGGAAGTCCACTACCCGCCTACAAAATGGGGCGAGTCCCTACCTCCCTATCCGCGGGTAGGGGCGAGCCCCGACCCGCCCACAAAATGGGGCGAGCTGTCGATCAACATCGACAGCTGCCCCATTTTGTTGCGAGCCCCGTAGCGAGTGAAGTTCTCACTCGCTACGGGGCTTGTGCACCGCACGTGTGCACTGGGCCACCATCGACCCGCTTGCGAGCGCTATGCTATGCGCTCGCAAGCGGGTCTGAATCAGGCCCCAATTCCCCTGTGAAATGTCACAAAATAACTTCATATCTCAATTTGAAAAAAGCCGATAAATCTTTTTTACAGGAAACACACCTGACAGATTTGGAACATGTGAAATTATCTGTGTTGCGACAACGGGTTGTAGCTTTTTCATCGTATACCTCTAAAGCGCGTGGAGTTGCTATTCTTATACGGAAAGGGCTCCCATTTGTAGTTGAAAAGCAGATATCTGACCTAAATGCCCGATTTGTTATTCCTCAGATTACGCTTTCTGGTGTTCTTTACACTTTATGTGATATTTATGCCCCTACAAATTATGATCGTTCCTTTATTAAAGTATTGAGTAATAAGTTGTATCCCCGAGGCTCACCTCTTGGACTTACTGCGGCACCTGTCACCGGTCTATGTGTATTTCATCACAGTGGATCGCCACATCCGGAGTGATGAACTTACTATTCCCTGGCTACATCTGGGATTGATATCTACACACTGACGTGGATGCTGGGCGCAGTCACTCATTGGATTTGTTACATGCTTTTTATTCATATATTTCCTGTAAGTGTACATCTGTTATTAAAACCATCGTTTTCAGGGCATACTGCACTATTATTTTACTCTCTCCTTATATTTCTCCATGTTTATGGTGTTACAAGAAGGAAGATCCAGCGGTACCTCTTTCTAGTGCTATATCAGTGGTATCCAGCCATTTGGAACTATCAAGTCCAATTTGATTTGGTGACTATTGATTGTATCTTTGTGGAAAACACATTGGTGTCCCAATACATTTTAAAAAAGCAATGAAATTCCATAGACAAGAAAACCTTACGGTTTCACATGTCCCATTAGGGCTTCTTAGACATGATCTGAAATTTCACAAAACCTATTGAATTTCTGCCACTCAAACTTTAAAAAGCAATGAAGTTATGATCATTAAGGCTGACGCATTAGTGGAAGTGTTCCTTGGGTAATACAATGGCGATGCAATTATTAGCGATCGCATATTTCACCATACCCCATACACACATTAAAAATACGCACTTTAGCGAATGCATAATATCCTGTATGCGAACGCTGTTTATTAGCTTCATGCGTACACATCTGCCCCAAGTATAAAGTCCTCACTACATAAATCTAACTAGCGTCTTTTCCCAAACCCCATACTTACACACTGCACACTCACATAAAAGGTTCCATAGCTTCAAAGTGAAATATTCAAGGTTTATTCATTTATTACTAATGTTGTGAAATAAAGACTATTTTAGATCTAAGGTTTAGTACATGATAAGCTAACCATGTTTGGTGTTGTACTGATCTACTCTGTCTCAACAGCTATCCGGTGTCATTGGGGGAGAAGATTGCAACATGCGTTCTCAACTTATGGACTGTAGAGAGTTAAAGCACTAAAATGTACTTTGTAATGTTAGCAGCTTAGATTTGCATGCGGCAGGAAAAAGGAGACAAAAGGCTGTCGGAGGCTGATCTGTGTCCATTTGAATCGACCTGTTAAATGTCCTGTAACAGAAGCACCGTGACGGAGAAGCAATGGAATCATGCCAAACTTGCCTATTGTATTGCTTATCCCTGTAAGGGTATAAATGTGCATACAGACTCCAATCTAGAGTCTTCATGCTGATGCTGTTGACGGAGGTTTCTTGTTGATGCCGGTAACTTGTCCCAGTGCGCGTGCGTATGTATAGCTGTACCTTGGGTCTGTATAATTTCTTTGCCCTAAATTGTCTTTAGATCACAGCGTGTATCCTACTGTTTTTATGTTGAATAATATCCTTTGTGCGTTGGAAACACATTTCAAAGTCTGAAGGCATTAATTTACTGTATGACTGCGTACGCAAATAGCGACAATTTTAGAAGGTATAGGCAGGAGCGTATAAAGGTTTAGAAGGTATAGGAAGGATTGTACAAAGGGCTAATTACGTTATAACACACCCTGTGGTTAATGGCAGATTCAGCACTCTCACAGAATGAGATTGCTGTCAGTCACAAAATGGTGGAGCTGCTAATTCACAGAATTGTGTGCTCATTGGAATACACCAGAGCCTTAACTAAACTTCTTGGTTCCCTTTGCCAGATAGAGCATTGGTGCCCTCCCTCCACCATTTTATAAATAGAGACATTAGATAGTGCACCTGAAAAAAAGGCCATGGCCTCATGGGGAAGGGCTAGGGAAGAGAGTGCTGCATCTGCAGTTAACCACATGGTGTGATGGCATACCATATCTGTATTACGCAAGGAACACGTCCATTAAGGCGTCAGCCTTAATGATCGTAATTTTATTGCTTTTTGAAGTTTAATGGGACATGTGAAACCGTAAGTTTTTTGTCTATGGAATATTTCTTAACAACCAAATGATAATCTCTTTCTATGCCATTTGTATCTATAGTAAAGTAACAATATAAAGTTTCTTCAATTTCTCTCTCTCTCATTTTTTCCCTTATTTTTATTTGTCCCTCTTTTTTTAATGTTGAAATATTGGTATTTGCACCTTATTTTTATGGTTGCTATGGAGTGTGAGATAGAGGATAATACTAAACCTTCTTTCGATTTTCATCATACGCCACTAATACTCCATATTGTATGATTTGCAATGATTGTTATTACTTTAATTATATACTGGTGTATTTTGTTTATACTACTGTGTTTCTAGTAAAAAAATATTCTTTTTTTAATGTATATTACCCATTATGTTGACTAATCTCCATGTTTTTTTTTTCTTTGCATTGTATTTTGGATACCAATAAAAAAAGGTTTATAAAAAAAAAAAAAAAAAAAAACATGATGGAAACCAAATGAGCCATGAATGGACCTAAAGGCTTTACCTCACCAAATATAGCTGAGTGGCTATAACACTATGGTCAGCTATAAGGTAATGATGGGAGTTGATTGGTTTGTTTTTAGTGGTTAATGGTTAATCCAAAGATGGTGAGGTTCCGATGTTTCCTCACAATAGTGTTGTACCAATGTTGGGTCACTGTAACTCGCTCCTGTGGCCTCTCCCTGCCTAATGCAGAGGATTATCAGTCAGGCATGCAGCACAGGAGCAGGGATCTTGGGTGGCGGGCAGTCACTCTGAGCCTGTCACTGTGTCTATGACGTGAGGGTGGCACTCAGCGTATCACTGCCTGCCAATGACTGAGTGCCCGGATGATTGGTTATGCTCTCAGTCTGTCAGGGCAGTCACATGGGTCGCGGAGCAATGTGTGATCACTGCAGAGCATGAAGCACAGCAGCAGCCAGTCCACCACTATTAGTAACAGGAGGAGTCAGCTCAGCCAGCCCTGAGGAGACGACGAGGAGTCTTGTGTGATAACATCGGAAACCATCGATGTTCCGGGATCAGTGCTTAGGCCTAAACAATGTTGTGTAATGAATGCTAATTACACTGACACTATGTTCTCCTTATGTCCAATCCCTACTATAATACAAACATCTGTAACACTAGTTATTAACGTTATCATGTGAGAAAATGTGATTTACCATACATGGTTCCAGCAATAATGTAACTTCCTCCAGTCCTGTAACTAAAGGTGGGGAATGTGCAGAGGGGCAGCTACATGTGTCCCTGTATAAGGTGGTATTGTCCTATTATATCTGTATGACTGACATAGAGCAGATACACATTACTGACATAGGAAGACGCTGTGACCCAGACAGGCTTATACACAGGTCCTTAACCATTACACCACATTATACACAGGTCCTCATACCCATTACACCACACTATACGCAGGTCCTTGTACCCATTACACCAACTTATACACAGGTCCTCGTACCCATTACACCACATCATACACAGGTCCTCGTACCCATTACACCAAATTATACGCAGGTCCACGTACCCATTACACCACATTATACACAGGTGCTTGTACCCATTACACCACATTATACACAGGTCCTCGTACCTATTACACCACATTACACACAGGTCCTCGTACCCATTACACCACATCATACACGGGTTCTCGTACCCATTACACCACACTATACACAGGTCCTTACCCATTACACCACATTATACACAAGTCCTCGTACACAATTCACCACATTATACACAGGTCCTCGTACCCATTACACCACACTATACGCAGGTCCTCGTACCCATTACACCACACTATACACAGGTCCTTACCCATTACACCACATTATACACAAGTCCTCGTACCCAATTCACCACATTATACACAGGTCCTCGTACCCATTACACCACACTATACGCAGGTCCTCGTACCCATTACACCACACTATACGCAGGTCCTCGTACCCATTACACCACACTATACGCAGGTCCTCGTACCCATTACACCACATTACACACGGGTCCTCGTACCCATTACACCACATTACACACGGGTCCTCGTACCCATTACACCACATTATACACGGGTCCTCGTACCCACTACACCACATTATACACGGGTCCTCGTACCCACTACACCACTTTATACACGGGTCCTCGTACCCATTACACCACTTTATACACGGGTCCTCGTACCCATTACACCACATTATACACGGGTCCTCGTACCCATTACACCACATCATACACGGGTCCTCGTACCCATTACACCACATTATACACGGGTCCTCGTACCCATTACACCACATTATACACAGGTCCTCGTACCCATTACACCACATTATACACAGGTCCTCGTACCCATTACACCACATTATACGCAGGTCCTCGTACCCACCTGTACCCGTTACACCACATTTATACACAGGTCCTCGTACCCGTTACACCACACCATACACAGGTCCTCGTACCCATTACACCACACTATACACAGGTCCTCATACCCATTACACCACACTATACACAGGTCCTCGTACCCATTACACCACACTATACGCAGGTCCTCGTACCAATTACACCACATTATACGCAGGTCCTTGTACCCATTACACCACATTATACACGGGTCCTCGTACCCATTACACCACATTACACACAGGTCCTCGTACCCATTACACCACATTATACACAGGTCCTCGTACCCATTACACCACATTATACACAGGTCCTCATACCCATTAGACCAACTTATACACAGGTCCTCCTACCCATTACACCACATTATACACAGGTCCTTGTACCCATTACCCCACATTATACACAGGTCCTCGTACCCATTACACCGCATTACACACAGGTCCTTGTACACATTACACCACATTATACACAGGTCCTCGTACCCATTACACCACATTATACACATAGTACCCATTACACCACATTATACACAGGTCCTTGTACCCATTACACCACATTATACACAGGTCCTCGTACCCATTACACCACATTATACACAGGTCCTTGTACCCATTACACCAGATTATACACAGGTCCTTGTACCCATTACACCACATTATACACAGGTCCTCGTACCCATTACACCACATTATACACAGGTCCTCCTACCCATTACACCACATTATACACAGGTCCTTGTACCCATTACCCCACATTATACACAGGTCCTCGTACCCATTACACCGCATTACACACAGGTCCTTGTACACATTACACCACATTATACACAGGTCCTCGTACCCATTACACCACATTATACACATAGTACCCATTACACCACATTATACACAGGTCCTTGTACCCATTACACCACATTATACACAGGTCCTCGTACCCATTACACCACATTATACACAGGTCCTTGTACCCATTACACCAGATTATACACAGGTCCTTGTACCCATTACACCACATTATACACAGGTCCTCGTACCCATTACACCACATTATACACAGGTCCTCGTACCCATTAGACCAACTTATACACAGGTCCTCCTACCCATTACACCACATTATACACAGGTCCTTGTACCCATTACCCCACATTATACACAGGTCCTCGTACCCATTACACCGCATTACACACAGGTCCTTGTACACATTACACCACATTATACACAGGTCCTCGTACCCATTACACCACATTATACACATAGTACCCATTACACCACATTATACACAGGTCCTTGTACCCATTACACCACATTATACACAGGTCCTCGTACCCATTACACCACATTATACACAGGTCCTTGTACCCATTACACCACATTATACACAGGTCCTTGTACCCATTACACCACATTATACACAGGTCCTTGTACCCATTACACCACATTATACACAGGTCCTTGTACCCATTACACCACATTATACACAGATCCTTGTACCTATTACACCACATTATACACAGGTCCTTGTACCCATTACACCACATTATACACAGGTCCTCGTACCTATTACACCACATTATACACAGGTCCTTGTACCCATTACACCACATTATACACAGGTCCTCGTACCCATTACACCACATTATACACAGGTCCTCGTACCCATTACACCACATTACACACAGGTCCTTGTACCCATTACACCACATTACACACAGGTCCTCGTACCCATTACACCACATTATACACAGGTCCTTGTACCCATTACACCACATTATACACAGGTCCTTGTACCCATTACACCACATTATACACAGGTCCTTGTACCTATTACACCACATTATACACAGGTCCTTGTACCCGTTACACCACGTTATACACAGGTCCTCGTACCCATTACACCACATAATACACAGGTCCTTGTACCCATTACACCACATTATACACAGGTCCTTGTACCCATTACACCACATTATACACAGATCCTTGTACCTATTACACCACATTATACACAGGTCCTTGTACCCATTACACCACATTATACACAGGTCCTCGTACCTATTACACCACATTATACACAGGTCCTTGTACCCATTACACCACATTATACACAGGTCCTCGTACCCATTACACCACATTACACACAGGTCCTTGTACCCATTACACCACATTATACACAGGTCCTCGTACCCATTACACCACATTATACACAGGTCCTTGTACCCATTACACCACATTATACACAGGTCCTTGTACCCATTACACCACATTATACACAGGTCCTTGTACCTATTACACCACATTATACACAGGTCCTTGTACCCGTTACACCACGTTATACACAGGTCCTCGTACCCATTACACCACATTATACACAGGTCCTTGTACCCATTACACCACATCATACACAGGTCCTTGTACCCATTACACCACGTTATACACAGGTCCTTGTACCCATTACACCACATTATACACAGGTCCTTGTACCCATTACACCACATTATGGGCTTTACTTACATTTGTAGATTTTTTTTTCAATTAATTATATTTCCCGATTACTGACCATTATATTATTATATATCACCCTCCCCCTCATTCCCCCCACACCTCGCCCTTTCCTTTAAGGGGCCTATCCATTAGCAGATAAATTTGAAAGATGAACTTTTTTTCGTTCAGTCGTTCAATTTATCTGCTAATGGATAGTAGGCTCTGAACGATAAAATTGCGCACTCCCGCGGCCGACAAATTTGGTCTTTTGTCTCTCCAACATGTTGGTCAATTATCGTTTATCGCTGACAGATATTAGATATATCTGTTGCGGTAAACGACGAAAGATTTTTTAATGTAAATGAATAGAAACATAAAAAAAAAAAATCCACTCCCAGAATGATGTCATGCGATATCGTTCGTCGTTTGCAAAAAATCTGTCATGTACATGTCAGATATCTGTCACAGCAGCCCCAGGAGTTTTCAAAAGATAAATCTTTTGTCTTTTGTCTATCAGAAAGATCTTCTAATGGATAGGCCCCTTTACACCCAAGTTATACTAAACACAGCAGTGAGGCAGAATTTTCTACATCAGAGTCATTTTATTGCAAGATTACAATATAGTTTCCTCCTGTAGTAACACTTGGAATGTTATTTATTGCATACGTAATAACACAGATTACTATAATATTGTGTGAATGCAAGAAAAGCAGATTATAAAATGAGCTGCTGTATCCTGCAAACCTGGGGGCAGACACACAAGCAGCAGATAATGTGGGTGGTGCTGGAAATCTGTAACTAAAAAGAGAATGGTAACAGCAGCACAGAGTATTTCAGCTCATTCAACTCCATTACAACTATGAGCAGACAAGACTGACATGGATACAGCTAGGTAACAGTACAGAGTAATGATGTGAGGCTCCCGGCATACTGGTGTAGTGACGCTGTGCTGTGCACCTGTATATAGATAACAGATCATACATCCAACGCTCAGAGATGTGCAGCATCCTGGCATTTTCGATCAGGTGGGGTCTGTACGTATTAGGAGCCATCCATGAGGAATAGCTGTCCTGGCTTTCTCTCTTTGGTATAATATGGTCCTTACATTAATGATGAGAGTAACATCCTGCACATAATAGTCCTGTAACGTCCAGTTACTTATACAGAGCAATTCCTGTTATTATTCATGGCTTGTGTACAATACGTCATTTCTGTATTACTCATGTATTATAAGCTGCAGGATATGATACTCGCACAGTGCTGTCATTCCCTCCATGGCACACATACAATAGAGATGACATAATATCTAATACATATGTACTAACAACATGCTGATATATACCATGATAGGAGGTAATAACAGGACAGGCCAGTGTATCCATGCAGGTGCCCATCAGAGAGCAAATCCCCAACACCAGAGCGGTGTCACAGTGACAGGAGACAGGAAAGAGGGGCACACGTGTAAGACAAAACCTTCCTTGTTTGGGTATGAGAAATGGACACTAAGACAGTCACAGTATAAAGGTACTAAGAGCAAAGTTAGGATAAAGCTAAAAGACAGCAATAAAAACTACATAACAAGAACCGAGGAATACGGAGAGCTGGTGCAGCCCCAATATATACCTATAATCACCCCAATATATACCTATAATCACCCCAATATATACCTATAATCACCCCAATATACACCTATAATCACCCCAATATACACCTATAATCACCCCAATATATAGCTATAATCACCCCAATATATACCTATAATCACCCCAATATACACCTATAATCATCCCAATATATACCTATAATCACCCCAATATATAGTTATAATCACCCCAATATATACCTATAATCACCCCAATATATACCTATAATCACCGGTACCTAAAGTGACAGAGTAATACAGCTTTATGTCAGTTTATATCCAGTTCAGAATGAGACATAGGGCCATATTCAATTTGGAGCGAAAAGTCAGTTGCCGGACTTTTCGCGTCATCACAGGTTGCAGGGTCGAAAACTTATCGCGCTCGTCCCCACGTATCCCCGTAATCATTCCAAATAGTTGAAAACGGGACCCGGCAAAAAAACGAAATCAGCAAAAAGTCATGTCATTTTTGCCCAAATCAGTCTGACACCCTCCAAAAGATGCTCTGACATGGGGGTTCACTATGGGTACCCCCGAATAGCCCTGCTAAAAGGTATTTTGGGTCTTTAAATGGTCTCAATAGGTGATATTTAGTGTCTTTGCACAAGTGGTGAAGAATAGCATTTAGCAGTATTTTGGGGGTGAAAATAAGGTGTCCCATCAAATTTGGGGTACAAGAAAATGGGTACTAGCATATTTTAAAGTGGCTAATGTGAAGTTTTAAAAATTTTTAAAAATCCACCTGATGCAACCACCTGCAATTAAAAAAAACACCTGGGGCATACTTGGGGACCCCCCCCTGAAATCTATTTTGCTAGTTAGAAGTTTGTCCCCCAACTTTTTTTTTTTTCGCCCCCAAAATGAAAGTACCTTTTTTGTGGATTCCTGTGGTACTTTTAAATTTTTCTTTAACACAGAACATCTTTTGGGGACTGTCCAAGGGGTGTATGGTGTTTTTTTTTTTTAAGTTTGTACCCCAAAACCCCAGTTCTGCACTTTATTTTGCCACCTTTTCGCTCCGGTGAAAAGTCATGAAAATTGAATACAGGGATAAGTCAAACCTGCAAAAATGATGTCTTTTCGCAGCCTAATTGAGTATGGTCCATAGTAATTGTCTGACTGACCAATACTGACCCGGCTTATGCCTGACATTTGTTCTTCGGTGGCCCTGACCTTGGCTTGTACCCTGGTCAATAGCTAACTGCCCTGTCCCTATCTCTGTTATTTTCTTTTGCCAGCTGTGGCCTAGTGTGACCAGCCCATGAGACACAACTCACCCTCATGCAGAAACCTCTATACTTCCTTTCCACTAAATCCCGTCTTACAGCAAATCACTAGATCTTACACCTAGGCCATCACAGAACATGTGCACCACCAAGAGGACAACTGGGCACTATTTCAGCTTTACTAACAATGTACAAAAACATTCAGGTCAAAAAGTGTGGTAAATACTAACAAACAAGCGCCACACGCAGCTGTGTTACCCCACATGGACGTCAGACAGGTCCGTGCGGTGTCTGGTTTTCTTGTTACCAAACTCTTTGAGCTCATATTTTTGTAGGTTTATAACAGTGCAGGACATACTGAGGACAATCGGTACTGATCCTACTTAACCTGTGATGTCCCTGTATTATTCCTCCATTACTATGTACCCTGCTCACATCTGTATTCTGCTGGGCTTATCAGGAGCCTGATGCACCTAATGGACATTACTGTTAGTGGTTTATACCAGGACCAGCAGCTTCCCATGTCCCTACACTAACAACATTACCTAATAATGTATAAATTACATAAGTGATCATGATTTTAATGTTCTTATCCTTTGGAATAGTGTAACTGCTTAATTCTAATTAGATCCTCTGTAACCTAGACATCAGACTGCTGTAAGGAGATTAGAGATCCATTTACCAGGAAACCCAACCAGAGAATACTGGATCCAGTGAGATAAAATCAGAGGTTACATATTTCATTATATCACCCATCTCACCCTGTCACATACAGCCCAGTCATCACATGATGTCATAGTTTCCCACTTTCCATATTACATCCCCAACACATTGTCATGGTGACAGATTAGTTATGTCCCTATATTACATCATGTGGTCTTGTTATTTCACAAATAGGCCAATAGCACAATAATAATTTAATACAGAACTTCCCAAACTCCCCCATTACAGGCCAGAGCTTAAGGATATCCATGCTTCAGTCCAAATGGTTAAATTAAGTAACCTGTGCTCAAGCATGGATTATCCTTAATACCTGGCCTGTAATAGCGGAGTGTGGGAACCTCTAATCTTATAGAATAAGGAAGCTGAAAGCCATTACATGAGGAACCTGTTGGAGCCCTATGTTGGTGACATCTGTGTGGATATATAATAAAGTGTAATATAAAGTATATAGGGGCTGATTCAGCAGAGGACACAATGATGATAGTTACGCAGATAGAGCGATTGTCTCCCATCACACCTACGTATAAGTCACACTGCGCACACACAGCGATCACATTGCTATTACGGACGCACAGAGGAATTCATCATATACAGAGTGGCAGGGTGACAGTGTTTCAGCTCGGTAGCAGGGGGGTGGACAGAAAACTGCAGCCGTGTCTGTCCGTGTGATCGCCATGTCATGCAGGCGTGTCTGTGTGTGTGATCACCATGTCATGGGCATGTATAAATTAGCCATAGCGATGGCAGCTGCACCTCTCTGCATGTCAGGAGAGCTGCAGTGTTTGCGGCTGGTCAGACCTGATGCAAATGTTGTGTGACTGCTTAATGTGCGGAGATGGTACCGATGATTACACAGGAGGGTGACATTGGATGATAATGAGAAGGAAGCAGTGGGTGTGGTTATGGTGGTTGTACCTCGGCATTAGCATATATTAGTACCTGCGATCTGTAAGAGACTGCAGCTGCATTTGGTTCCGCTGCTGAATCAGACCCAAAGTGTGATAATGCAAATGTAATTTACCCTTCAACAAGCAGGGACAGCAATCTAGGCTAAAACTGTATTTATGCTTGTTCTGATAATTCCCAATGATATTACAGTACTGCAAATACCGCTGCAATTTCTATATATTTCTATAGGCTCATACACATTGTTTTTCTCCTGTGTGAAGTTTCCGATGACTAAAAAGAGCAGATTTCGTTGTAAAACATTTCCCACAATCAGAGCATGGAAATGATTTCTCACCTGTGTGAGTTCTTTGATGTGTAACAAGAACTGATTTAAGTATAAAACATTTCCCACACTCAGAACATGGAAATGGTTTCTCACCTATGTGATGTCTCTTATGTCTAACAAGATTTGATTTAAGTGTAAAACATCTCCCACATTCAGAACATGGAAATGGTTTCTCACCTGTGTGACTTCTCTGATGTACAACAAGATATGGTTTACGTGTAAAACTTTTCCCACATTCAGAACATGGAAATGGTTTCTCACCTGTGTGACTTCTCTGATGTCTAACAAGATGTGATTTCTGTGTAAAACATTTCCCACACTCAGGACATGGAAATGGTTTCTCACCTGTGTGACATCTCTGATGTGTAACTAGATATGATTTCTGTGTAAAACATTTCCCACACTGAGAACATGAAAATGGTTTCTCACCTATGTGACTTCTCTGATGCGCAACAAGAGCTGATTTCTTTGTAAACAATTTTCCACACTCAGGACATGGAAATAGTTTCTCACCAGTGTGACATCTCTGATGTATAACAAGCTGTGATTTCTGTGCAAAACATTTCCCACACTCAGGACATGGAAATGGTTTCTCACCTGTGTGAAATCTCTGATGTACAACAAGATATTGTTTACGTGTAAAACATTTCCCACACTCAGGACATGGAAATGGTTTCTCACCTGTGTGAGTTCTCTGATGTGTAGCAAGATCTGATTTAAATGTAAAACATTTCCCACACTCAAAACATGAAAATGGCCTCTCACGCGAGTGAGTTCTCTTATGAGAAGCAAGTATTGAATAGCATGTAAAATATTTCCCACACTCAGAGCATGGAAATGATTTCTCACCTGTGTGACGTCTCTGATGTTTAACAAGTTCTGATTTCTGTGTAAAACATTTCCCACACTCAGAGCATGGAAATGGTTTGTCACCTGTGTGACGTCTGTGATGTATAACAAGATGTGATTTCTGTGCAAAACATTTCCCACACTCGTGACATGTAAATGCTTTCTCACCTGTGTGACGTCTTTGATGTCGAACAAGTGCTGATTTCTGTGTAAAACATTTCCCACACTCAGAGCATGAAAAAGGTTTCTCACCTGTGTGACGTCTCTGATGTGTAACAAGATCTGATTTAAATGTAAAACATTTCCCACATTCAGTACATGGAAATATATTCTCACCTGTGTGATTTCTCTGATGTGTAACAAGAGCTGATTTATGTTTAAAACATTTCCCACATTCAGAACATGAAAATTGTTTCTCACATGTGTGACTTCTCTGATGTTCAACAAGATTTGATTTCCGTTTAAAACATTTCCCACACTCAGGACATGGAAATGGTTTCTCACCTGTGTGACGTCTCTGATGTGTAACTAGATCTGATTTCTGTGTAAAATATTTCCCACACTCAGAGCATGGAAATGGTTTCTCACCTGTGTGACATCTCTGATGTCTAACAAGGTCTGATTTAAATGTAAAACATTTCCCACACTCAGAACATGAAAATGGCCTATCACCTGTGTGACGTCTGTGATGTGAAACAAGACTTGATTTCTGTGTAAAACATTTACCACACTCAAAACATGGAAATGGTTTCTCACCTGTGTGACTTCTGTGATGTCTAACAAGATATGATTTCTGTGTAAAACATTTCCCACACTCAGAGCATGGAAATAGTTTCTCACCTGTGTGACTTCTCTGATGTGTAACAAGAACTGATTTAAGTGTAAAACATTTCCCACACTCAGAACACAGAAAAGGCCTCTCAGCTGCGTGAACTCTCTTCTGATGTATAGAAAGACTGATCTGCTTGGTAAATCCTTTCCCACATTCAGAACATGACAATGGTTTATCACCTGTGTGTTCTGAGCTGTGTGTAACACTACTGGGATTATCAGGGGAGCATTTATCATGGTTAGTGGGATCAGATGCCATATCTGCACTGTGAGATGCTGGATGTATACTGGGGGTAATGTGGTTTTCTCCTGGAGAGTCCTGAGAGAAGTTATCATCTAGGTCACAATCTGGAAATAATATGAGACGTCTCCCCAAGTTATTCCTGCTGCTTTGTCCATCTGCTGGGAACAGAATAATTATATGGGAATTAGCCTCCCTGCAGAGCTATACCATACTGTGTAACTATAATAAGACATGCCCGGCTGTACCCAAACATCTCCATACTGTGTAACTATAATAAGACGTGCCCGGCTGTACCCCAACATCTCATACTGTGTAACTATAAGACGTGCCCAGTTGTACCCCAACATCTCCATGACGTGTAACTATAATAAGACGTGCCCGGCTGTACCCCAACATCTCCATACTGTGTAGCTATAAGACATGCCCGGCTTTACCCATACATATACATACTCTCTAATGATAAGATCTCCATCTCAGTATGTGTAACAGAGTGCAGGCATGGTCTATACATTATATCACACACAGGTCATACTAGCTGTA
Source organism: Taudactylus pleione (assembly GCA_031769625.1). Taxonomy (NCBI): domain Eukaryota; kingdom Metazoa; phylum Chordata; class Amphibia; order Anura; family Myobatrachidae; genus Taudactylus; species Taudactylus pleione. The sequence goes on along the minus strand of JAUIMM010000458.1, from coordinate 244,243 downwards.
TCCTGCTGTGTCCTCACACTCTCCGGATCTCCATCTCAGTATGTGTAACAGAGTGCAGGCATGGTATATACATTATATCACACACAGGACATACTAGCTGTATCCTGCTGTGTCCTCACACTCTCCATATCTCCATCTCAGTATGTGTAACAGAGTGCAGACATGGTCTATACATTATATCACACACAGGTCATACTAGCTGTATCCTGCTGTGTCCTCACACTCTCCATATCTCCATCTCAGTATGTGTAACAGAGTACAGGCATGGTCTATACATTATATCACACACAGGTCATACTAGCTGCATCCTGCTGTGTCCTCACACTCTCCATATCTCCATCTCAGTATGTGTAACAGAGTGCAGGCATGGTCTATACATTATATCACACACAGGACATACTAGCTGTATCCTGCTGTGTCCTCACACTCTCCATATCTCCATCTCAGTATGTGTAACAGAGTGCAGGTATGGTCTATACATTATATCACACACAGGTCATACTAGCTGTATCCTGCTGTGTCCTCACACTCTCCATATCTCCATCTCAGTATGTGTAACAGAGTGCAGGCATGGTCTATACATTATATCACACACAGGACATACTAGCTGTATCCTGCTGTGTCCTCACACTCTCCATATCTCCATCTCAGTATGTGTAACAGAGTGCAGGCATGGTCTATACATTATATCACACACAGGTCATACTAGCTGTATCCTGCTGTGTCCTCACACTCTCCATATCTCCATCTCAGTATGTGTAACAGACTGCACGCATGGTCTATACATTATATCACACACAGGTCATACTAGCTGCACCCTGCTGTGTCCTCACACTCTCCGGATCTCCATCTCAGTATGTGTAACAGAGTCCAGGCATGGTCTATACATTATATCACACACAGGTCATACTAGCTGTATCCTGCTGTGTCCTCACACTCTCCATATCTCCATCTCAGTATATGTAACAGAGTGCAGGCATGGTCTATACATTATATCACACACTGGACATACTAGCTGTATCCTGCTGTGTCCTCACACTCTCCATATCTCCATCTCAGTATGTGTAACAGAGTGCAGGCATGGTCTATACATTATATCACACACAGGACATACTAGCTGCACCCTGCTGTGTCCTCACACTCTCCATATCTCCATCTCAGTATGTGTAACAGAGTGAAGGCATGGTCTATACATTATATCACACACAGGTCATACTAACTCTGCTGTGTCCTCACACTCTCCGGATCTCCATCTCAGTATGTGTAACAGAGTGCAGGCATGGTCTATACATTATATCACACACAGGTCATACTAGCTGTATCCTGCTGTGTCCTCACACTCTCCGGATCTCCATCTCAGTATGTGTAACAGAGTGCAGGCATGGTCTATACATTATATCACACACAGGTCATACTAGCTGTATCCTGCTGTGTCCTCACACTCTCCATATCTCCATCTCAGTATGTGTAACAGAGTGCAGGCATGGTCTATACATTATATCACACACAGGACATACTAACTGCACCCTGCTGTGTCCTCACACTCTCCGGTTCTCCATCTCAGTATGTGTAAAAGAGTGCAGGCACGGTCTATACATCACACACAGGTCATACTAGCTGTATCCTGCTGTGTCCTCACACTCTCCATATCTCCATCTCAGTATGTGTAACAGAGTGCAGGCATGGTCTATACATTATATCACACACAGGTCATACTAGCTGCACCCTGCTGTGTCCTCACACTCTCCGGATCTCCATCTCAGTATGTGTAACAGAGTCCAGGCATGGTCTATACATTATATCACACACAGGTCATACTAACTGCACCCTGCTGTGTCCTCACACTCTCCGGATCTCCATCTCAGTATGTGTAACAGAGTGCAGGCATGGTCTATACATTATATCACACACAGTTCATACTAGCTGCACCCTTCTGTGTCCTCACACTCTCCGGATCTCCATCTCAGTATGTGTAACAGAGGGCAGGCATCATCTATATATTATATCACACACAGGTCATACTATCAGCACCCTGCTTTGTCCTCACACTCTTCGTATCTCCTTCTCAGTATGTGTAACAGAGTGCAGGCATGGTCTATATATTATATCACACACAGGTCATACTATCTGTATCCTCCTGTGTACTCACACTCACCGGATCTCCATCTCAGTATGTGTAACAGAGTGCAGGCATGGCCTATACATTATATCACACACAGGTCATACTAGCTGCACCCTGCTGTGATCTATATCTCAGTAAGTGAGATACACCAGAGAGTGTGGGGAGGAGACTGGTCAGATCTTTGGGCTGGTAACACACAGTGACATGATGTGAGGGGGAGAGCAGGAGTATAATAGGGGCTGATGGCTCCTGATGTATGAGATACACCAGAGAGAGTGGGGAGGAGACTGGTCAGATCTCTGGGCTGGTAAAACACAGTGACATGATGTGAGGGGGAGAGCAGGAGTATAATAGGGGCTGATGGCTCCCAACTCCCCAACTGGACAGATACATTTTTCTCATTAGTTTGTACTGACAGTGGAAGGTGTATGATAAGAGATTGTTGAAGTGACTTAGAAAGGAGAATATGTGATTTTTTTCTGTAATGTGTTTATTACTCACCTGTGCTGATATCTGTACGGATTTCCTCCTCCTTACACTGCTGATCACACCTCACATACGTCTCTTCTTCTCCCTCTATATATTCTGCCTTCATATCAGTCACATACGTCTCTTCTTCTCCCTCTATATCTTCTACCTTCATATCAGCCACATACGCCTCTTCTTCTCCCTCTGTATCTTCTGCTTTCATATCAGTCACATGCGTCTCCTCTTCTCCCTCTATATCTTCTGCCTTTATATCAGTCACATACGTCTCTTCTTCTCCCTCTGTATCTTCTGCTTTCATATTAGTCACATATGTCTCTTCTTCTCCCTCTATATCTTCTGCCTTCATATCAGTCACATACGTCTCTTCTTTTCCCTCTGTATCTTCTGCCTTATCAGTCACATACATCTCTTCTTCTCCCTCTGTATCTTCTGCTTTCATATTAGTCACATACGTCTCTTTTTCTCCCTCTATATCTTCTGCCTTCATATCAGTCACATACGTCTCTTCTTCTCCCTCTGTATCTTCTGCTTTCATATCAGTCACATACGTCTGTTCTTCTTCCTCTATATCTTCTGCCTTTATATCAGTTGCATACATCTCTTCTTCTCCCTCTATATCTTCTGCCTTCATATCTGTCACATATGTCTCTTCTGCTCCCTCTATATTTTCAACCTTCATATCAGTCACATACGTCTCTTCTTCTCCCTCTATATCTTCTACCTTATTAGTCTGAGCTGTACCCTAAACAGAAATTGTGTTCTTGTAAAAATGTTTGATTTCATTGATTGAGAATAAACAGTACAATATCAGTGGATAAAACACACACAGCATCTCTACACATCATATAGTGACTGTCACTTTGGTATACTGGTGAGACCCTAAATCCCACCTACCTGATGCTCCTGTGGGACCCTGTGATTCTCCTCTATACAATCCAGTGAATAAAGAGGATGGGGACATCTCTCTGGGGTATTTCTGTTACTGGGTCCATCTGTAGGAGACACACAGTGACTGAGTATGTTGGATCTATGTGATTATCAGATGATGTGTGTATATAGGAGGGCCCCCATAGCTGCTCTCCCCTCTATATTAAATGTCAGTCTTCTCTTACCCAGTGATGTGAGAGGCTGGTGATTCTCCATCATCATATTCTTGTACAGACCCTTGTGTTCCTCTATATCCTCCCCCTCCTGTATGGAGACATAGACAGTGACATACTGACACCTTATAGGAACCTGACACACACAATGATACAGTCATCACCCAGACACATCCCCTGGTGTTACTGTATAATGTCCCATTCCCAGCAGTCACCTCTCCAGTCACCACCCAGACACATCCCCTGGTGGTACTGTATAATGTCCCATTCCCAGCAGTCACCTCTCCAGTCATCACCCAGACACATCCACTGGTGTTACTGTATAATGTCCCATTTCCAGCTGTCACCTGCCCAGTCAGCAGCTGAATGATCGCATTGGTGAGTTCCAGGATCTTCTGGTCATTGTCTCTCTCATGTATCAGTGAGTGAGGTGGAGGCACCGTGATGGGGCTCTGGGTCCTGCTCAGTCCTCCTGACACACAGGGATGGCTGCTGTTTGTCTCACACTCACCGGATGTCTTCTTCACTACTGTGTAATCCTGTGTATTGGGGGAGACTCAAAATATCACTGAATACAGATCCCCTCATCTCCCCAGTTATGTCAGCACACAGCAGAGGGTGTAACAGCTGTAGAGGTGGCAGTAACACAGGGGATGGGGAAGGGAACAGAAGAGGATAATAACAGAAATAGGAGAGCAGGCAGCCCAGAAGACAAAGGGTTAAGCAATTCAGAATTCCATCAGTCACTCTGCACAAATGACAAAATCACAAATTACAGCACCTCAGATGTAGGTGTCATGTGTGACCAGTGATCACGCTGACCGCAAAAAATTTGTGGGTACCAGGGTCCCCTCACTTTAAGAAATTGGGGTCCTACTCCATGGTTTCTGGGTCCCATCACATATTATGGGGATGAGGGCAGACAACAGATGGGACAGCTCTGGGAGTTAGGGGGAGGGATAGGGTTAGCTACTAGGGCAGTAATGGGGGCAAGCAGGGGGTTAACGGCAGGCACTACTGGGGGTAGGGAGGAGGTAAGGATAGATAACAGCTGGGGCAGTACTGGGGGTAAGGGGGGCTTAAGGGCAGGCAATACTGGGGTTAGGATGAGGAGTAAGTATAGATAGCAGCTGGGGCAGTACTGGGGGTAAGGGGGTGTTAAAGGCAGGCAGTACTATGGTTAGGGTGAGGTATAAGGGTAGGATAAGGGTAGATAGCAGCTGGGGCAGTAGCAGTACTGGTGGCAAGGATGGGGTTAGCAGCAGGCAGTGCAGGGAGTAGGGAGGAGTTAAGGATAGATAACAGCTGGGGGTAATGGGGGAATAAGGGTAGGCAGTACTGGGGTTAGGGTGAGGTGTAAGGATAGATAGCAGCTGGGGTAATGGAGGTTAAACGCTGGGGGTAATGGGGTTAGGGCGAGCGGTAAGGGTAGATAGCAGCTAGGGCAGTACTGGGGGCAAGGAGGGGGTTAGCAACAGGCAGTGCAGGGAGTAGGGAGGAGGTAAAGATAGATAACAGCTGGGGCAGTACTGGGGGTAATGGGGGGATAAGGGCAGGCAGTACTGGGGTTAGGGTGAGGGGTAAGGATAGATAGCAGCTGGGGCAGTAGTGGAAGGCAAGAAGGGGGTTAACTGCTTACTTTTGAGTTTTGTCCATGGACTGTGGGGAGAGGCCGAAATGCTGATAAGTCTGTAGCCTGGGAGTCTTCGCATAATGGCAGGAGGGGCGCAATGCCGGCAGCCAGGCCCAGACAGAGGAACTTGAAGCTGCAGGGCAGATGGAGGCAGAGTGGGCTGGGCAGTGGCGCACTGACAATGTCACCTGCCCTGGACCCTCGTACTGTTGTTGACAGTTGAGGTTCAGCACAAGTCAAGGTCTCAGTGGTGGCTGTCCTGTGTGACCAGAAAATTCTGAGCCAACTATGATGCAGCCGCAGATGAAATAGGCAGTGCCCTCAGGGAGCCGGCTTACTGGAGAGGCGCAGCAGTACCAACAATCCCAAGGACCAGCCTGCAATAATATCCTAGCGGCTTCCAGGGTGGGCAGACTGGAGGCAGAGTAGGCTGGCCAGTGGCACACTGACAGTGTCACCTGCCCTAGACCCCAGCACTGTTGCCGGCGGCTGGGGGGTTATCACAAATCATGTGCCCAGGTGTAGGCACACTGGAACAGCCCTCGAACCGGCCCTGCATGACAAGACACTGCAGGGCCGATTACAATACAGCCATGGCCCGCGGGTCATACAGGCAATCCCCCCCAGTTAGCTTACCAGGGAGGAGGCAGCAGTCCCTGCAGTCACAAGCGGGAGCCCGCGATAACATCATAGCAACTGCCGGGGGAAGGGTAGGAGGCAGAGGGAGGTTGTCTGCAGGGTTCGGGCGGCAATTGGACAAGAAAACTGTGCCACCTGTGATTGGTTGGGAAGACTTTGAGGGCTGTTATTGCCATTGGCTGTTGCGGTGAGCACAGACCAGTGACTGACAGCACGTCCTGCGGGACCCACTCATTTTTAGAAACTGAGTCCCACAGTGCCTGTAGCGCGTAAAAACGTGATATAGTGCGTATTTTGCGATCCCTGGTGACCAGCCTGCCGGCCGTGTGTGTGCAGCGTAAGATGGGGTGAGACATGTCCTGGGGGATAATCAGTGACACTCTGCGGACTGTCACAGCCACTGGCTGTCTGAGAGTCTCTATTGCTCAGGATAACAAGACGCCCTGACAGACAGTCTCAGCTGAGGGAGTGCAGCCCTTTGTTACATGGCCTGTCTGTGTCCTTCTCACACATCCTTCCCCAGCTCCTGTTATGTATCATCTGGTATATACGAGGGTGGTTCAATAAATAAAGTAACCAGACCTCTCATTGCGTAAATGTATTCACCTTGTACATATACGTATAATAAATAGTATGGCCTTGGTACAGATTGTTTATCCACAGTTGGCTGTGAATCGCCTTCCACCCAGGTACTTCTTCCATGGTCCAAAGAGATGGAAATGACTTAGTGCCAGGTCAGGGCAGTAGGGAGGATGGTCCAGAACCTCCCAATGGTAGCGCTGTAACAACACACGTGTGTGGTTGGCTAAGTGGATGTTCTTGGCTTCTCATCTTGAATGTATGTCCTGCCATTATCACCAAACCCAAACCTGTTACCATGACATTGTCACCGTACACCCCAATAAGCTGGTGATGAATTACAGCTGCTGATGTGCCCTTTATACACAGAAATCTGATCACACTATGCACCTTAATGTGTGACCATGTTACCACCAGCCCCGCCATCTTACAATCCAGGCTGCTCCTCCTGTATAATGATAACATGACACCACATGCTGCTCCTCTTGTATAATAATAATAACAGGATACCACAGTCTGCTCCTCCTGTATAATGATAATAACACAACACCACAGGCTGCTCCTCTTTTATAATAATAATAACAGGACACCACAGGCTGCTCCTCCTGTATAATGATAATAACATGACACCAGAGGCTGCTCCTCCTGTATAATAATAATAACAGGACACCACAGGCTGCTCCTCCCGCATAATAATAGTAATAACAGGAAACCACAGGCTGCTCCTCCTGTATAATGATAATAACATGACACCACAGGCTGCTCCTCCTGTAAAATAATAATAACAGGACACCACAGGCTGCTCCTCCTTTATAATGATAATAACACGACACCACAGGCTGCTCCTCCTGTATAATAATAATAACACGACACCACAGGCTGCTCCTCTTGTATAATGATAATAACATGACACCACAGGCTGCTCCTCCTGTATAATAATAACAGGACACCACAGGCTGCTCCTCTTGTATAATGATAATAACACGACACCACAGGCTGTTCCTCTTGTATAATGATAATAACAAGACACCACAGGCTGCTCCTCCTGTATGAAAATAATAATAACAGGACACCACAGGCTGCTCCTCCTGTATAATAATAACAGGACACCACAGGCTGATCCTCCTGTATAATGATAATAACATGACACCACATGCTGCTCCTCCTGTATAATAATAACAGGACACCAAAGGCTGCTCCTCCTGTATAATGATAATAACATGACACCACAGGCTGCTCCTCTTGTATAATAATAATAACAGGACACCACAGGCTGCTCCTCCTGTATAATGATAATAACATGACACCAGAGGCTGCTCCTCCTGTATAATAATAATAACAGGACACCACAGGCTGCTCCTCCTGTATAATAATAACAACAGGATACCACAGGCTGCTCCTCCTGTATAATGATAATAACATGACACCACAGGCTGCTCCTCCTGTAAAATAATAATAACAGGACACCACAGGCTGCTCCTCCTTTATAATGATAATAACACGACACCACAGGCTGCTCCTACTGTATAATAATAATAACACGACACCACAGGCTGCTCCTCTTGTATAATGATAACATGACACCACAGGCTGCTCCTCCTGTATAATAATAACAGGACACCACAGGCTGCTCCTCTTGTATAATGATAATAACACAACACCACAGGCTGTTCCTCCTGTATGAAAATAATAATAACAGGACACCACAGGCTGCTCCTCCTGTATAATAATAACAGGACACCACAGGCTGCTCCTCCTGTATAATGATAATAACATGACACCACATGCTGCTCCTCCTGTATAATAATAATAACAGGACACCAAAGGCTGCTCCTCCTGTATAATGATAATAACATGACACCACAGGCAGCTCCTCTTGTATAATAATAACAGGACACCACAGTCTGCTCCTCCTGTATAATGATAATAACAACACCACAGGCTGCTCCTCTTTTATAATAATAATAACAGGACACCACAGGCTGCTCCTCCTGTATAATGATAATAACATGACACCAGAGGCTGCTCCTCCTGTATAATAATAATAACAGGACACCACAGGCTGCTCCTCCCGCATAATAATAGTAATAACAGGATACCACAGGCTGCTCCTCCTGTATAATGATAATAACATGACACCACAGGCTGCTCCTCCTGTAAAATAATAATAACAGGACACCACAGGCTGCTCCTCCTTTATAATGATAATAACACGACACCACAGGCTGCTCCTCCTGTATAATAATAATAACACGACACCACAGGCTGCTCCTCTTGTATAATGATAATAACATGACACCACAGGCTGCTCCTCCTGTATAATAATAACAGGACACCACAAGGTGCTCCTCTTGTATAATGATAATAACAGGACACCACAGGCTGTTCCTCTTGTATAATGATAATAACAAGACACCACAGGCTGCTCCTCCTGTATGAAATTAATAATAACAGGACACCACAGGCTGCTCCTCCTGTATAATAATAACAGGACACCACAGGCTGCTCCTCCTCTATAATGATAATAACAAGACACCACATGCTGCTCCTCCTGTATAATAATAATAACAGGACACCAAATGCTGCTCCTCCTGCATAATGATAATAACATGACACCACAGGCTGCTCCTCTTGTATAATAATAACAGGACACCATAGTCTGCTCCTCCTGTATAATGATAATAACACGACACCACAGGCTGCTCCTCTTTTATAATAATAATAATAACAGGACACCACAGGTTGCTCCTCCTGTATAATGATAATAACATGACACCAGAGGCTGCTCCTCCTGTATAATAATAATAACAGGACACCACAGGCTGCTCCTCCTTTATAATGATAATAACATGACACCACAGGCTGCTCCTCCTGTATTATAATAATAATAATAATAATAATAATAATAACAGGACACCACAGGCTGCTCCTCCTGTATAATAATACTAACAGGACACCAGAGGCTGCTCCCCCTGTATAATAATAACAGGACACCACAGACTGCTCCCCCTGTATAATAATAATAATAACAACAGGACACCACAGGCTGCTCCTCCTGTATAATAATAACAGGACACCACAGGCTGCTCCACCTGTATAATAATAACAGGACACCACAGACTGCTACCCCTTTATAATAATAATAACAGGACACCACATGCTGCTCCTCCTGTATAATAATAATAACAGGACACCAAAGGCTGCTCCTCCTGTATAATGAAAATAACATGACACCACAGGCTGCTCCTCTTGTATAATAATAATAACAGGACACCACAGTCTGCTCCTCCTGTATAATGATAATAACAACATCACAGGCTGCTCCTTTTTTATAATAATAATAACAGGACACCACAGGCTGCTCCTCCTGTATAATGATAACATGACACCACAGGCTGCTCCTCCTGTATTATAATAATAATAATAATAACAGGACACCACAGGCTGCTCCTCCTGTATAATAATACTAACAGGACACCAGAGGCTGCTCCCCCTGTATAATAATAACAGGACACCACAGACTGCTCCCCCTGTATAATAATAATAATAACAACAGGACACCACAGGCTGCTCCTCCTGTATAATAATAACAGGACACCACAGGCTGCTCCACCTGTATAATAATAACAGGACACCACAGACTGCTACCCCTTTATAATAATAAAAACAGGACACCACATGCTGCTCCTCCTGTATAATAATAATAATAACAGGACACCAAATGCTGCTCCTCCTGTATAATGATAATAACATGACACCACAGGCTGCTCCTCTTGTATAATAATAACAGGACACCATAGTCTGCTCCTCCTGTATAATGATAATAACATGACACCAGAGGCTGCTCCTCCTGTATAATAATAATAACAGGACACCACAGGCTGCTCCTCCTTTATAATGATAATAACATGACACCACAGGCTGCTCCTCCTGTATTATAATAATAATAATAATAATAACAGGACACCACAGGCTGCTCCTCCTGTATAATAATACTAACAGGACACCACAGACTGCTCCACCTGTATAATAATAACAGGACACCACAGACTGCTACCCCTTTATAATAATAATAACAGGACACCACAGACTGCTCCCCCTGTATAATAATAATAACAGGACACCACAGTCTGCTCCCCCTGTATAATAATAATAATAACAGGACACCACAGGCTGCTCCTCCGGTATAATAATAACAGGACACCACAGGCTGCTCCACCTGTATAATAATAACAGGACACCACAGTCTGCTCCCCCTGTATAATAATAATAATAATAATAAATACCATTACCTGCTCCCAGCCGCTCTCTGCCTCTTCCTGTAATAGAAAAAACGCCCCCAATACATAACCACGCCCCTCTCTATCCCCCGTGCAGCTATGGCTACTACCTGCCCCGCCCCTCATATCATAGTCACCGCCCTCCTCTCATTCCCCTCTGTGCGGTGATTGGCAGCAGCGAGTATCCAATCAGGCGCCACATAGTAGGAGAGACGTCCTGTAACTAGCAACCAGCTTCATCACTAGAGTAACAACATTATAGTCTAATGGTGTCCTCATGTACGGTGACCGGCGGCCATATTCTTATAATCTTCCAGTCACAGAGCAGAGGGGGCGGGGCCACAGGTGATTTAGCTGCCATTTTGTCATAGACATTCCTGACACAGCCGGAGCCAGGTAACGTGTCCTGTATATATTATATTATTATTATATAGGGGGAGGGGACCGTACAGTGATATATGAGGGGGAATAACACAGCTCCCAGCACACACTGATATGTGATATTATTATTATATAGGGGTAGGGGACTGTACAGTGATATATGAGGGGGAATAACACAGCTCCCAGTACACACTGATATGTGGTGTTATTATTATATAGGGAGAGGGGACCGTACAGTGATATATGAGGGGGAATAACACAGCTCCCAGCACACACTGATATGTGGTATTATTATTATATAGGGGAGAGGGGACTGTACAGTGATATATGAGGGGGAATAACACAGCTCCCAGCACACACTGATATGTGGTATTATTATTATATAGGGGGAGGGGACTGTACAGTGATCTATGAGGGGGAATAACACAGCTTCCAGCACACACTGATATGTGGTATTATTATTATATAGGGGAGAGGGGACTGTACAGTGATATATGAGGGGGAATAACACAGCTCCCAGCACACACTGATATGTGGTATTATTATTATATAGGGGAGAGGGGACCGTACAGTGATATATGAGGGGGAATAACACAGCTCCCAGCACACACTGATATGTGGTATTATTATATAGGGGAGAGGGGACTGTACAGTGATATATGAGGGGGAATAACACAGCTCCCAGCACACACTGATATGTGGTATTATTATATAGGGGAGAGGCGCATATATATATACCTATACTATCCTATTACCATCTCACCTGGCTTTTCTCAAATCCACAGTGGAGAGTGCATCTCCCTTCATTTATGTAGCGTTCCCGCTAGGCTGTTTTAGCGGGGCGCGGCGCCCTGCCCTCCTCCCGGAGGGCATAAAGCACCCTGCCCTCCAGGAGGAGGGCAAAAAGCACCCTGCCCTCACAGCCTGCGGGTGCCGTTCTCACCCGCGGGACGCAGTGTCCTGCGGGTGGAGAAAAATGCGGTGTCCCGGTCACCACCGGAGAATAGACGCCGGGCGCATGCGCCCGGCATCTATTCTCCCTTTCTGCAGCGCTTGGGGGCTGCCCGGCGTGTCCGTAAGCGCCGGGCACGCCCCCAAGTATGACGAAAAGGGGGCGCGTATTATAGACACGCCCCCTTTTCATGACCAAGCCCCCTTTTCGGGCGCATAAGGTTGCCCTCTCTAGCTCCGGCGCCCTGCTAGAGTGAACACTATTATGTATACATGTAGTGTATGTCTTTTTGTTTGTTGAATTATTTTCAGTTGCTAATTTTTATATTGTGTTTAATAAAAATTGATTTTTAATTGCTAATCTCTATACCTATTGTATGCCCCCACCAAGGGTCCTTTTTCTCTTTTTTTGGCTCATATGTTTTTACATTGACTCTGGGGAGCACCATAGACTTTCCTAGTGACAGGTCTTGACTGTGGTCTTATGATCCATATTAGGAACATTGACACGTATATGTGTGGTATTTATCAAGTCTATCTTAGGTATATTTAAGAGATATTAATTCAAATAATCCAGCAGTATTTTTTCAGTGCGGTTCCAGTATATTACTCTTTGCACGTATTAAAATAATATATAATAATATTTTATTTAAAAAAAAATGTAGACTCCCATTGGGGATATTACTACTTCACCCCCATGGGCATTACTCCCCCACTTGCAGAGCGTAGTGGAGCGTGTGTCGATGGGCTGATGATCAGCCCCCCTGCTGCATCGGCAGTGTTCACAAAATATGCACTATAGCGCGCATTTACGCACTACAGGAAGTTGCGTACCCGATTTTAAAAACTGTGAGGGTCCTGCAGGAGGCGCTGTGTGGGGCTGTGCTCTGTGCAGAAGTCAGTCACCGCCGTCGGCGTCTTCTCAACCAATAGCCGTCGGCGTCTCATTAAATAGTCTCCACCATGCGGCGTCTCCTCTCCCAATCTCTGGCTACAGCAGTTAAGTCTGACCTGTCAGTCATACACCAGCCGTCCCACCACGCTCCGACCTGGGACTGTCAAGCCTCGCCCACTACCCGGGAGCAGCAGCAGCAGTGAGGCAGCGTCTCCACCCTGCATTCCCCCTGTCCCAGGTCAGACTCAGAGTAACGTCTGCACGCGGTCACTCATTGCAGAGCTGGGAGCGGAGCGCAGAGCGGTGATTACAGGGAGCTCAGCTCTCTCTCCCTAATCTCAGCCGGACTCTCCCCTCCTCCTCCTTTCCACCTTCCGCGGCTTGCAAAGCCGAGGAAGGTGAGCGTCTGAGCTGGCTCACATCAAGCACACAGAAAGTATCCGTCACCAAGCCTGGGCTGGAGACAGTAGTTAGTTTTAATTAGTCTGTCTGAGGCTCCGCCCATTAACCCCCCACTGCCTGGCCACCACCATGTGCTGCCCCCCTGCCCGCCCGGTTAAGTCTCGGGCATAATTTCAATAAGCCGTGCAGTGCAGTGGAAGGCTTTACAAGCCCTCCCTGCGCTGCAGTGAAGCTCCTCCTCCCGAGCCGCGCATGACGCCACATAGGTGATACAGTCGGAACCGGTCCCACATACACAGGATGTGCAAAATAACACTCCACAGAGGACAGGGCGCTGATCCGCTTCCTCCATGCGGCAGCTGCACCTACTTGCTGGGAGCAGGAGGCTTCTTATTGACTGAGAAAGTCCTGCTGCTCCTCCCAGCTGATGATCTCATTAGGATGGGCTGGCTGCTTGGAGAAAAACTAGTGCCCACGTTTGTAGTAGCATATTTGCTGCCCTTGCACACTGGGCTGCAATGGAGGTGAAAAATCACAAGTGAGCCCACTTTGGTGAATACTGTATATTCTCAGAATACTCTTCTGGTACCAAGCTGGTATCTCCCATAAGTCCATGCACGTGTGTACATGCATGACAGCATTAATGAGTTCCTGTGTCAGGGTGCACAAGGTTGTGTAGGCTCCCAGTGTATGTGTGTGCGATGTGGTCTGTGGAGGGTGAATTGTAGCAAGGATATCCCAGATTCCCCTCTTCTCCAAATCCACCGCTCTCCCCTCATTTTCCCATCCTGTCTGAATTCTACACACCCCTCACGGGTTATAGTCATTATCCTAGCTGTTGGGACGCCGGAATCCCAATAGTAAGTATTACGATTATGGCTTAGGGCCTGATTCAAACCCGCTCGCAAGCGGGTCGATGGTGCCCCAGTGCGCACGCACGAGCCCCGTAGCGAGTGAGACCTTCACTCACTCCGGGGCTCGCAGCAAAACGGGGCGGCTGTCGATGTTGATCGACAGCTCGCCCCGTTTTGTAGGCAGGTAGTGGGGGTGGCTGAACAAACGGAGGCGTTCCCGAAGGCGGCCCTACTGTGGGCGGCCCTACTGACATCACTCGGCATTGCGAGTGCTGATACCCTACCTTAGGGTCTCCTCGCAATGCCGATGGTCACGATAAACGCGACCATCTCCTGCCCGCTCGCACTACCTGTGGGTGGGCACCCACTGCTTAGCGAGTGGACAGGAAAAAATAAATAAAACACTCCTCGCCCTGATTCAGAGCGTGCGCTCACAAACAGCGAGTGGCTCTGAATCAGGCCCTTAGTTTTAGGCACTAGGGGGAGGTTAGGGCTGGCAAAACACACACACACCAATCACAGGGCACAAGTGGTAGGGGAAAATATGGGGGGGCGCCAGTCCCTTCCTTTGCCAGGGGCACTAGGACCCCTAGCTACACCCCTTTGTCCTGCCAGTCTTACTTTGTTCTCATTAAACACATCATCAGCCTGGTGTTTAGGCATCTGCAGGAAGAGTTGTAGTTCTAGCAGCTTGTAGCCTGTGTAATGTTTATGTATAGAGTGCTCCATGAGTAAAATGTTTTTAGAGTGCGGCTTGATGGTACACTGCTAGAATATGTTGGTGTTTAAAATCATAATACCTCATCATTTGCCATATAAGTAAACTTTGGCAGAAGTGTGAAAATAAAAAGTAAAATGTAACTACATAGTATAAGCAGTGGTCGCAAAACACGCCCTATACTGCCCTAAATGCGATCTACCCTTACTCCATCATTGCCCACCAGTACTACACACGCCCTATATCACCCTAACTGCTATCTACCCTTACTCCATCCTTGCCCACCAGTACTACACATGCCCTATATCGCCCTAACTGCTATCTACCCTTACTCCATCCTTGCCCACCAGTACTACACATGCCCTATATCGCCCTAACTGCTATCTACCCTTACTCCATCATTGCCCACCAGTACTACACACGCCCTATATCGCCCTAACTGCTATCTACCCTTACTCCATCCTCGCCCACCAGTACTACACACGCCCTATATCGCCCTAACTGCTATCTACCCTTACTCCATCCTTGCCCACCAGTACTACACACGCCCTATATCGCCCTAACTGCTATCTACCCTTACTCCATCATTGCCCACCAGTACTACACACGCCCTATATCGCCCTAACTGCTATCTAGCCTTACTCCATCCTCGCCCACCAGTACTACACACACCCTATATCGCCCTAACTGCTATCTTCCCTTACTCCATCCTTGCCCACCAGTACTACACATGCCCTATATCGCCCTAACTGCTATCTACCCTTACTCCATCATTGCCCACCAGTACTACACACGCCCTATATCGCCCTAACTGCTATCTACCCTTACTCCATCCTCGCCCACCAGTACTACACACGCCCTATATCGCCCTAACTGCTATCTACCCTTACTCCATCCTTGCCCACCAGTACTACACACGCCCTATATCGCCCTAACTGCTATCTACCCTTACTCCATCATTGCCCACCAGTACTACACACGCCCTATATCGCCCTAACTGCTATCTAGCCTTACTCCATCCTCGCCCACCAGTACTACACATGCCCTATATCGCCCTAACTGCTATCTACCCTTACTCCATCCTTGCCCACCAGTACTACACAAGGTTCTTTCTACACTTGCCCCCTAGCACTGTCACAACTGCTGTGTGCGCTTACCCCTTCCTACCCGTGGCACTGCCTGCCCTTAGTTCGCTCTACCCCCAGCTCTACCCCAACTTTTCCCTGCCTATACCTCCAACTCTACCCCAACTGCTTTTTGCCCTCAAGGCCCTCTACACCAACTGCAACCTGCCCGCAGCACTGTCCCAACTGTTGCCTGCCCTCACTCCCCATAATATGTGATGGGACCCAGAAACTGTGAAGTAGGACCCCAATTTTTTAAAGTGAGGGGTCCCTGGTACCCACAATTGTTTTCACTCAGCGCGATCACTGTAATACACAGACGGCCCGCTATTCTGAGTGACAGAATGTGCCGTTTGTGGGTGGTGACAGGGGAAGATCCAGGAAAACGGGGGAGTGGTGGTGCGAACTCAGTTGTGTCTGAGCGTCAAAGCGGCTTTTTTTTGGTGTCCATAATTACAAGGCTGCGTCACTGTACACGTCACCTGGCTTGTTTAAACACTGAAGCACTCGCAGTGCTTGCGGCGGGGTAGGGTCAACCACAAGTGATGCGAGCGGCTCCGATGGCACTCGATGTTACTGATTTTACACATACTTCCTGGAGATGACGTGTGCTACAAAGGAAAGGGGGGCGTCATTAAACTGTCTTGCGATAGCACTGCCGTCGCACGCTAAGACATAGTGGGCGTACTAATGTCTTACCGTGCGCTCACAGCCTATGAAAATATTAGCAGCTGAGCGGCTGCATGCGAACGCCTCTAGCGAGCGGTTTGAATCAGCTCCCAGCACACACTGATCTGTGGTATTATATTATATAGGGGAAAGGGGACCGTACAGTGATATATGAGGGGAAATATTACAGCTCCCAGCACACACTGATATGTGGTATTATTATTATATAGCGGGAGGGGACTGTACAGTGATATATGAGGGGGAATAACACAGCTACCAGCACACACTGATATAGTGTTCCTTCTAGCTCCGGCGGGAGGCAGGGCGCCGGAGCTAGAGAGGGCACGCGCGCGACCGAGAAGGGGGCGTGGTCATCGGAAAAGGGGGCGTGTCTATAAGACGCGTCCCCTTTTCGTCACTCTTGGGGGCGTGCCCGGCACTTACGGACACGCCGGGCAGCCCCCAAGCCCTGCAGACAGGGAGAATAAATGCCGGGCGCATGCGCCCGGCGTCTATTCTCCGGCGGTGACCGGGTCACCGCATGTTTCTCCACCCGCGGGACACTGCGTCCCGCGGGTGAGAACGGCTCCCGCAGGCTGTGAGGGCAGGGCGCTTTTTGCCCTCCTCCTGGAGGGCAGGGTGCTTTTTGCCCTCCAGAAGGAGGGCAGGGCGCCGCGCCCCGCTAAAACAGCCTAGCGGGAACGCTATGATATGTGGTATTATTATATAGGGGAAAGGGGACCGTACACTGATATATGAGGGGAAATATTACAGCTCCCAGCACACACTGATATGTGGTATTATTATTATATAGGGGAGAGGGGACCGTACAGTGATATATGAGGGGGAATAACACAGCTCCCAGCACACACTGATATGTGGTGGTATTATATAGGGGGAGGGGACCGTACAGTGATATATGAGGGGGAATAACACAGCTCCCAGCACACACTGATATGTGGTATTATTATATAGGGGGAGAGGGGACCGTACAGTGATATATGAGGGGGAATATTACAGCTTCCAGCACACACTATATGGTATTATTATTATATAAGGGGAGGGGATCGTACAGTGATATATGAGGAGGAATAACACAGCTCCCAGCACACACTGATATGTGGTTTTATTATATAGGGGGAGAGGGGACTGTACAGTGATATATGAGGGGGAATAACACAGCTCCCAGCACACACTGATATGTGGTATTATTATATAGGGGGGAGGGGACCGTGCAGTGATATATGAGGGGGAATAACACCGCTCCCAGCATACACTGATATATGGTATTATTATTATATAGGGGAAAGGGGACCGTAGAGTGATGTATGAGGGGAAATATTACAGCTTCCAGCACACACTATGTGGTATTATTATTATATAGGGGGAGGGGACCGTACAGTGATATATGAGGAGGAATAACACAGCTCCCAGCACACACTGATATGTGGTATTATTATATAGAGATGGGACTGTACAGTGATATATGAGGGGGAATAACACAGCTCCAAGCACACTATGTGGTATTATTATTATATAGGGGAGAGGGGACCATACAGTGATATATGAGGGGGAATAACACAGCTCCCAGCACACACTGATATGTGGTATTATTATTATATAGGGAAGAGGGGAGCGTACAGTGATATATGAGGGAGAATAACAGCTTCCAGCACTCACTGATATGTGGTATTATTATTATATAGGGGAGAGGGGACTATACAGTGATATATGAGGGGGAATAACACAGCTCCCAGCACACACTGATATGTGGTATTATTATAATATAGGGGAGAGGGGTCTGTACAGTGATATATGAGGGAGAATAACAGCTTCCAGCACTCACTGATATGTGGTATTATTAGTGTTCATTCTAGGTTCGGCAAGGGGTATGGCACTTGAGCGCTCGCCTGCAAAGGGCGCATGATTCGCCCCCTGTTCATCACTCTTGGGGACCCAGTTAGGCTGCCCCCAAGCTCTCCCTTCTCTGTGAATATTCACCAGTGGTGAGCGCTGCACCGCAATTTTTCCCACCCGAGGGGCACTGCAGTCCGCAGGTGGGGTCACCACCCGGCATGTTGCTTTAGCGGTTTGCCAACAGGGCGCCGCCAAAGGGGCAGGGTGCATTCTGCCCTTTGAAATCGGGCAGGTCACCCACTAAAACAGCCTAGCCAGAACGCTATATTATTAATATTTAGAGGATAAGGGACTACAGTGATATATAAGGGGGGTTAAATCAGCTGTTACCACAGACTGATATGTTGTAATAATATAAAGAGAAGAGGGGACTGTTTAGTGATACTTCAGCTTGGAAAAACAGCTCTCACCACACACTTATATGTGGTAGTATTATTATATAAGGGAGAAAGGACTTGACGGAACAGTTTTTTAACTTAAGCGCGAAAAATGCAACCTTGCATTGTCAAACAGAAGAAGGTAATGGCATCTTACTGTACAGAGGGAGTGGCCTGTGGTGTCCTACACTATATAGGTGGAGCTGCCGGTGGTGTCCTACTATACAGGGGGAGCAGCCTGTGGTGTTCTATACAGTGGTAGCAGCCTGCATTGTCCTACTGCACAGGGGGATTGGCATGATTTGTCCAATACTATACAGGGGGAGTGGCCTGTGATGTCCTACTATACAGGAAGAGCGGCCTGTTGTGTCCTGCTATACAGGGACAGCAGCCTGTGGTGTCTTATTATACAGGGGGAGCAGTCTGTAGTGTCCTACTATACAGGGGGAGCATCCAGTGGTATCTTACTATACAGGGGAAGCGGCCTGTTGCACTCTACTATACAGGGGGAGCATCCTGTGTTGTCCTACCATATAGGGGGAGCAACCTGTCGTGCCTTCCTATACAGCGGTATCAGCTTGTTGCACTCTTCTATACAGGGGGAGTGGCCTGTGGTGTCCTACTATACAGGGGAAGTGGCCTGTGTTGCCCTACTATACTGGTCGAGTGGCCTGTGGTGTCCTACTATACACTGGGAGTGGCCTGCGGTGTCCTACTTTACATGTGGAGCGGACTGCGGTGTCCTATTATACAGTTAGAGCAGCCTGCAGTGTATCCTACTATACAGGAGGAGCAGCCTTCGGTGTCCTATACAGGGAGAGCGGCCTGTGGTGTCCTTATATACCAGGGGAGTGACCTGTAGTGTCCTACTATACAGGGGGAGTGTCCTGTGGTGTCCTACTATACTGAACAAGTGGCCTGTGGTGTCCTACTATACAGTGGGAGCAGACTGCGGAGTCCTACAGTACAGGGAGAGCAGCCTGTGGTGCCTATTATGGCCTGTTTCTCTTTACTATTCAGGGGGAACATCCTATGTTGTTGTTCTATACAGGGGGAGAGGCCTGAGTTGCCTTATACAGGAGGAGCAGCCGTGGTGTCCTATTATACAAGGGAGTGGCCTGTACAGCTGTTACACCCCCTGTTGTGTGCTCTGTATTCCTACGTTACTTTCCCTCTCCCCATATCTGCACCCCTTCTGCTGTCCTGTGTACTCTCCCCTCACACCCCTGTTACCTGTATGACCTCAGTATAGTCACAGACTCTCTCAGTATCTGGAATAAATTTAAAACAAAAGTAAAAAATCCCCAAATCCCTAATTCATGTGTTTGTAAAAGATTCACGTGGAGCAAATTGCACCAAATCTATGTCTGGGAGGAATAAGACCCCCGGCCAGGAGAGGAGCATTGGTGTAACCTTATACAGTACAGCGTTGTGTGATGGCCTCTGAGGAGCCTTATAGGGCTGGGTCACAGGAACCTCTGACAGACACTGACCAGGGCTCTATGGCTGGGGGGAAAGGGGAGACTTACTGGTCACTCAGTGTTACATGTCTTACTGTGTTACATGTGTTCTCGGTGATATTTATTATACTTATTTTATATATTCCTAGACAGTCCTGCTGTGAGGAACCAGAGTCTTTATTACACTTTATTACACATTCTATATTATCTCTGATTCACTGAGGATGGACAAGGACGAGAGTCACAGGACTGAGAGGATCTTACATCTCACCCTGGAGATCATCTACCTGCTTACTGGGGAGGTGAGAGGGCCTGGGAGTGTCACAGTGACATCACTTATATCTATAGTAATAATACAGGGACATGACTGGGGAGGTGAGAGGGTCTGGGGGTTTCACAGTGACATCACTTCTATCTATAGTAATAATACAGGGACATGACTGGGGAGGTGAGAGGATCTGGGAGTGTCACAGTGATATCACTTCTATCTATAGTAATAATACAGGGACATGACTGGGGAGGTGAGGGGATCTGGGAGTGTCACAGTGACATCACTTATATCTATAGTAGTAATACAGGGACATGACTGGAGAGGTGAGGGGATCTGGGGGTGTCACAGTGACATCACTTATATCTATAGTAATAATACAGGGACATGACTGGGGAGGTGAGAGGGTCTGGGGGTGTCACAGTGACATCACTTATATCTATAGTAATAATACAGGGACATGACTGGGGAGGTGAGGGGATCTGGGAGTGTCACAGTGACATCACTTATATCTATAGTAATAATACAGGGACATGACTGGGGAGGTGAGGGGGTCTGGGGGTGTCACAGTGACATCACTTATATCTATAGTAATAATACAGGGACATGACTGGGGAGGTGAGAGGGTCTGGGAGTGTCACAGTGACATCACTTATATCTAGTAATAATACAGGGACATGACTGGGGAGGTGAGGGGATCTGGGAGTGTCACAGTGACATCACTTATATCTATAGTAATGATACAGGGACATGACTGGGGAGGTGAGGGGATCTGGCAGTGTCACAGTGACATCACTTATATCTATAGTAATAATACAGGGACATGACTGGGGAGGTGAGAGGATCTGGCAGTGTCACAGTGACATCACTTATATCTATAGTAATAATACAGGGACATGACTGGGGAGGTGAGGGGATCTGGGGTTGTCACGGTGACATCACTTATATCTATAGTAATAATACAGGGACATGACTGGGGAGGTGAGGGGATCTGGGGGTGTCACAGTGACATCACTTATATCTATAGTAATAATACAGGGACATGACTGGGGAGGTGAGGGGATCTGGGAGTGTCACAGTGACATCACTTATATCTATAGTAATAATACAGGGACATGACTGGGGAGGTGAGGGGATCTGGGAGTGTCACAGTGACATCTCTTATATCTATAGTAATAATACATGGACATGACTGGGGAGGTGAGGGGATCTGGGAGTGTCACAGTGACATCACTTATATCTATATTATTAAGCAAGCAGCAGGGAGCTGGTCTCAGATATTAGTATCAGTCCCACAGTCCTCACTGGAGTTGGGAATTATATGGCCGCAGTATGTTGTTTTCTTTCTGTCACTGACACAAAGTTGTTGGAGCTGCAGGAGATACTATATACTCTACATTTTTCTGTATATAGGAGATTGCTATAATATTTGCTTTAGTGAAATAGAGTCTTCTTGTATATTATGCAAAGTGATCATCTAAATAACCAGCCCCATTTAGATGGAGTTTAATTGACCTCCTCATTGATGTCTCCCCCAATACACAGGATTACACAGTAGTGAAGAAGAAATCCGGTGAGCATGAGACTCCCAGCAGCCATCCCCGTGTGTCAGGAGGACTGAGCAGGGCCCAGAGCCCCATGATGGTGCCTCCACCTCACTCACTGATACATGAGAGACACAATGACCAGAAGATGCTGGAACTCATCAACAATAACATTCAGCTGCTGACTGGAGAGGTGACTGCTGGGAATGGGACATTATACAGTAACACCAGGGGATGTGTCTGGGTGATGACCGGAGAGGTGACTGCTGGGAATGGGACATTATACAGTAACACCAGGGGATGTGTCTGGGTGATGACCGGAGAGGTGACTGCTGGGAATGGGACATTATACAGTAACACCAGGGGACGTGTCTGGGTGATGACCGGAGAGGTGACTGCTGGGAATGGGACATTATACAGTAACACAAGGGGACGTGTCTGGGTGATGACCGGAGAGGTGACTGCTGGGAATGGGACAGTATACAGTAACACCAGGGGACGTGTCTGGGTGATGACCGGAGAGGTGACTGCTGGGAATGGGACATTATACAGTAACACCAGGGGACGTGTCTGGGTGATGACCGGAGAGGTGACTGCTGGGAATGGGACATTATACAGTAACACTAGGGGATGTGTCTGGGTGATGACCGGAGAGGTGACTGCTGGGAATGGGACATTATACAGTAACACCAGGGGATGTGTCTGGGTGATGACCGGAGAGGTGACTGCTGGGAATAGGACATTATACAGTAACACCAGGGGATGTGGCTGGGTGATGACTGGAGGTGACTGCTGGGAATGGGACATTATACAGTAACACCAGGGGATGTGTCTGGGTGATGACTGGAGAGGTGACTGCTGGGAATGGGACATTATACAGTAACACCAGGGGATGTGTCTGGGTGATGACTGGAGAGGTGACTGCTGGGAATGGGACATTATACAATAACACCAGGGGATGTGTCTGGGTGATGACTGGAGAGGTGACTGCTGGGAATGGGACATTGTACAGTAACACCAGGGGATGTGTCTGGGTGATGACTGGAGAGGTGACTGCTGGGAATGGGACATTATACAGTAACACCAGGGGATGTGCCTGGGTGATGACTGTATCGTTGTGTGTGTCAGGTTCCTACAAGGTGTCAGGATGTCACTGTCTATGTCTCCATGCAGGAGGTGGAGTATATAGAGGAACACAGGGGTCTGTACAAGGACGTGATGATAGAGAATCACCGGCCCCTCACATCACTGGGTAAGAGGAGACTGTCATTTATTGTACAGGGGAGAGCAGGTGTGAGGGCCCCTATATACACACATCATCTGATAATCACATATATACAATGTACTCAAGGCCTGATTCAGCTTTGGGAATAGAGTGAGAATTAGCACGTAACTGATCATCTTGGTGAAACCATGCTGCACTGCAGGTGGAGCAGATGTATAATGAGCAGAGAGATTTAGAGAAGGGAGGGAGGTGTCCAAACTGACATCTAAATTGCAGTGTAAAAATAAAGCTGTGCAGTATGTGTGGGCTACTTGCAAAAGCAGCTAGTATTTACCCTACATGCAAAATAATGTATGTATTTGCACCCCTTGCATTGCAACTTGGATTGTACTGGTACACAGTTACGTGCTCTTTCTCACTTTATTCCCAAAGCTGAATCAGGCCCTCAGTCACTGTGTGTCTCCTACAGATGGACCCAGTAACAAAAATACCCCAGAGAGATGTCCCCGTCCACTTTATTCACAGGATTGTACAGAGGAGAATCACAGGATCCCACAGGAGTATCAGGTAGGTGGGATTTAGGGTCTCACCAATATACCAAAGTGTCTTTATATGAGCTGTAGGAAGCTGTGTGTGTCTTATTAACCAGAATTCTTCTAATTAATGTAATTTTAATGAAATCTGACATTTCTAAAACTGTTATTTTATTGTTTTGTGGGTTACTTAGGGTGAAAGTCTGGCTAATATAAAGGCAGAAGATATAGAGGGAGAAGAAGAGACGTATGTGACTGATATGAAGGCAGAAGATATAGAGGGAGAAGAAGAGACGTATGTGACTGATATGAAGGCAGAAGATACAGAGGGAGAAGAAGAGACATATGTGACTGATATGAAGGCAGAAGATACAGAGGGAGAAGAAGAGACGTATGTGACTGATATGAAGGGAGAACATATAGAGGGAGAAGAAGAAACGTATGTGACTGATATGAAGGCAGAAGATATAGAGGGAGAACAAGAGATGTATGTGACTGATATGAAGGTAGAAGATATAGAGAGAGAAGAAGAAACGTATGTGATGGGTGATCAGCAGTGTAAGGAGGAAATCCCTACAGATATCAGCACAGGTGAGTAATAAACACTTACTCAGAAAAGAGTCATATATGCTTCTTGCTCAATCACTACAACAGTACAAACTAATGAGGGAAATGTATCTGTCCAGTGGCGGAGTCAGGAGCCATCCTTCCCTATTATACTCCTGCTCTCCCCCTCACATCATGTCACTGTGTGTTACCAGCCCAGAGATCTGATCAGTCTCCTCCACACACTTTCTGGTGTATCTCATACATCAGGAGCCATCATCCCCTATTATACTCCTGCTCTCCTCCTCACATCATGTCACTGTGTGTTCCCAGCCCAGAGACCTGACCAGTCTTCTCCTCACACTCTCTGGTGTATCTCATACATCAGGAGCCATCAGCCCCTATTATACTCCTGCTTTCCCCCTCACATCATGTCACTGTGTGTTCCCAGCCCAGAGACCTGACCAGTCTCCTCCCCACACTCTCTGGTGTATCTCATACATCAGGAGCCATCAGCCCCTATTATACTCCTGCTCTCCCCCTCACATCATCTCACTGTGTGTTACCAGCCCAGAGATCTGACCAGTCTCCTCCCCACACTCTCTGGTGTATCTCATACATCAGGAGCCATCAGCCCCTATTATACTCCTGCTCTCCCCCTCACATCATCTCACTGTGTGTTACCAGCCCAGAGATCTGACCAGTCTCCTCCCCACACTCTCTGGTGTATCTCATACATCAGGAGCCATCAGCCCCTATTATACTCCTGCTCTCCTCCTCACATCATGTCACTGTGTGTTACCAGCCCAGAGATCTGACCAGTCTCCTCCCCACACTCTCTATACAATGTGCTGGTTTAAGGTACCTGGGTATTGAAACTTAGCTTATTATGTACCCCTATGTAATATTACAATTCATGGATCGCACAGACAGGACATCAGGGAACTATATCTTTATTGTGTGTTATGGTAGTAATACAATACAGTACATCACACTAAGTGGTACCTAAAGCAGTCGCCATGTTCTTCTCCAGTCCCTTAGATCAGATTTTAAGCACACAGTGTACCTGGGAGGGGGCAGCGGCCCACATCCCAAGTACTGACGGATGTCAGGCACTGCAATCACCTCCTGTATGCCCATCCAGAGACACAACTCTCAGGTGCAATGTTCTGCAGAAGTGTGAGGGAATCCCTAGTCTAGAGCCTATCACCACCAAGTCCGGGACTTCTTCCCACTGTACCATCTTGTAATACTGTCCTGCTGGCAGGAGACAAAGCTCCGTTCTCCAGTATCTCCTTGTAGAAGCCTAAACTCCACACCCCAGAGGACGTTACACAGTACTGAGCCCCAACCCCCTCCTGTCCTGTCCTTGTAATACAGCTCAGTGCCCACAATGTAGGTGTACACCCCTGTGCAGGTAACTCATTAGTGTGTCCCCTGGTATTGGGTATCCCTGCAGGGGGGCTGGGTGTGATGTACACTCCCCCTAAATACTAGATACCCCTGTGGTGTGAGCGCCTTAGTGTCTGAGAGTTACCGGGATAGGACAATGGGACTCAGAGGATTGGTAATGAGGAGGGGGATCTATGATAATAAGGGGTCCCTCCTCTAGTTATCTCCTCGTAGTCATGTGTGACATCCGCACCCTCCAGCTGTTCTGTGATACCTGCCTCAGAGACAGACAGAGGACACGGCCACAGATAGACTTCCTCTAATACCTTTCATATGTCACCTGGTAATGTTACATATACACAACATGACACCCTAACTGCATACATTACTGCTATACACCCCCTTATGTGCTGTCTATACCCCTCACCCACAGTATATGCTGCACATTACTACTGTACACCCCCTTATGTGCTGTCTATACCCCTCACCCACAGTATATGCTGCACATTACTACTATACACCCCTTATGTGCTGCCTATACCCCTCACCCACAGTATATGCTGCACATTACTACTATACACCCCTTATGTGCTGTCTATACCCCTCACCTACAGTATATGCTGCACATTACTACTATACACCCCCTTATGTGCTGTCTATACCCCTCACCCACAGTATATGCTGCACATTACTACTATACACCCCCTTATGTGCTGCCTATACCCCTCACCCACAGTATATGCTGCACATTACTACTATACATCCCCTTATGTGCTGTCTATACCTCTCACCCACAGTATATGCTGCACATTACTACTATACACCCCCTTATGTGCTGTCTATACCCCTCACCTACAGTATATGCTGCACATTACTACTATACACCCCTTATGTGCTGTCTATACTCCTCACCCACAGTGTATGCTGCACAGTACTACTATACACCCCCTTATGTGCTGTCTATACCCCTCACCCACAGTATATGCTGCACATTACTACTATACACCCCCTTATGTGCTGTCTATACCCCTCACCCACAGTGTATGCTGCACATTACTACTATACACCCCCTTATGTGCTGTCTATACCCCTCACCCACAGTATATGCTGCACATTACTACTATACACCCCCTTATGTGCTGTCTATACCCCTCACCCACAGTATATGCTGCACATTACTACCATACACCCCCATATGTGCTGTCTATACCCCTCACCCACAGTGTATGCTGCACAGTACTACTATACACCCCCTTATGTGCTGCCTATACCCCTCACCCACAGTGTATGCTGCACATTACTACTATACACCCCCTTATGTGCTGCCTATACCCCTCACCCACAGTGTATGCTGCACATTACTACTATACACCCCCTTATGTGCTGCCTATACCCCTCACCCACAGTGTATGCTGTACATTACTACTATACACCCCCTTATGTGCTGTCTATACCCCTCACCCACAGTATATGCTGCACATTACTACTATACACCCCTTATGTGCTGCCTATACCCGTCACCCACAGTATATGCTGCACATTACTACTATACACCCCTTATGTGCTGCCTATACCCCTCACCCACAGTATATGCTGCACATTCCTACTATACACCCCCTTATTTGCTGTCTATACCCCTCACCTACAGTATATGCTGCACATTACTACTATACACCCCTTATGTGCTGTCTATACCCCTCACCTACAGTATATGCTGCACATTACTACTATACACCCCCTTATGTGCTGTCTATACCCCTCACCTACATTATATGCTGCACATTACTGCTATACACCCCTTATGTGCTGTCTATACCCCTCACCCACAGTGTATGCTGCACAGTACTACTATACACCCCCTTATGTGCTGTCTATACCCCTCACCCACAGTATATGCTGCACATTACTACTATACACCCCTTATGTGCTGTCTATACCCCTCACCCACAGTGTATGCTGTACATTACTACTATACACCCCTTATGTGCTGCCTATACCCCTCACCCACAGTGTATGCTGCACAGTACTACTATACACCCCTTATGTGCTGCCTATACCCCTCACCCACAGTATATGCTGCACATTCCTACTATACACCCCCTTATTTGCTGTCTATACCCCTCACCCACAGTATATGCTGCACATTACTACTATACACCCCCTTATGTGCTGTCTATACCCCTTACCCACTGTATATGCTGCACATTACTACTATACACCCCTTATGTGCTGTCTATACCCCTCACCCACAGTATATGCTGCACATTACTACTATACACCCCCTTATGTGTTATCTATACCCCTCACCCACAGTATATGCTGCACATTACTACTATACACCCCCTTATGTGCTGTCTATACCCCTCACCTACAGTATATGCTGCACATTACTACTCTACACCCCTTATGTGCTGTCTATACCCCTCACCTACAGTATATGCTGCACATTACTACTATACACCCCCTTATGTGCTGTCTATACCTCTCACCCACAGTATATGCTGCACAGTACTACTATACACCCCCTTATGTGCTGTCTATACCTCTCACCCACAGTATATGCTGCACATTACTACTATACACCCCTTATGTGCTGTCTATACCCCCCACCCACAGTATATTGCTGCACAAACCTACTGTCCATGAAATACCCAATGCCAACTGATGAGGGCTGTCAGAGCTGGGTGATGTGGTTCTCATTATATTTTAAGACCAGGGTCATCTTTGTTATTTTGTAAATGTATCAATTACTTGTAATCTGGCAAAAAGAAAAAAAACCACTAAACATTGAGAACTTAGTAATAGTAGGAATTTTATACATATATTTTATTTCCTACAGATGGACGCACAATCAAGACCTCGGAGGGAGATTTAATTTTGAGTCCATATTTTAAAATAGAAGATAACATCAGACAGTTTTCTCCAGGAGACATCTCCTTTACTATAAATTTGCACCCAGTACGTCACAGTGCAAATATATCATCTGGTTTCTCTAATCATAATGAATGTTCCCCTGATACCTCTAATATTGCTACACGCAGTACAGCTCACAGAGGTGATAAAAGCTTTCTCTGTTCTGACTGTGGGAAATGTTTCACAAATAAATCAGATCTTGTTAAACATCAGAGACGTCACACAGGGGAGAAACCATTTCCATGCTCTGAGTGTGGGAAATGTTTTACAGACCAATCAGATCTTGCTAGACATCAGAGAAGTCACACAGGTGAGAAACCATTTCCATGTCCTGAGTGTGGGAAATGTTTCACAGAGAAATCAGATCTTGTTATACATCAGAGAAGTCACACAGGTGAGAAACCATTTCCATGCTCTGGGTGTGCGAAATGTTTTACACAGAAATCAAATCTTGTTACACATCAAATAATACATAAAAAACATGAACTGATAGACCTAAAACAATCCTTTAAATAATTCCAACACTCCCAATGGTCTCCTCTACTCATCAGGAGGGTCACTGCCTTGTTCTGCTAACACCAAGGAAGAACTAGAAGAGGTTGTCTGTCATTGGTGCACATGTATAATATATAACTTATTGTTAGCTGTAACATGGATAGATTATATACAGTCAGTGAGATATTAAGAGAATTAGAAATGTGACTATAGAATGAAGTGAGTGCAATAAGGAAGTTCTGAGCCGTACGGCCCTACCATTAATTACTCATATTTATGTGTATATATACGTGCCTTTCTCACTTGTTATATATAGTTATATATTGTGATAATAAATTCTTTATTCCAAATCCCTCAATACTGATCAGCGTTTTATTTATGTCTATTTATTTCACATTCATTGGTGATCCCAAAACATCTTTCACAGAGAATATCATCTGATTCCTTTTACAGTACAGACAAATTAGCCATAGTATAATATTTTGTACAATGTATCTCCTGATAGAATCCTTGTCACGACCAGGGCTGTGCAGCGCCGGAGGTTGCGGACCTTACCTGTCCGGGTGCTCTGGTAGGGTCCCTTCGGCGGGGGTGCAGGTGAGTCCTGAGGGAGGGTGGCTGGACTGCAGGCTGTGGCTCATGACAGGCAGCTACTGGGTGCCGCCATCTTGGATTTGGGCATGTGACCTGTTCTGCCTATCCAGTTACAGCATCATCCTGGGAGTCCTAGCAACTAATCATGCACCTTCCTTGGGTACTTAATGGCTGTCTGGAAGTCCTTTAGTTGCCAGTGTAATGTTATACACAGCGCTAGCTGTGCGCTAGCTCTGTGCTCCCTTGTGTTATTGCTGTGTCCTGCAGCTCTAGCTGCCCTGTGTCACTGCTCAGTCTGCTTTATCTCCAGCTGCAATTGGTCACCGCTCAGCTCTGCTTTATCTCCAGCTGCAATCGGTCACTGCTCAGTCTGCTTTATCTCCAGCTGCAATCGGTCACTGCTCAGCTCTGCTTTATCTCCAGCTGCAATCGGTCACCGCTCAGCTCTGCTTTATCTCCAGCTGCAATCGGTCACCGCTCAGCTCTGCTTTATCTCCAGCTGCAATCGGTCACCGCTCAGCTCTGCTTTATCTCCAGCTGCAATCGGTCACCGCTCAGCTCTGCTTTATCTCCAGCTGCAATCGGTCACCGCTCAGCTCTGCTTTAGCTCCAGCTGCAATCGGTCACCGCTCAGCTCTGCTTTATCTCCAGCTGCAATCGGTCACCGCTCAGCTCTGCTTTATCTCCAGCTGCAATCGGTCACCGCTCAGCTCTGCTTTATCTCCAGCTGCAATCGGTCACCGCTCAGCTCTGCTTTATCTCCAGCTGCAATCGGTCACCGCTCAGCTCTGCTTTATCTCCAGCTGCAATCGGTCACCGCTCAGCTCTGCTTTATCTCCAGCTGCAATCGGTCACCGCTCAGCTCTGGTTTAGCTCCAGCTCTTAAGCTGAGCATACACTATACAATTTTCTGTCAGATATCTTTCCACCTGGCTGGTTGGAATGAAAACCTGGTAATGTATGGGAGCACATGACAGTCCATCATATGGTTTTAAATACTGAAAAAAGAACAAAAAAAAATTGTTCACATTTATTACATTTGTGTGTTTTAACCAATGTACAACATACACAATCCAGAAACGTATGGATAACTTCTGTGTGTACTGGAATAACTCCACTTGTAATAATGTATTTCAGGGGATAATGTTCTTATGTATAAATATCAGAATATCTGGTGGTGATACGCTTAGTGCGTGATACGCTGAGTGCGTGATACGCTGAGTGCGTGTTATACGCTGAGTGCGTGATACGCTTAGTAGATTTTATCACTGATAAATGTCATATTAGATTACTGAGACTTTGAGTCATACATTTTATGAATGTAACGAGTTGGATATATGCCTATATACTGTAAGGTATGCGCTAGGAATTACTGTCTTTTCTGTATATGAATATTCAAGAACCTGTTGAACCATCACTGCAAACACAGGCTGACAAATTTATGGGCGCAATAGCGGACATAAAATCGCAGTTGTCTGGTATATCACATCAAGGGGCATATGTATCAAAGCTTGATGTGAGATAAAATTGTGAAATATATATCACCAACCAATCAGCTCCAAACTATCATTTCTTATACACAGCTTGCAAACTGTAAGTTAGAAGCTGATTGGTTGGTGATGTATATCTCACAATTTTATCTCACATCAAGCTTTGATACATATGCCCCTAAGTCTCTGAAAATGAGAACCGTATTGGGGCTAATTTTCATGATATAACTGAATTGAAATAAGTTTCTTCGCTAACTACCAAACAACAACAGCTGCTCTCCAAGGTTGATGACCTCGAAAATCAGTCAAGACGCAACAATCTCCACCAGGTGGGACTAAGCCAGTCTGTCAAGGACCCCGATATTACCAAATTTCTATTATCTGATCTTCCTGAGCTTCTTGGCCTCTCGGAGGAATTAAGGTCCATGGAACTTTTCGTGATTCTCATCATAGAAGACCTCGTGCAGTTAATATTTAAGTATCTGAACTTCCGCCATAAGGAACTAATTTGGTCTACTGCCAGGAAACAAGGCTCGCTCTCCTGGCATGGTAAACGTATTTCCATATTTCAGGATTATTCTGCGGAAGTATCCAGAGCCTGCAGAGAAATGACTCCGGTCTGCTCTCAGCTTGTGTAGACTGGCCAACGTTTTGCCATCCTCTATCCTGCTCGGCTGAGGTTATTCACATCGCAAGGTCCTAGAGACTTTGTTTCAGATGTATTAAATGAAGACAGACAACGCATGTTAGTTCCAAGTAGCCATGTTCATAAGCAGCACATAATACAAAAGCCACAACCGCATCACACGTAGCTGCACCTTATACAATTCTACATAGCACCACTAGGTGGTGCCAAATACAGAAGATTAACATTACACTAACATCTCCCTTTTTTAACATATGCTGTAACATAACTATAAATTAAGTCTGTAGCATGCATCACCCCCAAGATGGCTTGAATGTATGCGTGCCAACATCTCGGATTTTAAGGATTTTGGTATTATGACTCTTGGTCCCTTGTACAAAATGCCATTCTGTATGCTGATCTCGTCTCTAAATGACCAATAGTCCCTCACAATGAGTGGGGTCTCTTCTTTCAAGGCTGGCCATCCAGCCAATACAATGGATTTGAAAATCTGCAAGCTCTCATCAGTCCTGGTACGCTGCCGAACCTGATGCAGACGCTGATCAGTGACATTCAGATAATCTGATTGGTTAATCTGTGCAAAATCAGTCATCACCTGATGCATGGTGCAGACTGTATGATAACTCTGGACTGCTCCAGACTTCCCATGATCCAGAGCAATAGCTCTACTAAGAGTGTCACCTATGTACATCTCAGGGCCTGGCTTGTAAGTGACACAGAGATTATAATGCTGTAAAGCTAACATCATACTCTGAAGTCTTTAGGTGCACAAAGAAGAGGCTTCTTAGAGATGGCAATTAGTGGTTTATGATCAGCAATCATGTCCCGGCCATATAGAAAGTAATGAAAACGGGAACAAGCAAACACAATACTCAAGCTCTCCTTTTCTATTTGTGCATAGTTCTGCTCAGTAGGAGTCAATGCCCTTGAAGCAAATGCAACTAGTTGTCCTTCTTGAATCAGGAAACATCTCAGTCCATTGTTACTGGAGTCACTGTGTATAGTGACTGGCTTGGTGACATCATAATACTTCAGCACAGGTGTAACTGTGACCAAATGCTTTGTTTCCTCCACTGCCTTATCGTGTTTTGGAAGCCAGTGCCATATCGTATCTCTGTCCAGAAGTCTGCGCAGAGGTTCACATACTTCTGAAAGGCGAGGCATAAATTTGGCTAAATAGGTCACAAATCCAATCAAACGTTGCACAGACTTTACATCTGTGGGCGTTGGCATTTCTAAGACAGCTCTAACTTTTTCAGGGTCAACATTCAAACCTTCAGAGGACAGGATATGACCATGAAAATGAACCTCTTTCAATTTAAATTGCAGTTTCTTCACACTAAAGAGCTTATTCAGAGTCGGTCGCGAGCGCTGTTTGCTCGCAACTGACTCGATGTTGGTCCACAGCGCATGCGCACGACGGAGACAGCTCCATCGTGTGCATGCGCGAGCCCCCGCTAATGACGGGTGATCCGTCGTTAGCGGGCTCGTAGCAGATGGAGCGAGCTGTCGATGTTGATTGACAGCTCGCTCCGTTTGCTGGGCGGGCAGGGGGCGTGCCTGCCCAAATGGAGGCGTTCCCGCCAGAACGCTAGCCGTTTGGGGGCGGCCCCACTGACCTCACCAGTGACGTCAGTGGGGAGCTTCCTGCTGAAATACAACAGGAAGCTCCCTGGGGCTTAAGGTCCCTTAGCGGTCGTTAGAGCTGTGGGTGTTAACCCACAGCCTAACGACCGGCATAGAGGCGGCCGTTCAGGATGCAAGCGGCCACCCTGTCTCTGAGCGACCGCTTGCATCCTACAACCGCCTCTGAATGAGGCCCTAAATCTTAATTTCACTTGCCTGCAACGATTCAACAGCGCTAGTAACTTGCGGTCATGATCATCCTCTGCTTCCTTTTCTCTCCCCACAGCCAACAAGAATATCATCTGCTATAGGCTCAATGCCGCAAAGTCCAATCAGCAATTCAAGTTGTTTTCGCTGGTAAACTTCAGGTGCCATGGAAACACCAAATGGAAGTTTAAGCCATCTTTTCCTACCCCAGGGGGTCCAAAAGGTGGTCATATAGCTGCTTTTTTCATCCAGCTTACATTGCAGAAATGCGTCACGTGCATCAACCAGTGTAAAGACTTTTGCTTTGGGAAGCTTATATAAAACATCCTCTAATGTTGGCATAATATAATGAGATCTCCGCAGTGCTTGATTTAAAAATGTAGGATCAATACAGATTCTTAACTTGTCAGGCTTTGCCACAATGACCATATTGCTAATCCAGTCAGTTGGTTCAGTCACAGGTGCAATATGCCCATCTGCTTCATACTGATCCAGTAAAGCCTTCACTCTTGGCTTGAGGGCTATAGGCACATTGCGTGGAGCACACTGGAATGGTGGAACACTAGAGTTAAGTTCAAAATGTACTTCCCCAGGAACAGACTTCACTGGCCTATTGAACACATCATCATAGACATCTATTATTTGCGCTTTCCTTAATGGTCCAGACAAATCATGTTCCATGTTATGTAGCTCAGCAGGAATAGTAAATTGCATCAACCCCAAACGCTCACACTCACACCTGATGGATTACCCCCGTGTGATACATTGTATCTTCTCTGCTGGATTACAGATCACCCGGGAGGGAGGAAAGTGACTGTACAGCCGGAGTCTCAGTCAGCTAGGACGCTCTGTGTCTCCTATAGTCCTATTACCTATGCTGCCTGATGGATTACCCCCGTGTGATACATTGTATCTTCTCTGCTGGATTACAGATCACCCGGGAGGGAGGAAAGTGACTGTACAGCCTGAGTATCAGTCAGCTAGGACGCTCTGTGTCTCCTATGGTCCTGTTACCTATGCTGCCTGATGGATTACCCCCGTGTGATACATTGTATCTTCTCTGCTGGATTACAGATCACCCGGGAGGGAGGAAAGTGACTGTACAGCCGGAGTCTCAGTCAGCTAGGACGCTCTGTCTCCTATGGTCCTGTAACCTTTGCTGCCTGATGGATTACCCCCGTGTGATACATTGTATCTTCTCTGCTGGATTACAGATCACCCGGGAGGGAGGAAAGTGGCTGTACAGCCGGAGTCTCAGTCAGCTAGGATGCTCTGTGTCCCCTATGGCCCTGTTACCTATGCTGCCTGATGGATTACCCGTGTGATACATTGTATCTTCTCTGCTGGATTACAGATCACCCGGGAGGGAGGAAAGTGGCTGCACAGTCGGAGTCTCAGGCAGCTAGGACGCTCTGTGTCTCCTATAGTCCTATTACCTATGCTGCCTGATGGATTACCACCATGTGATACATTGTATCTTCTCTGCTGGATTACAGATCACCCAGGAGGAAAGTGACTGTACAGCCGGAGTCTCAGTCAGCTAGGATGCTCTGCCTCCTATGGTCCTGTAACCTTTGCTGCCTGATGGATTACCCCCGTGTGATACATTGTATCTTCTCTGCTGGATTACAGATCACCCGGGAGGGAGGAAAGTGGCTGTACAGCCGGAGTCTCAGTCAGCTAGGATGCTCTGTGTCCCCTATGGCCCTGTTACCTATGCTGCCTGATGGATTACCCGTGTGATACATTGTATCTTCTCTGCTGGATTACAGATCACCCGGGAGGGAGGAAAGTGGCTGTACAGCCGGAGTCTCAGTCAGCTAGGATGCTCTGTGTCTCCTATGGCCCTGTTACCTGTGCTGCCTGATGGATTACCCCCGTGTGTTACATTGTATCTTCTCTGCTAGATTACAGATCACCCGGGAGGGAGGAAAGTGACTGTACAGCCGGAGTCTCAGGCAGCTAGGACGCTCTGTGTCCCTTATGGCCCTGTTACCTATGCTGCCTGATGGATTACCCGTGTGATACATTGTATCTTCTCTGCTGGATTACAGATAACCCGGGAGGGAGGAAAGTGGCTGCACAGTCGGAGTCTCAGGCAGCTAGGACGCTCTGTGTCTCCTATAGTCCTATTACCTATGCTGCCTGATGGATTACCACCATGTGATACATTGTATCTTCTCTGCTGGATTACAGATCACCCAGGAGGAAAGTGACTGTACAGCCGGAGTCTCAGTCAGCTAGGATGCTCTGTGTCTCCTATGGTCCTGTTACCTATGCTGCCTGATGGATTACCCCCGTGTGATACATTGTATCTTCTCTGCTGGATTACAGATCACCCGGGAGGGATGAAAGTGACTGTAGAGCCGGAGTCTCAGTCAGCTAGGACGCTGTCTCCTATGGTCCTGTAACCTTTGCTGCCTGATGGATTACCCCCATGTGATACATTGTATCTTCTCTGCTGGATTACAGATCACCCGGGAGGGAGGAAAGTGGCTGCACAGTCGGAGTCTCAGGTAGCTAGGACGCTCTGTGTCTCCTATGGCCCTGTTACCTATGCTGCCTGATGGATTACCCCGTGTGATACATTGTATCTTCTCTGCTGGATTACAGATCACCCGGGAGGAAAGTGACTGTACAGCCAGAGTATCAGTCAGCTAGGATGCTCTGTGTCTCCTATGGTCCTGTTACCTATGCTGCCTAATGTGTTACCCCTGTGTGATACATTGTATCTTCTCTGCTGGATTACAGATCACCCGGGAGGGAGGAAAGTGACTGTACAGCCGGAGTCAGTCAGCTAGGACGCTCTGTGTCTCCTATGGCCCTGTTACCTGTGCTGCCTGATGGATTACCCCCGTGTGATACATTGTATCTTCTCTGCTGGATTACAGATCACCCAGGAGGAAAGTGGCTGTACAGCCGGACTCTCAGTCAGCTAGGATGCCCTGTGTCTCCTATGGCCCTGTTACCTATGCTGCCTGATGGATTACCCCTGTGTGATACATTGTATCTTCTCTGCTGGATTACAGATCACCCGGGAGGGAGGAAAGTGACTGTACAGCCAGAGTCTCAATCAGCTAGGACGCTCTGTGTCTCCTATGGCCCTGTTACCTATGCTTCCTGATGGATTACCCCCGTGTGATACATTGTATCTTCTCTGCTGGATTACAGATCACCCATGAGGGAGGAAAGTGACTGTACAGCCTGAGTCTCAGTCAGCTAGGAGGCTCTGTGTCTCCTATGGTCCTGTTACCTATGCTGCCTGATGGATTACCCCCGTGTGATACATTGTATCTTCTCTGCTGGATTACAGATCACCCGGGAGGAAAGTGACTGTACAGCCGGAGTCTCAGTCAGCTAGGATGCTCTGTGTCTCCTATGGTCCTGTTACCTATGCTGCCTAATGTGTTACCCCTGTGTGATACATTGTATCTTCTCTGCTGGATTACAGATCACCCGGGAGGAAAGTGACTGTACAGCCGGAGTCTCAGTCAGCTAGGACGCTCTGTGTCTCCTGTGGCCCTGTTGGGTTCAATGATCACTTTGTTACAGGACCGTCTCTGACTTCTCTGGAGTGTAATATGGGGGGTATCTATGAATGCCTTCCTGTTGCCCCCCCATCTGGATGCTGTTACTTCGGTATCTGCTGCTGTTGGATTATACCAGTTATGCTCTGGGAGCTGTGCTGGTGGTGGGCCCAGTGGCTGCCATTTATCCCACCCATTTCCTAGTTATTGTTATCACTATTTATATATACTGTACTTTGCCGTCCGGTGCTGAGTGCAATAGATTTACAATATGGTTTTAATTGCTCCTGAGTTTTCTTCTATTTATCTTCTTCTATACCTATCCATTATATGCATAGTTTTGTTTTTATAGATCCTATATGGTTTATACTACATTTCACTGCAGTGTTTACTTACTAGGGAACCCCTTGCTTTAAGGTCTTTACAGCTATATTTTGTTACATCCTCTTTTCTATCTGGGTGTTTTTTTTTTAAGGTAGTGTAGTTTGGGGGGAAGAGAGCTGTTTGCGGATCAGAGTATACCTAGCTTGGGGTTGGGTTATATAGGGTGGGGGTTTATTATCGTGTTGGATGTGGTTCATTTACATTTTGGAATTTTCCTTTGTGCTATGTGGTATCACAATTACACCTACAGTACATAACCCCTCTGCCTATGTGTCTCTTAAACCCCATTATTGTTTTCAGGATCAGTATACGCCAATGGCGCCATCGGCTATATTCCTTTTTTATATTAGGGGGTTCTGCTTCCATCCTGTTTTGATTATTACAACCTTCCATTCTTTTCATGTACTGCCATGTGGAATTACATATGCCGCATTTAATGTTTCCTGTCTGCCATGTACACTTTATTTTATTATGTTGTTGTACTTTAAAAAAAAAAGATTCTCTATGAAAGATCTGTGTTGGGATCACCAATGAATGTGAAATAAATATATAATAGACATAAGAGTACAGAGAATAAAAAGCTGATCAATATTGAGGGATTTGAAAATAAAGAATTTATTATCACAATATATAACGATATATAACAAGTGAGAAAGACACGTATATATACACAAAAATATTAGTAATTAATGGTAGGGCCGTATGGCTCAGAATTTCCTTATTACACACACTTCATTATATATTCACATTTCTAATTATCTTTCCTTTATTATCTCACTGACTGTATATAATCTATACATGTTACAGCTAACAATAAGTTATATATTATACATGTGCACCAATGACAGACAATCTCTTCTAGTTCCTCCTTGGTGTTAGCAGAACAAGGCAGTGACCCTCCTGATGAGTAGAGGAGACCATTGGGAGAGGCTGAGAGAGGAGGTTACAGAGAGTAGATTGGAGACATGAGGTGATTGGGGACTGTCAGTAGTGATACTGATATCACCCATGATGATGGTGGAGATGTCTGAGGATAGGAAGTGAGGGAGCCAGGCAGAAATGTGTTCCAGAAATTGTTAGGGTGGCCCAGGTGGGTGATAGACAGCAACACGCAGAGAGAAAGGGGTGACAGTCCTGATAGAATGTACAAATTATGTAATGTGAGTGATGGTACCTGTGGGAGAACTGTGTATGTGATAGATTGGGACAGTAATATAGTGCTGCAGGGGAGGGAGTGACTGATTGTGTGACAGTGCTGCAGGGGAGGGAGTGTCTGACTGTGTGACAGTGCTGCAGGGGAGGGAGTGTCTGTGTGACAGTGCTGCATTGGAGAGAGTGTCTGATTGTGTGACAGTGCTGCAGGGGAGGGAGTGTCTGATTGTGTGACAGTGCTGCAGGGGAGGGAGTGTCTGATTGTGTGACAGTGCTGCAGGGGAGGGAGTGTCTGATTGTGTGACAGTGCTGCAGGGGAGGGAGTGTCTGATTGTGTGACAGTGCTGCAGGGGAGGGAGTGTCTGATTGTGTGACAGTGCTGCAGGGGAGGGAGTGAGTGTCTGATTGTGTGACAGTGCTGCAGGGGAGGGAGTGTCTGATTGTGTGACAGTGCTGCAGGGGAGGGAGTGTCTGATTGTGTGACAGTGCTGCAGGGGAGAGAGTGTCTGATTGTGTGACAGTGCTGCAGGGGAGAGAGTGTCTGATTGTGTGACAGTGCTGCAGGGGAGGGAGTGTGTGACAGTGCTGCAGGGGGGGGGGGAGTGTCTGATTGTGTGACAGTGCTGCAGGGGGGGAGTGTCTGATTGTGTGACAGTGCTGCAGGGGGGGGGAGTGTCTGATTGTGTGACAGTGCTGCAGGGGAGGGAGTGTCTGATTGTGTGACAGTGCTGCAGGGGAGGGAGTGTCTGATTGTGTGACAGTGCTGCAGGGGAGGGAGTGAGTGTCTGATTGTGTGACAGTGCTGCAGGGGAGGGAGTGTCTGATTGTGTGACAGTGCTGCAGGGGAGGGAGTGTCTGATTGTGTGAGCCATGTTTCTGTTATCGCCAGAGGGTTAATGTTCTATGAGATAAGAGTCATGGATGGATGTAAATTTCTAGCAGACAGAGCAGCATTCCATAAGGCACATTATAGTGACTGGGAGGGTGATGGGAGAAACATAATGTGTATGAGGTTTGCTGGATTTATAGTCTGTTATAAGTGGGGTCCAGATTTGGAGATGTCACCAGCTAATATAAGCAGGAGGCAGGAGAGAGATAATTATAGTTGTATGAGGTGTATGAAAGAGTTTTATGGTAACAGGATAAGGATATTTGTCAGTGTATAAAGATTGGAAAATAGCTCATTTGTGTACATAAGAGGGGAGAAATGAGGTGGCAATGTGTACAGAGGGGTGATATACAGGGAGAGTGACAGATGTAATAGCCTTAGAGAAGATACCATGGAGTGATATAGGAAAAAGCTCATGTGTGTATATAAGAGGGGAGTAGAGTAATGAGGAGGCAATGTGTACAGAGGTGTGAGATACAGGGAGAGTGACGGATGTAATAGTCTTAGAGAAGATACCATGGAGTGATATAGGAAAAAGCTCATGTGTGTATATAAGAGGGGAGTAGAGTAATGAGGAGGCAATGTGTACAGAGGGATGACATACAGGGAGAGTGACGGATGTAATAGCCTTAGAGAAGATACCATGGAGTGATATAGGAAAAAGCTCATGTGTGTATATAAGAGGGGAGTAGAGTAATGAGGAGGCAATGTGTACAGAGGGATGACATACAGGGAGAGTGACGGATGTAATAGCCTTAGAGAAGATACCATGGAGTGATATAGGAAAAAGCTCATGTGTGTATATAAGAGGGGAGTAGAGTAATGAGGAGGCAATGTGTACAGAGGGGTGACATACAGGGAGAGTGACGGATGTAATAGCCTTAGAGAAGATACCATGGAGTGATATAGGAAAAAGCTCATGTGTGTGTATATATAAGAGGGGAGTAGAGTAATGAGGTGGCAATGTGTACAGAGGGGTGATATACAGGGAGAGTGACGGATGTAATAGCCTTAGAGAAGATACCATGGAGTGATATAGGAAAAAGCTCGTGTGTATATAAGAGGGGAGTAGAGTAATGAGGAGGCAATGTGTACAGAAGGGTGGCATACAGGGAGAGTGATGGATGTAATAGCCTTAGAGAAGATACAATGGAGTGATATAGGAAAAAGCTCATGTGTATATAAGAGGGGAGTAGAGTAATGAGGAGGCAATGTGTACAGAGGGGTGAGATACAGGGAGAGTGACGGATGTAATAGCCTTAGAGAAGATACCATGGAGTGATATTGGAAAGCTCATGTGTGTATATAAGAGGGGAGTAGAGTAATGAGGAGGCAATGTGCACAGAGGGGTGAGATACAGGGAGAGTGACGGATGTAATAGCCTTAGAGAAAATTCCATGGAGTTATATAAGAAAAACCTTTAATTTAAAACATGTTGATTTTGGAATAAAAGTTGATATTTGCAGGATACTAAATAAAGAAATGTCAGTTTTGATTATGAAATTACCTGGTCACAGATGGTGTTCAATGTTCATAAAACCCACTTAGTTATTTGCCCCCTCCGCTAGCTTCCCCCTAAGACTGAATGGTAAGATATAGTCTGGCTGATAAGACTACATCTGAGCCAGTTGGTCAGTGGAATGAAATGCAGAGTGATGAAAGGACATACATAGCACTGTGTGTGTGAGTATATAACAGGCAGTGTGCTACTATAATCTATGCTTCACTGATCCCCATCACACACAGGTAATGACAATTACAGCAACTCATTACATCACATACGTATAACATCAGATGGAAGATGTGATGTTCTCCACGATGGACTGACATTGGGAATATGTCACCACATGGATCTCTTAGCTAGAGTACAAGGAGACTGAGGACTAATTGCTTTTGGTTAACAACACAAAATCCATCTTTCCCTCCCTGTTCTGTCCTTTGTCTGGTCCCTTCTGTTGTCCATGACTGTGTAGTCTATACTTTCCTTTTATTAAAGGTTGTTGTGTGGAAAATATACCAATAGTCTACTGATTTCTCTGTGAACCATTTCCCACACTCAAGTCATTGAAATGGTTTCTCACCTGTGTGATATCTCTGTGTATTGTCCATTCTACTATTGCTGGTACTCAAAACACAACAGATTAGCCAAAAGATTTGAAATATTTAAAGTATTATGTTTTATGTCTATCAGCTCATGTTTTTATGTGTTATTTGATGTGTAATAAGATTTGATTTCTGTGAAAACCATTTCCCACACTCAGAGCATGAAAATGGTTTATCACCTGTGTGACTTCTCTGATGTATAACAAGATGTGATATCCGTGTAAAACATTTCCCACACTCAGGACATGACAATGGCGTCTCACCTCTGTGACATCTCTGATGTGTAACAATATCTGATTTCTGTGTAAAACATTTCCCACACTCAGAGCATGGAAATAACTTCTCCTTTGTGTGACGTCTCTGATGTGTAACAAGCATTGATTTAAGTGTAAAACATTTCCCACACACAGAGCATGGAAATGGCTTTTCCTCTGTGTGCTGTCTCAGATGTCTAACAAGTGCTGATTTCTCTGTGAAACATTTCCCACACTCAGAGCATAGAAACGGTTTTTCTCCCGTGTGAATTCTCTGATGTGGAACAAGATTTGATTTATGTGTAAAACATTTCCCACACTCAGAGCATGGAAATGGCTTCTCCCCTGTGTGACTTCTCTGGTGTCTAACAAGAGCTGATTTCTCTGTGAACCATTTCCCACACTCAGAACATGGAAATGGTTTCTCACCTGTGTGATATCTCTGATGTGTAACAAGATGTGATTTCTTAGAGAAACATTTCCCACACTCAGGACATGGAAATGGTTTCTCGCCTGTGTGATATCTCTGATGTGTAAAAAGATGTGATTTCTTTGAGAAACATTTCCCACACTCAGGACAGAAAAAACTTGTATCACCTCTGTGAGCTGTACTGTGTGTAGCAATATTGGAGGTATCAGGGGAACATTCCTCATGATTAGAGAGACCAAATGATATATCTGCACTGTGAAGTACTGGATGAAAATTTAGATTAATGGGAATATCTCCTGGAGAACCCTGTCTGACGTTATCTTCTTTTTTAAAATGTGGACACAAAGTGAGATCTCCCCCCGAGGTATTCTTGATAGTACATCCATCTGTAGGAAATAAAATAAAATGTATGGAAAATGAGAGATATGGTAAGAACTTACCCTTGTTATCTCTCTTTCTTCGAAGTCCATAGGGTCCACAGGGAGACCTTGGGGTTTAAAAAAAGTGGGGAATCTGCGCTGTCTATATATATATATATATATATATATATATGTATATATAATGATTAACTGGTAAGTGAATTATAACACAAGCAGATGGTAAATACAAGCATAAATCAATATTAAATTTAATACATGTTAAAATACACAACAATATCAAT
Organism: Taudactylus pleione; assembly: GCA_031769625.1. Taxonomy (NCBI): domain Eukaryota; kingdom Metazoa; phylum Chordata; class Amphibia; order Anura; family Myobatrachidae; genus Taudactylus; species Taudactylus pleione. The sequence continues at coordinate 200,774 of JAUIMM010000458.1, read as the reverse complement.
ATACATAAGAATAAAAACAAAAGATTGTGTGAATTATTTCACCAATCAGATAATAAACAGTAAAAGTAGTTGCCAGTGACCATGATTAAACACCAAGCAGTTACATTTTTACCCTTAGGATGCACTGGGCCTCTCCCTATACCCCACCCCAAACCAGAGGCACCGCAGTTCGTAGTAAGCCAAAGGCCGGAGCAGGATAAGAGAGAGAAGAAAGTCTGGAACACACAAGAATCACATTCTCACATAGAAGGAGATGGAAAACCTATGACCAGACCAAAGTCCATATGAAGCCAGGTGTGTCAGGTTGGGTGCTCTGTGGACCCTATGGACTTTGATGAAAGAGAGATAACAAAGGTAAGTTCTTACCAGATCTCTAATTTTCTTCAGGGTCCATAGGCTCCACATGGAGACCTTGGGGATGTCCCAAAGCAGTCCTTTTAAGGGTGGGGACGTTCCTGTGCTGAGAGGAGAATCCGGCACCCAAAGGAAGCATCCTAGAGGCAAAGGTATGAAATGCACTGAACCTTAGAAAGGTCTGGACAGAAGACCACGTGGCCGCCTTACAAAGCTGAACAGCCAAGGCGCCACGGCGGACTGCCCACGAGAGACCCACAGACCAACTAGAATGAGCAGTCACAGAGGGAGGAATAGGAACGCCTTCCTGAGTGTAAGCCTCAGGGATCGTCATATGAAGCCATCTAGCCAAAGTTTATTTATTGACTGGCCTTTCCTTCTTGTGAAATCCGTAGAGGACAAACAAGGAGTCTGATTTCCGAAGGGAACTAGTACGATCCACATAAAGTTGAGGGCCCGCACCACATCCAATGAGGCCTCACCTGCCAAGAGGTCTGGAGAGTGAAAAGCTGGCACAACATTTTCCTCAGTAATGTGGAAACTGGAAACCACCTTAAGAAGGAAACCAGGGCGAGTCTGAAACATTGCCCTGTCCTGGGGAAAAAACAGAAACAGGGAGCGACAGGAGAGTGCCCCCAAGTCTGACACTCTTCTGGCGGAAGCTATAGCCAGAAGAAAAACAGTCATAGCTGGAAGCCATTTGAGATCCACCGAAGCCAGGGGTTCAAATGGAGGGCCCTAAGTACAACCGCCAAATCCCAAGGAGCCACAGGTGGGATGAAGGGAGGCTGAATCCGGAGGACGAACTGGAGGAAGGTGCGGATATCAGGAAGAGGATCAATCCTTTGCTGGAACCAGACTAATAAAACCATAGAGACATGCACCTTCAGTCAGGCTAGGCAGAAACTGAGATCTAAACCCGCTTGAAGGAAAGCCAACACTCTGGAAACACAAAATACCTGGGGATCGTAACCTCTGGGATGACACCATTGAAAGTAGGTATGCTACACTCCTGGCAGAGGCTGGTTTATGTGCTCTGAGCCTAGTGTCAACTACAGAGCTGAAAAAACCTTTGGACTTTAGGAGGGATGTCTCAAGAGCTACGTCGTCAAAGACAGACAACCCAGGTCCGGGTAAAGGCAAGGACCTTGAGACAACAGGTCCGAATGTTGAGGCAACAGCAACAGAGTGTCGATGGAGAGACTCTGAAGATCTGAGTACCAGCAACGTCAGGGCCACGCTGGAGCCACCAGCAGTACAGTGCCTCCTTCTTATATGAACTTCCGAATTATTCGAGGAAGCTGAGAGAGTGGAGGAAATAGGTATGCCAATTGGAAGGTCCACTTGACTGACAGAGCGTCTACCAAGAGTGCCCTGGCATCTCTTCTACTGGCCCCATACACAGGCAGCTTTTAGTAGTGTCGGGATGCCATTAGGTCTACCTCTGGGTGGCCCCACTTGTCCACTAGTTGAAACACCTCTTGGTGAAGAGACCATTCCCCTGGATGCACGTCGTAATGGCTGAGAAATTCTGCTTCCCAATTGAGACTCCCGGAAGGAACACTACTGATATGGCTGTGAAATTACCTTCTGTCCATGTCAGAATGCATGACTCCGAATGCCTCCTTGATAGCCACAGCCCCAATATGTAAATCGGGAGGGCTGATTCGACAGCTGTCCAACTGTCCTGAAAGGAGTGCAGATCGGTCACTGTACTTCAACCCTGGAGACTGGAATCCGGGGTCAGGATCACCCATTCCAGGATCCAAAAGGTTGTTAGATGAACTGTCTGGAGCCACCAAGACAGAGACATACGCATCTCCGGAGAGAACACCATCATCTGAGACTTTATCCGATGGGGTAATCCATTCCAACTAGAGAGAACTGGCTTCTGCAGAGGCCTGAAATTAAACTGGGCATATTTCACCATGTCGATGGATAAAATGGATCCCAGAACCTGCATCGCAGAGTGAATGGACCCTCTGCAACTGTGAAGGCCTCTGCATACCTGCATCTACAGTGCGGAAATCTTTTCAGCAGTCAGGAAGAGCCTCTGCTGTCCAATAGGGCTCCAAGATGAAACATTTTCTGAGAGGGAGACAGGGAGGATTATTTCAAATTGATTAACCTTCCGTGCGTCTGAAAACCAGTAATTGTAAGTTGCAGACGGTGGTGGAGCACTTCTGGAGAACCCGCAGGAGGTTGTCCAGAGATGGTAGCAGATGGGCACCCTGTCCCCAAAGATGGGCCGCCCTGATAGCCATAACTTTGGAAAAAACTGAGGTGCTGTGGAGGGACCAAAAGGCAGGGCCCGAAACTGGAAGTGTTGCTATTGTATAGCAAACCTGGAGATAATGCTGGCGAGAGGACGCTATAGGCAAATGTATGTATGTATCCTGAATATCCAGTGATACAATAAAATCCACAGGTTCCATAGCCAGTAATATGGAGCGTAGGGTTTCCATCCTGAACCGTAGCACCCTGAGGAATTTGTGCGGGGATTTGAGGTTGAGGGCAGGCCAATGAGACCCATTCTGCTTTCGAACCAGAAAGAGAGTAGAATAACCACCAATCCCCTGTGGAGATAGCGGGACTGGCACAATAACCCCTGCTTGCAGCAGGGATTGTATGGCTTTCTGGATCAGTAAGTCCCTGTTCATGTCCGAAAGAGGGCCGGTGCAGAAAAGCCGGTGATGAGGTCTTCTAAAGAATGAGAGGACCTACCCGTGAGAGTCCATTTCTCTTACCCAAGTCCCTGTGGTCGTTTGACACCCACACTGGGCGAACTGAAGAAGTGGGCCTCCCACCCTGGGATCCCCAAGAGGGAGGCCCTTCCCATCATCCTGAGAGTATATCCTTGGACTTGGAAGCAGGACGTCCTCTACTCCAGGTCTGTTTCTTGGGTTTGACAGCCTTTCTGGAAGCTGATGGCCTTGGGAAGGCCTGACCTTTGGGGTTACGCTCGCAAGCGGGTCGATGGTCGGCCGGTGTGCACGCGCAATGTGCGTGCACGAGCCCCGGAGCGAGTGAGAACTTCACTCGCTCCGGGGCTCACTACAAAGTGGGGCAGCTGTCAATGTTGATCGACAGCTCTCCCCGTTTTGTAGGTGGGGAGGGGGGGTGGCTGGACAAACGGACGCATTCCCGAAGGAACGCCTGCAATTTGTGGGCGGCCCTACTGACCTCATTCGTGAGGTCAGTAGTGAACTTCCTGCTCTATTAGAGTAGGAAGTTCACTCAGGCTTGCGGGAGCCGAGACCCTACCCACAAGGGTCTCGCTCTGTGGGTGACCACAAGGTGGTCACCCACAGCTATGCGAGTGGCCTGGAGGCGGATTTTTGAAGAAAAGAAAAATCCGCCCTGATTCAGAGCGAGTGCTCGCAAATAGCGAGCGCCTCAGAATCAGGCCCAGTCTTCACCTCCTGTGGAGGGGACTCAGGGTTAGAGACATCTGCAATCTCTCCGTCATCAGATGACATCTCAGACTGTGAGATCTGTGTGGACTGTGATGATACCATAGGACGCTTAGATGGCTTTACGGCTTTCTCCCCCAGCAACATGTCTGTAGAGCAGTAGAAGTAGCATCCAGGCTTTGACATCTACCCATGGTGGGGGCACAGGAGGAATCTGCATAGTAGTAATCTGTTGTGGTAATTCCTGAGGGAAAAACAGACCGCTGTGGTAACCCCATAGAGGGGAAAACAGCTGCACCGCTAAGCGGCCCGCAATAGTAGCCAGGAAAAAGGAAGCCCATAGGGGGTTCCTGCACAGGGACCGGGACATTAGAAGGGCCTAGTGGATTATAACACCTTGCACATAATCCATCCTGTACCGTCTCCTCCTCTCTTAGCACGTGCCACACTTAACCTGCAAGACAGCAGAGTGGGTGCAGCAGAGCGTACTTTATTGTCTCTCTCAGACGTAGCTGTAGGGAAATATCACACAATTTAGCACTGGGTATAATGCAAACACTGAGTATGTATGATACTAGTAGGAAGGCAAAATACTGATCCTTGTCTGATGCTTGGGCAAGCTGCAGGAGCACACTGCTCAGATATGGCACAGTGCAGCACACAACAGTATGTGACCATTCTCACAAATACTTAGCTTTATATATGTGAGATGTCAGAAACAGAGAAAGGTATAGACATATACTGACACTGACTGTGGAAAAAATAGACACAGCACTAGCATAAGTGACATACAATGTAGAAATGACCCTGCACAATGACACTACAATCAACTACGCAGACTCAGTGTCTGGTAGGCAATAGTGCTACATACACTGACCCCAAAAGGGAGAGGTAAGCAGGAGGACTGGGCACACGCTGGCCAGAGAGAGCTGAGACTTTGCCACCAAGAAAATGGCCGCCGGAGACCTCAGAGGAGACGTGCCCGTGGGAGGAGAGCAGCTCAGCAAAGCCAGACCGCAGTAGAAAGGCGCAGTTGAGCTGTGGGGAGGAGCCGCTACACCGGGAAGGCTGCCTCCCCTAGCCGGCAATTAACTCCCGCGACGCTGGTTCCTGCGCCAGCTTCAAGTCCCTGGTGGTCTAGTGGAAGCGCAGGGTATGTAGTGCCTGGATCAACCGCCGTCATCTCCGGTCTGTCCTGTGAGACCCAGGAAAGGTCTGCTAACATGCGGATCACCACCGCCAGTGGTGATCTGCCTTACCTGTCCTATGCATCCGGCCGCAGTCCAGGGAGTTTCCGTGAGGTCCGGTTAAACAGCCCCACCTGTGTCTACAGTGACCAGACTCCAGCCGGGCACCACACGAAACTGAGGTGCCTCTGGCTCGGGGTGGGGTATAGGGAGAAGCCCGGTGCATCCTGTGAGTAAAAATGTAACTGCGTGGTGCCCGGATGTCCAAGCCATCACCTACAGCCCAAGGTCTCCCTGTGGAACCTATGGACCCTGAAGAAGAAAGATACAGTTGCAACTTCCCTGTTCTCTTGTCTGTGCTATCCATGAACTGTAATAATACTCAGTGTTACCTGGTAAGATTACTCTCTATACCGAGGTACCTCAAACTAGCACATTTCATAGATAGAGTGGGGAGGAGACAGGTCAGATCTCTGGGTTTGTAACACACAGTGACATGATGTGAGGGGGAGAGCATGAGTATAATAGGGGCTGATGGCTCCTGATGTATGAGATACACCAGAGAGTGTGGTGAGGAGACTGGTCAGATCTCTGGGCTGGTATCACACAGTGACATGATGTGAGGAGGAGAGGAGGAGTATAATAGGGACTGATGGCTCCTGATGTATGAGATACACCAGAGAGTGTGAGGAGGAGACTGGTCAGATCTATGGGCTGGTAACACACAGTGACATGATGTGAGGAGGAGAGCAGGAATATAATAGGGGCTTATGGCTCCTGACTCCCCCCTGGACAGATACATGTCCCTCATTAGTTTGTAGTGACAGAGGAGGGTGTAGGATAAGAGATTGTTGTAGTGACTGAACAAGGAGAATATGTGACTGTTTTCTGTAATAAGTGTTTATTACTCACCTGTGCTGATATCTGTAGGGCTTTCCTCCTCCTTACACTGCAGAGCATCCATCACATATGTATCTTCTACCTTTATATTAGCCAGACTTTCACCCTAAGTTACCCACAAAACAATAAAACAACAGTTAAAAATTGTCAGATTTAATTACTTCACATTAAGTAAAATAATTCTGGTTAATAAGACACTTATCTATGCATCATATAGTGACAGTCACTGTTGTGTTTTAGGGTCTCACCAATATACAACTACCTGATGCTCCTGTGGGACCCTGTGATTCTCCTCTGTACAATCCTGGGAATAAAGAGGATGGGGACATCTCTCTGGGGTATTTCTGTTACTGGGTCCATCTGTAGGAGACACACAGTGACTGAGTACATTGTATATATGTGATTATCAGATGATGTGTGTGTATATAGGAGGCCCCCATACCTGCTCTCCCCTCTACAATAAATGACAGTCTCCTCTTACCCAGTGATGTGAGGGGCCGGTGATTCTCCATCATCACGTCCTTGTACAGATCCCTGTGTTCCTCTATATACTCCTCCTCCTGCATGGAGACATAGACAGTGACATCCTGACACCTTATAGGAACCTGACACACACAATGATACAGTCATCACCCAGACACATCCCCTGGTGTTACTGTATAATGTCCCATTCCCAGCAGTCACCTCTCCAGTCATCACCCAGACACATCCCCTGGTGTTACTGTATAATGTCCCATTCCCAGCAGTCACCTCTCCAGTCATCACCCAGACACATCCCCTGGTGTTACTGTATAATGTCCCCTTCCCAGCAGTCACCTCTCCAGTCATCACCCAGACACATCCCCCGGTGTTACTGTATAATGTCCAATTCCCAGCAGTCACCTCTCCAGTCATCACCCAGAAACACTCCTGGTGTTACTGTATCATGTCCCATTCCCAGCAGTCCCATCTCCAGTCATCACCCAGACACATTCCCTGGTGTTACTGTATAATGTCCCATTCCCAGCAGTCACCTCTCCAGTCATCACCCAGACACATCCCCTGGTGTTACTGTATAATGTCCCATTCCCAACAGTCACCTCTCCAGTCAACACCCAGACACATCCCCTGGTGTTACTGTATAATGTCCCATTCCCAGCAGTCACCTATCCAGTCATCACCCAGACACATCCCCCGGTGTTACTGTATAATGTCCCATTCCCAGCAGTCACCTCTCCAGTTATCACCCAGACACATCCCCCGGTGTTACTGTATCATGTCCCATTCCCAGCAGTCCCGTCTCCAGTCATCACCCAGACACATCTCCTGGTGTTACTGTATAATGTCACATTCCCAGCAGTCACCTCTCCAGTCATCACCCAGACACATCCCCCGGTGTTACTGTATCATGTCCCATTCCCAGCAGTCCCGTCTCCAGTCATCACCCAGACACATCTCCTGGTGTTACTGTATAATGTCACATTCCCAGCAGTCACCTCTCCAGTCATCACCCAGACACATCCCCCGGTGTTACTGTATAATGTCCCATTCCCAACAGTCACCTCTCCAGTCATCACCCAGACACATTCCTGGTGTTACTGTATAATGTCCCATTCCCAGCAGTCACCTCTCCAGTCATCACCCAGAAACATCCCCTGGTGTTACTGTATAATGTCCCATTCCCAGCAGTCACCTCTCCAGTCATCACCCAGACACATCCCCTGGTGTTACTGTATAATGTCCCATTCCCAGCAGTCACCTCTCCAGTCATCACCCAGACACATCCCCCGGTGTTACTGTATCATGTCCCATTCCCAGCAGTCCCGTCTCCAGTCATCACCCAGACACATCTCCTGGTGTTACTGTATAATGTCACATTCCCAGCAGTCACCTCTCCAGTCATCACCCAGACACATCCCCCGGTGTTACTGTATAATGTCCCATTCCCAGCAGTCACCTATCCAGTCATCACCCAGAAACATCCCCTGGTGTTACTGTATAATGTCCCATTCCCAGCAGTCACCTCTCCAGTCATCACCCAGACACATCCCCTGGTGTTACTGTATAATGTCCCATTCCCAGCAGTCACCTCTCCAGTCATCACCCAGACACATCCCCCGGTGTTACTGTATCATGTCCCATTCCCAGCAGTCCCGTCTCCAGTCATCACCCAGACACATCTCCTGGTGTTACTGTATAATGTCACATTCCCAGCAGTCACCTCTCCAGTCATCACCCAGACACATCCCCCGGTGTTACTGTATAATGTCCCATTCCCAACAGTCACCTCTCCAGTCATCACCCAGACACATTCCTGGTGTTACTGTATAATGTCCCATTCCCAGCAGTCACCTATCCAGTCATCACCCAGAAACATCCCCTGGTGTTACTGTATAATGTCCCATTCCCAGCAGTCACCTCTCCAGTCATCACCCAGACACATCCCCTGGTGTTACTGTATAATGTCCCATTCCCAGCAGTCACCTCTCCAGTCATCACCCAGACACATCCCCCGGTGTTACTGTATCATGTCCCATTCCCAGCAGTCCCGTCTCCAGTCATCACCCAGACACATCTCCTGGTGTTACTGTATAATGTCACATTCCCAGCAGTCACCTCTCCAGTCAGCAGCTGAATGATCTTGTTGGCGAGTTCCAGGATCTTCTGGTCATTGTGTCTCTCATGTATCAGTGAGTGAGGTGGAGGCACCATGATGGGGCTCTGGGTCCTGCTCAGTCCTCCTGACACACAGGGATGGTTGTTGGGTGTCTCACACTCACCGGATGTCTTCTTCACTACTGTGTAATCCTGTGTATTGGGGGAGACATCAATTAGGACGTAAAATAAAAAATTTTGGTGTTATAATTTTTAGTGGTTAATTGTTAAAATTGTGTAAATGTTCACATGCCAATAAGGCCCTGTGTCCTCTGTCTATGGCCGACTCCCATAGATGACTCATATGCTTTGTACAGAGTAGTGCAAACAGCGAGAGGATACTGTAGTGGGTGCTCAAAGAAAACAGGATGATTCAGACCAGCCGCCCACTACACATGGCAGAGACTGCGACAGAGGTAGACTGAGACTAACACAATTGTTACTATAAAGGATCTCACAGAAGCTAATGGGCAAAAATAAAATTCACATGTACTCACATGATATCCTAAATGTGTCAGCCTGAGTGCATTACAGAGAACAGAATTAGAAGGGAAAGAGCATCCCAGGATACCTTACCTCCCCAGTCATGTCCCTGTATTATTACTATAGATATAAGTGATGTCACTGTGACACTCCCAGATACCCTCACCTCCCCAGTCATGTCCCTGTATTATTACTATAGATGTAAGTGATGTCACTGTATTATTACTATAGATGTAAGTGATGTCACTGTGATACTACTCCAGATCCCCTCACCTCCCCAGTCATGTCCCTGTATTATTACTATAGATATAAGTGATGTCACTGTGACACCCCCAGATCCCCTCACCTCCCCAGTCATGTCCCTGTATTATTACTATAGATATAAGTGATGTCACTGTGACACTCCCAGATCCCCTCACCTCCCCAGTCATGTCCCTGTATTATTACTATAGATATAAGTGATGTCACTGTGACACTCCCAGATCCCCTCACCTCCCCATTCATGTCCCTGTATTATTACTATAGGTATAAGTGATGTCACTGTGACACCCCCAGATCCCCTCACCTCCCCAGTCATGTCCCTGTATTATTACTATAGATATAAGTGATGTCACTGTGACACTCCCAGATCCCCTCACCTCCCCAGTCATGTCCCTGTATTATTACTATAGCTATAAGTGATGTCACTGTGACACTCCCAGATCCCCTCACCTCCCCAGTCATGTCCCTGTATTATTACTATAGATATAAGTGATGTCACTGTGACACTCCCAGATCCCCTCACCTCCCCAGTCATGTCCCTGTATTATTACTATAGATATAAGTGATGTCACTGTGACACTCCCAGATCCCCTCACCTCCCCAGTCATGTCCCTGTATTACTATAGATATAAGTGATGTCACTGTGACACTCCCAGACCCCCTCACCTCCCCAGTCATGTCCTTGTATTATTACTACAGATATAAGTGATGTCACTGTGACACTCCCAGATCCCCTCACCTCCCAGTCATGTCCCTGTATTATTACTATAGATATAAGTGATGTCACTGTGACACTCCCAGATCCCCTCACCTCCCCAGTCATGTCCCTGTATTATTACTATAGATATAAGTGATGTCACTGTGACACTCCCAGATCCCCTCACCTCCCCAGTCATGTCCCTGTATTATTACTATAGCTATAAGTGATGTCACTGTGACACTCCCAGATCCCCTCACCTCCCCAGTCATGTCCCTGTATTACTATAGATATAAGTGATGTCACTGTGACACTCCCAGATCCTCTCACCTCCCCAGTCATGTCCCTGTATTATTACTATAGATATAAGTGATGTCACTGTGACACTCCCAGATCCTCTCACCTCCCCAGTCATGTCCCTGTATTATTACTATAGATATAAGTGATGTCACTGTGACACTCCCAGATCCCCTCACCTCCCAGTCATGTCCCTGTATTATTACTATAGATATAAGTGATGTCACTGTGACACTCCCAGATCCCTTCACCTCCCAGTCATGTCCTTGTATTATTACTACAGATATAAGTGATGTCACTGTGACACTCCCAGATCCTCTCACCTCCCCAGTCATGTCCCTGTATTATTACTATAGATATAAGTGATGTCACTGTGATACTCCCAGATTCTCTCACCTCCCCAGTCATGTCCCTGTATTATTACTATAGATATAAGTGATGTCACTGTGACACTCCCAGATCCCCTCACCTCCCCAGTCATGTCCCTGTATTATTACTATAGATATAAGTGATGTCACTGTGACACTCCCAGATCCTCTCACCTCCCCAGTCATGTCCCTGTATTATTACTATAGATATAAGTGATGTCACTGTGATACTCCCAGATTCTCTCACCTCCCCAGTCATGTCCCTGTATTATTACTATAGATATAAGTGATGTCACTGTGACACTCCCAGATCCCCTCACCTCCCCAGTCATGTCCCTGTATTATTACTATAGATATAAGTGATGTCACTGTGACACTCCCAGATCCTCTCACCTCCCCAGTCAGCAGGTAGATGATCTCCAGGGTTAGATTTAGTATCCTCTCAGTCATGTGAGTCCTGTCTGTGTCCATCCTCAGTGATTTATACAGGACACGTCTCACCCTCACGTGACTTCTAGTAAAGACTCTCTGGTTCTTCTTGTGTCTAGTAATAAATATAATAATCATCACAGATTACATGCATCTCTGAGTAATCAATATATTATAATAAATATCACAGGGTATTTGTAATATATACTTATTAAGTCCTTATCTTCCCTGAGCGATTTCACACACCTGATACACACTGATCACTATACACAGGTCACACTGATAGCACACTAATCATCAATATACAGAGATAACCAGTGATTACTACACATAGTATAATATACACAGGTACAGAACACTATATAACAAGATATTTCCCCAGGCCAGATCCCTCACAGCCCACCCACCTTTTCCTCCTCATTCCACCCTCAGGTCATTCTCCCCAGTAACCTAGGATAAAGTCTCTGCCCCCGTCATCTCACCCTACTTCTCTGCTCCCCCTTCCCCAATATACGCCTTCCGATAGCGCACCACATCTCCCAGCCTCTCTCCCCCACTACTGCCCTATTCCTCTGTCTCCTAATATCTGGGCGACTTGTGTACAATCACCCATCTTATTTTCTCTGCTACCACATCTGCAATTATTACTGAGTGTCAGCAGTGTTGTACAGTCTCTGACTCCGCAGCTGTAGTGGGACCTGTCATGCTGGAATTCAGTTTTTCTACCACTGTAGGATGTACGATGCATGTGTGACAATCATGCCGGCCATGTTTATGTAGCATTGAGAAGAGGCAGAAGCATTTCTAGGGGCATAATCACTTACACACTGAAGATCTACATGCACTGTCATCATTTCCTGAGGACTGGAGCTGGGAAACGCTGGTCCCCTACACACAGGGCAGTAATAGAGACAGTGCTGGGAGCAGAGGGAGCTCCAAACAGGTTGTGATACATTTCACTGGTGATTCTGTGAGGAGACCTGGCAAACATGCACTGTTCCCTAAGGACTGGCACTGGGAAACGCTGGTCCCTTACACAGAAGGTACTAAGCACCCTTTACACCAATACCAATACAAAGCCCCAGACAGGTGAGGACTCAGCAGGGCCTATTACAGAGGACGTCTGTGCATCTTATACATCACCCGGTGTACACTATGGTGTCTCTCTGTGTATTCTGTCACTTCCACACTAATAACCACCTACTGAGGGTACTGACCACCAGCTACAGATGATACGTTCTGTATGGGGGGTCTGAGTGCACCGGACACCTCCCTTTCTCTATAGTCTATTACCCATCGAGCAGTGATTGCTCCACCTGTATTATATGTAACACCAGGGTCTGCTCTACCTGTATTATATGTAACACTAATAACCACCTACTGAGGGTACTGACCACCAGCTACAGCTGCTACGTTTTGTATGGGGGGTCTGAGTGCACCGGACACCTCCCTTTCTCTATAGTCTGTTACCCACCGAGCAGCGACTGCTCCAGCTGTATTATAGTGACACCAGGGTCTGTTCCAGCTGTATTATATGTAACACCAGGATCTACTCCACCTGTATTATAGTAACACCAGGGTCTGCTCTACCTGTATCATATGTAACACTAGTGTCTTCTCAACCTGTATAATATGTAACACTGGGTCTGCTCCACCTGAATTATATGCAACACCAGGGTCTGCTCCCCCTGAATTATATGCAACACCAGGGTCTGCTCCCCCTAAATTATATGTGACACCAGGGTCTGCTCCACCTGTATCATATGTAACACTAGTGTCTTCTCAACCTGTATAATATGTAACACTGGGTCTGCTCCACCTGAATTATATGCAACACCAGGGTCTGCTCCAACTGAATTAAATATAACACTAAAGTCTGCTGCAACTGCATGATGCAGCACCACAGACTGCTCCACCTGTATTATATATAACACTAGTGTCTGCTCCACCTGTATCATATGTAATACTAGTGTCTTCTCAACCTGTATAATATGTAACACTGGGTCTGCTCCACTTGAATTATATGCAACACCAGGGTCTGCTCCAACTGAATTAAATATAACACTAAAGTCTGCTGCAACTGCATGATGCAGCACCAGACTGCTCCACCTGTATTATATACAACACTAGTGTCTGCTCCACCTCCATCATATGTAACACTAGTGTATGCTCCACCTGTATAATATGTAACACTGGGTCTGCTCCACCTGAATTATATGCAACACTAGGGTCTGCTCCACCTGAATTAATATAACACTAGTCTGCTGCAACTGCATGATAATGCAGCACCACAGACTGCTCCACCTGTATTATTGTAATAGGGTCTGCTCCACCTGTATTATATGTAACACTGGAAGCTGATCTACTTGTATGACAATAACACAGCACTATAGACTGATCTACATGTTTTATGATAATGAGGCACCACAGTCTGCTCCCCCTGTACCACAACAATAATAATAATATAATAATGAACACCGTTACCTGTTACTACTATACACAGCAATGACCACTCTCTGCCTCTCACCCGGAAGCTGCTGTTTATAGAAGACACGCCCCTCTGGATAACCACGCCCCGCCCCTCTCATCTCCATGTCCTATGGCTACTGTCTGCCCCGCCCCTCCTATCATTCCCCCCATGGCGGTGATTGGCAGCAGCGAGTAACCAATCAGTCGGCACAAAGCGTGAAGGACGTACTGTAACTTAGCAGCCATCTGCCCCTACAGCTCACAGCTTTATCACTAGAGTAACAGATGTATAGTCTAATGGTGTCCTCATGTACGGTGACCGGCGGCCATATTCTCATAGTCTCCCAGTCACAGAGCAGGGGGGCGGGGCCACAGGGGTTTTAGCTGCCATTTTGTCATAGATATTCCTGACAGCCGAAGTCAGGTAAAGTGTTCTGTATATATTATATTATTATTATATAGGGGAGAGGGGACTGTACAGTGATATATGTGGGGGAATAACACAGCTCCCAGCACACACTGATATGTGATATTATTATATAGGGGAGAGGGGACTGTACAGTGATATATGAGGGGGAATAACACAGCTCCCAGCACACACTGATATGTGGTATTATTATTATATAGGGCAGAGGGGACTGTACAGTGATATATGAGGGGGAATAACACAGCTCCCAGCAAACACTGATATGTTGTATTATTATTATATAGGGGGGATGGGACCGTACAGTGATATATGAGGGGGAATAAAACAGCTCCCAGCAAACACTGATATGTTGTATTATTATTATATAGGGGAGAGGGGACCGTACAGTGATATATGATGGGGAGTGACACAGATCCCAGCACACACTGATAGGTGGTATTATTATTATATAAGGGGAGGGGACCGTACAGTGATATATGGTTGTTTCTAGATCCAAATTGGCAGAAGGACCATCATGCTTTCTTAAATGGAAGAGCATAAAACCCCTTCAGTAGCCGTACCTGGAAGTAACGTGAATGAGGGCGGAAGTGGAGATTTCTGCCCACACTTTCCACAAAAATAAGAAAATTGTCTCCTTGCGAGCACGGTGGCTCGCCACATGAATATATTCCCCCTCTATGCCCACTTGGATGGTAGGGAATGACGTTGGACACTGGCAGATTACGTCATCATACATCTACAGAAGGGGATTTATCTCTTCACTTTCTTAAATGCTCATCCCTTCCATTGCCTGGTCCCACTGCCCACCAGCACTGGGACCCCTTACACTGCTATCTGGCCCACATTTTCATAGTTTCCACATCACACTGCCATCTACCCCACATGCCCCCAGCTTCACACTGCTATCTGGCCCACATGCCCAAATCCTCCCGTTCATAGTGCCATCTGCCCCACATGCCCCTAGCTTCCCCCTCACACTGCCATCTGTCCCACATGCCCCCAGCTACCCCCTCACACTGCCATCTGCCCCACATGCCCCCAGTGCCTTCTCTAACCTTAGTCTCTTCCAATTCAGCCTGCAGGACCCGGGGACTCTGTGTGTGAAGCGGTCACGTGGTTTGATCACATGATCTGATGCCACCTGATGACGTCAGAGGGTACGAACCAATACCCTGCCAATCACACCCTACTTCCGGGCTGTGCGCACCATCATTCTTTTGAGCTGTGCATTCCACACACAGGAAATGTGATCTCATCTGCAGCTTCCAGGTGTCCGTCAAGAGTGAAGCGTGAAGAAGGCGACGTCTCTGTGTTCTGCAGCACCAGGTAATGGTGCTCTACTCTATAGGGGGAGCAGCCTGTGGCATCCTGCTATACAGAGGGAGCAGCCTGTGGTGCCATTCTATACACAGAGAGCAAACTGCGGTGTCCTACTATGCCGGGGGAGCAGCCTGTGGTGTCCAACTATGTAGGGGGAGTGGCCTGTGGTGCCCCATTATATGGGGGGAGCGGCCTGTGATGCCCCACTATTCAGGGGAATCGGCCTATGGTGCCCCACTATGTGGGGGGATTGGCCTGCGGTGTCCTGATATAAGGGGTAGCGGCCTGTGGTGTCCTACTATACATTGTGGAAAGGCCTGTGATGTCCTACTCTACGGGTTCAGCGGCCTGTGGTGTCCCACTATACAAGGGTGCGGCCTGTGGTTCCCCAATATATAGGGGGAGTGGCCTGTGGTGCCCCAGTATTCAAGGGGAGTAGCCTGTGCTGCCCCACTATACAAGGGGATCGGCCTGTGTTACCCCACTATACAGGGGGAGCGGCCTGTGGTGCCCCACTATACAGGAGGAGTGGCCTGTGGTGTCCCACTATAGAGGGGGAGCAGCCTTTGGCGCAATACCGTACAGTGGGAGCAGCCTGTGTTTTCCTGTTAGTACTATTATACAAGGAGAGCAGTCTGTGGTGTCTTGTTACTATTATTATACAGGGGGAGCAGCCTGTGGCGCCCTACAATACACGGGGAGCATCCTGTGGCGCCCTGTTATAAACTGGTTGCAGCCTGTGCCGCCATACTATACACAGGGAGCAGACTGCGGTGTCCTACTATGCAGGGGGAGTAGCCTGTGGTGCCCCATTATATGGGGGGAGCGGCCTGTGATGCCCCACTATGCAGGGGAATCGGCCTATGGTGCCCCACTATGTGGGGGGATTGGCCTGCGGTGTCCTGCTATGCAGGGGTAGCAGCCTGTGGTGTCCTTCTATGCATTGTGGAAAGGCCTGTGATGTCCTACTCTACAGGGTCAGCGGCCTGTGGTGTCCCACTATACAAGGGTGCGGCCTGTGGTTCCCCAATATACAGGGGAAGTGGCCTGTGGTGCCCCAGTATTCAAGGGGAGTAGCCTGTGCTGCCCCACTATACAGGAGGATCGGCCTGTGTTACCCCACTATACAGGGGGAGTGGCCTGTGGTGCCCCACTATACAGGGGGAGTGGCCTGTGGTCCCACTTTAGAGGGGGAGCAGCCTTTGGTGCAATACTGTACAGTGGGAGCAGCCTGTGCTTTCCTGTTAGTACTATTATACAAGGAGAGCAGTCTTTGGTGTCCTGTTACTATTATTATACAGGGGGAGCAGCCTGTGGCGCCCTACAATACACGGGGATCATCATGTGGCACCCTGTTATAAGCTGGTTGCAGCCTGTTGCGCCATACTATACACAGGGAGCAGACTGAGGTGTCCTACTGTGCAGGGGGAGCAGCCTGTGGTGTCCAACTATGCAGGGGGAGTGGCCTATGGTGCCCCATTATATGGGGGAGCGACTTGTGATGCCCCACTATACGGGGGGATTGGCTTATGGTGCCCCAGTATGCGGGGGGATTGGCCTACAGTGTCCTACTATGCAGGGGGAGCGGCCTGTGGTGTCCTACTATACAAGGGTGCGGCCTGTGGTTCCCAATATACAGGGGGAGTGGCCTGTGGTGCCCTATTATACAAGGGGAGTAGCCTGTGGTGCCCCACTATACAGGGGGAGCGGCCTGTGGTGCCCCACTATACAGGGGGAGTGGCCTGTGGTGTCCCACTATAGAGGGGGAGCAGCCTGTGGTGCAATACCGTACAGTGGGAGCAGCCTGTGGTTTCCTATTATTATTATACAGGGGGAGCAGCCTGTGGTGTCATGTGGTTATAGCTGCAGAGTAATAATAACAGTAATGAGTGGTCAGGGAATAACACATAGTAGGTATAACACGTATGTATATACCAGAAGCAGGGGAAGAATGTGTGAGAAGGACACAGACAGGCCATGTAACAAAGGGCTGCACTCCCTGAGCTGAGACTGTCTGTCAGGGCGTCTTGTTATCCTGAGCAATAGAGACTCTCTCAGAGACAGCCAGTGGCTGTGACAGTCCCCAGATCCTCAGAGTGTCACTGATTATCCTCCAGGACATGTCTCACCCTTTGTTTGTCCCCTGGGCTGCCTACTGTCCTATCCCTGTGTTATTAACCTCTTCTTTTCCCTTCCCCCTCCCCTGTTTTATTGCCACCTCTGTACAGCTGTTACACCTTCTGTTATGCGCTCTGTATTCCTACGTTAGTTCCCCACACCCAAAACTGCACCCATTCTGCTCTACTGTGTACTCCCCCCTCACACCCCTGTAGGACCTCAGTATAGTCACAGATTCTCTCAGTTCCGGAATAAATGTAACACAAAAATAAAAATCCCAACATCCCTAATTAGTGTGTTTGTAAAAGATTCACGTGGAGCAAATTGGACCAAATATGTGTCTGGGAGGAATAAGACCCCCGGCCAGGAGAGGAGCATTGGTGTAACCTTATACAGTACAGCGTTGTGTGACGGCCTCTGAAGAGCCTTATGGGGCTGGGTCACAGGAACCTCTGACAGACACTGACCAGAGCTCTATGGCTGGGGGGAAAGGGGAGACTTACTGGTCACTCAGTGTTACATGTCTGACTGTGTTACATGTTTTCTCTGTGATATTTATTATATTTATTCCTAGACAGTCCTGCTGTGAGGAACCAGAGTCTTTATTACACATCACACATTCTGTATTCTCACTGATTCACTGAGGATGGACATGGATGAAAGTCACAGGACTGAGAGGATCTTACATCTCACCCTGGAGATCATCTACCTGCTGACTGGGGAGGTGAGAGGGCCTGGGAGTGTCACAGTGACATCACTTATAGCTTAAGTAATAATACAGGGACATGACTGGGGAGGTGAGGGGATCTGGGAGTGTCACAGTGACATCACATATCTATAGTAATAATACAGGGACATGACTGGGGAGGTGAGAGGGCCTGGGAGTGTCATAGTGACATCACTTATATCTATAGTAATAATACAGGGACATGACTGGGGAGGTGAGGGAATGTGGGAGTGTCACAGTGACATAACTTATATCTATAATAATAAAGAGATGTGACTTGGGAGGTGAGATCTGGGAGTATTACAGTGATATCACTTATATCTATAGTAATAATGTAGGGATATGACTGTGGAGCTGACAGGGATCTGGGAGTGTCACAGTGACATCAAATATTTATATTAATACAGGGACATGACTGGGGAGGTGAGGGGATCTGGAAGTGTCACAGTGACATCACTTATATCTATAGTTATAACCCAGCAGCAGGTAGCTAGCTGGTATAAATTTTTTTTAGTATAAGTCTCACAGTCCTCACTGGAGTTGGGATTTAGTACATTGCTTGCATTATGTTCTTTTCTTTATGTCACTGACAAAAGTCAGATCTGCATACTATATATCTACATTTTCCTGTATATAGGAGATCGTTACAAGACTTGATATTGTGAAAATTCTTGTATATTATGCAAAGTTATTACCTGAATAAACAGCCCCATTTAGGTGGTTTAATTGACCTTCATACATGTCTCCCCTAATACACAGGATTACACAGTAGTGAAGAAGACATCCAGTGAGTGTGAGACACCCAGCAGCCGTCCCTGTGTGTCAGGAGGATTAAGCAGGACCCAGAGCCCCATCACGGTGCCTCCACCTCACTCACTGATACATGAGAGATACAATGACCAGAAGATCCTGGACCTCACCAACAAGATCATTCAGCTGCTGACTGGAGAGGTGACTGCTGGGAATGGGACATTATACAGTAACACCAGGGGATGTGTCTGGGTGATGACTGGAGAGGTGACTGCTGGGAATGGGACATTATACAGTAACACCAGGGGATGTGTCTGGGTGATGACTGGAGAGGTGACTGCTGGGAATGGGACATTATACAGTAACACCAGAGGATGTGTCTGGGTGATGACTGGAGAGGTGACTGCTGGGAATGGGAAATTATACAGTAACACCAGGGGATGTGTCTGGGTGGTGACTGCTGGGAATGGGACATTGTACAGTAACACCAGGGGATGTGTCTGGGTGATGACTGGAGAGGTGACTGCTGGGAATGGGACATTATACAGTAACATCAGGGGATGTGTCTGGATGATGACTGGAGAGGTGACTGCTGGGAATGGGACATTATACAGTAACACCAGGGGATGTGTCTGGGTGGTTACTGGAAAGGTGACTGCTGGGAATGGGACATTGTACAGTAACACCAGGGGATGTGTCTGGGTGATGACTGGAGAGGTGATTGCTGGGAATGGGACATTACACAGTAACACCAGGGGTTGTGTCTGGGTGATGACTGGAGAGGTGACTGCTGGGAATGGGACATTGTACAGTAACACCAGGGGATGTGTCTGGATGATGACTGGAGAGGTGACTGCTGGGAATGGGACATTATACAGTAACACCAGGGGATGTGTCAGGTTGATGACTGGAGAGGTGACTGCTGGGAATGGGACATTATACAGTAACACCAGGGGATGTGTCTGGGTGATGACTGAAGAGGTGACTGCTGGGAATGGGACATTATACAGTAACACCAGGGAATGTGTCAGGTTGATGACTGGAGAGGTTACTGCTGGGAATGGGACATTATACAGGAACACCAGGGAATGTGTCTGGGTGATGACTGTATCATTGTGTGTGTCAGGTTCCTAAAACGTTTCAAGATGTCACTGTCTGTCTCCATACAGGAGGGGGAGTGTATAGAGGAACACAGGGGTCTGTACAAGGATGTGATGATGGAGAATCACCGGCCCCTCACATCACTGGGTAGGAGGAGACTGTAATTTTTTGTACAGGGGAGAGCAGGTATGGGGGCCCACTATATACACACATCACATGATAATCACATATATACAATGTACTCAGTAACTGTGTGTCTCCTACAGATGGACCCAGTAACAGAAATACTCCAGAGAGATGTCCCCATCCTCTTTATTTACAGGATTGTACAGAGGAGAATCACAGAACCCCACAGGAGCATCAGGTAGATGGGATTTAGGGTCTCACCAATATACCCAAGTGACTGTCACTATGTGATCTGTAGAGAAGCTGTGTGTGTCTTATTAACCACAAATCTGCTACTTACTGTGATTTCATGAAATCTGACATTTTACAATGTTGCTTTATTGTTTTGTGGGTTATTTAGGGTGAAGTTCTGGCTGATATGAAGGCAGAAGATATAGAGGGAGAAGAAGAGACGTTTGTGACTGATATGAAGGCAGAAGATACAGAGGGAGAAGAAGAGACGTATGTGACTGATATGAAGGCAGAAGATATAGAGGGAGAAGAGACGTATGTGACTGATATGAAGGCAGAAGATACAGACGGAGAAGAAGAGACGTATGTGACTGATATGAAGGCAGAAGATACAGAGGGAGAAGAAGAGACATATGTGACTGATATGAAGGCAGAAGATACAGAGGGAGAAGAAGAGACGTATGTGACTGATATGAAGGCAGAAGATACAGAGGGAGAAGAAGAGACGTATGTGAGGGGTGATCAGCAGTGTAAGGAGGATGAATTCCCTACAGATATCACCACAGGTGAGTAATAAAGCCTTATTACAGAAAGGAGTTGCATATTTTCCTTGCACTACAACACAGAGCCATAACTAGTTATGGGCGACTAGTTCCGGTGCAGAGGCTTTGTGGGCAGAACTGTCTACCCCGCTGGCCCTTGTTCCTGGTTAGCAGGGTTCCTACAGCCAGGACTGCTACTGGATCACCCGCAGAGTGTCCTGTGGACTGACTGGCTCCCTGGCCAGTATGTGCAGCCAATCGGACGTCCTTAGGACGGTCATTGTTGCACTTACTGAGGCAGTGTGTTACACTCCTTCTGCATGACGTAATGGTGTTGCACGCTCAGTGGACGGGGCCGGCACGTACAACCATGCCCTGCTACGACAATCCCTAATTCTACACGCTCAGCCAAAGGGCTTGGCCTGGCCTATTGATACTACATCGGATGATATGCGGAATATTATTGCTCAATTTGCGATTAACCTGTTTCTTTGAAATTTTAATTATATTTAATTTTTGTTTAATGATTTGTTAACTTATGTAGAGCGGTTTTGGGCTGGTCCCTGCTGCATTATATACATTTCTTTATCATCCATCTGGGGGACACCTTACATCTGGGTTATATATAGTGATGGATAGAGTCGGGCACTAGCTAATTGAAAACTGGCTCCCACCCCTATATAACTCCTCCCTTTCCACCTTAAGCTCAGTCTTGTGTATAGTGCCTTTGGAGTAAGGCACTAGCTAGATAGGTCCTAGCTTTTGGTTAGGTTGTATTTCTTTATGTTAATGCTTTGGATTTGGGTGTTTAGTTCCTGGAGACAGGCGATAAGCACCAACAGAGAGGGAGTTATATAGATTAGAGGGTTTGTGTGAACCTGTATCCCACTCTAAAGACGACCACTGACAGAGTCACCAAACTACCATGTCCCTGGGTCTCTCTCCATGCCAGACATACATCTGAGGGGGCTGCAGGCATAAAGGTCATATATGTTACTAGTAAATGACTACTGCACGTGTATTCGCGCAACGCTGACATCATCAGGCCAAGCAGCGGACGCTTGAGGCTATCTCACAGGTGTCCGGAATTAGCAGGACTCGGCAGCCGGCCACGCATCCACCCCCCTGGTATTTATTTTGATTAAAATACAGGCTGCTGCAAAGCCACAGCATCTGAGGTCTGGGGGAAGTCAGAGCAGGCACTGCGTGATGGAGGCCTGACAAGCTAAGCCGTAACCCTGGAGTTTTACTATGTGCAGTTACCCTGGTGTTCTGGGCTTTCTATACAGTATGTATAAGCATAGTTACTGCACTGTTGTCACTGATAGTCAGGCAGTATCTTAAACGGGTGTGTGTGTGTATGAGTGTGTGTATATGACAATTTATTTTACCTTTGGTTTATAGGCAAAGAATTTGGTCTTTTGGGGCCGGGGTGTTTTTGCATTTAAACAAGTGGGTGAATAAGACTCTACATTTACCTCTGTATTTTCTATTCATTCAGGGCTACACTTTTCCTATCGGAAGTTAGGTAGCTGAATTATTGGAGTAGACTTGTCTTTCTTTCTCAGTATGGATAAGCCAGAAAAAGGTTTTAAAAAAAAACAAAAAAACAAGTCACTGTTTATACTTATTCGAAGTGTCTCCTAATTGCGGTCAAGCCCGGGTTTGGCTAGACCTTCCCAGAGGCGCGGAGTCTAGCTCACTTGGTGGTTTTCTCCAGCGACCCCTGCAATTGGGATTTGGTTTTACGCTGCACCAAGTGAGCAGGTCGCCGCCCTCTGGACAACTACCTTGGAGTGACAGAAGACTGATATATTTATATATATATATATATATAACTACCACAGGGAACACTAAGAATTCAGTAACACAGGGGAACTGCTAGTACTGAAACACTGGGACTGGATACTCTAAGATGTTCCGGAGACGTACTGAATGTGCAGGCATGAAATTATAGTGAGACAGGAACAAGGTACACGAAGATGCCACTTGGTGGTGCACTGGAGGTGTAGACGGAACTTGTACCGAACACAGGGACAAAGTACACAAGGATGCCACTTGGGGGCGTATTGGAGGTGTAGCTGAAGACACTCAGGGTGAACTTGTATTGAAGTTGGAGACTGGATACACAGAGGTGCGACTTGAGACACTCGGAATGAACTTGTACTGAAGCACAGGGATGAAGTACACAATGGTGCGTACTTTGTACATTATGGCATGTATTTAGTTCATGAAGGTGCGGCTTGAGACACTCGGGATGATCTTGCACTGAAGCACAGTGATGAAGTACACAATGGTGCATACTTTGCACACTATGGTGTGTATTTAGTACACAGAGGTGCGACTCCGGACACACCAGCAGATGACTTGAAAGTGTACACAGTGGTGAGTATTTGTACACAGGTGCGACTCCGGACGCACCCGCAGAGCACTGGAAAGGATACACAGTGGGGCAACTTGAGACACAAAGGATAAACTTGTACACAACGTGGGTACTGAATACACAGAGATGTGACTGGAGACACACAGGAAGCCAGGAACTTGTACGGAACATGAGGACTGAATACACAGAGTTGTGATTGAAGACACACAGGAAGCCAGGAACTTGTACGGAACATGAGGACTGAATACACAGAGTTGTGATTGAAGACACACAGGAAACCAGGAAGACTGAAGAAAGAAATACGGCCTCTGGAACATGAGACGGTTGTCACAGGGAAAGACTATGTGCACTCATACAGCGATGTTGAACAGCAACTTCCTGTTGCAGGAGTTAGACCTAAACACCCCTAGGCAGCTGGTCATTGGATCATGAGATCAGCTGGGAGACTAGCAGGGCTGCCATTGGAGATGACTGATCAGGTGAGATGAACCAACATGGCTGCACCCATGCCTGCTAACACAGGAGTCAGGAAGTCCAAACGGACCCCAGGGAAAATCCTCAGCCATTACCAGCCACTACCACAGGCATCTGAACGCCTCGGAGCCTAAAGACACCAGTTCATCAGTGAGTAAAGGCTGATCCCAGGCCGGATCCTGACAGTTCACAGGTAAATCCATCACCAGGATGTTCGGCTGAACAGTCGGTGGTGCCTGATTGGGCCAGGTCTAAGGTGGATGCCATAGGTGACATACGTTACTTTCAGGAAAATTATATGACACCCTGTGCTCAAGCTCCTCCTTTGGCTGATCCCTTGGTAGAGCCCAGATGGGCCTAGAATATGGGAACGATGACTCAGGTGGCGAAATCCCGAAATAAATTGGGGCCACAGCCATTCAAAAGTGGTCACATTCCTCTGTAGATTTTCCTGTAGAAGAAGCTTCAGCTATTTCTTCACAGGAAGAAGGGGAATTGGATTATGACTGGGAGGACACCTCAAACTAGCGCAGTTACAGGAGGTGGCTACGCCAGAGACTAGCGCGGCTACAGGAGGCGGCTATGCCAGAGACTAGCGCAGTTACAGGAGGCGGCTATGCCAGAGACTAGCGCAGTTACAGGAGGCGGCTATGCCAGAGACTAGCGCAGTTACAGGAGGCGGCTATGCCAGAGACTAGCGCAGTTACAGGTGGCGGCTATGCCAGAGACTAGCGCAGTTACAGGAGGCGGCTTTGCCAGAGACTAGCGCAGTTACAGGAGGCGGCTATGCCAGAGACTAGCGCAGTTACAGGTGGCGGCTATGCCAGAGACTAGCGCAGTTACAGGAGGCGGCTTTGCCAGAGACTAGCGCAGTTACAGGAGGCGGCTTTGCCAGAGACAAGCGCAGTTACAGGGGGCGGCTTTGCCAGAGACTAGCGCAGTTACAGGAGGCGGCTATGCCAGAGACTAGCGCAGTTACAGGGGGCGGCTATGCCAGAGACTAGGGCAGTTACAGGGGGCGGCTATGCCAGAGACTAGCGCAGTTGCAGGAGGCGGCTATGCCAGAGACTAGCGCAGTTGCAGAAGGCGGCCATGCCAGAGACTAGCGCAGTTAGAGGAGGCGGCTATGCCAGAGACTAGCGCAGTTGCAGGAGGCGGCTATGCCAGAGACTAGCGCAGTTGCAGGAGGCAGCTATGCCAGAGACTAGCGCAGTTGCAGGAGGCGGCTATGCCAGAGACTAGCGCAGTTGCAGAAGGCGGCCATGCCAGAGACTAGCGCAGTTGCAGGAGACGGCCATGCCAGAGACTAGCGCAGTTGCAGGAGGCGGCCATGCCAGAGACTAGCGCAGTTACAGGAGGCGGCTATGCCAGAGACTAGCGCAGTTACAGGAGGCGGCTATGCCAGAGTCTAGAGCAGTTACAGGGTGCGGCTATGCCAGAGACTAGGGCAGTTACAGATGGCGGCTATGCCAGAGACTAGGGCAGTTACAGATGGCGGCTATGCCAGAGACTAGGGCAGTTACAGATGGCGGCTATGCCAGAGACTAGCGCAGTTACAGATGGCGGCTATGCCAGAGACTAGCGCAATTACAGGAGGCGGCTATGCCAGAGACTAGGGCAGTTACAGGAGGCGGCTATGCCAGAGACTAGGGCAGTTACAGGAGGCGGCTATGCCAGAGACTAGGGCAGTTACAGATGGCGGCTATGCCAGAAACTAGCGCAGTTACAGGAGGCGGCTATGCCAGAGACTAGCGCAGTTACAGGTGGCGGCTATGCCAGAGACTAGAGCAGTTACAGATGGCGGCTATGCCAGAGACTAGTGTAGTTACAGGTGGCGGCTATGCCAGAGACTAGTGCAGTTTCTTTTTTTAAACGTAAGAACAAACATGTTTTGGTTTTCCCAGAATTTTCTTACTTTGAGGAAATAGTAAAGGGATCCTGGTTACAACTGAATTAAAAATGTCATATTCCGAAAAAATGTAAGTGTCTTTATCCTATTTCAGAATAGGATACCAATGAATGGGAAATACCACCCATGGTGGATGCTCTTATTGCTAGGTTGGTTAGGTTCCTCACTACTAAGAATGAGGCTGTTCTAAAATCTTTGTTCACCTTGTCAGGAGTATCGCTGCGGCCAATTCTGGCCAGCGTCTGGGTGATTGAGGCTATCTGTCCCTGGATGAATCGGATGATTACTGGTTTTCAAACCGGGGATGAATCTGAAGCTAACTCCTTGGTTGATCAGATTTCGGAAGCTCTAACCTATATAGATGACGCTTTATTAGATACTATTCAGATACAGTCTCATATTTCAGCCTTAGCTGTTTCTGCCAGGCGTTCGCTTGGCTCAAAACATGGAAGGCAGACATAAAATCAAAACATGCTCTAGAGGCATTGTCTTTTGAAGGAAGGTCTTTGTTTGGTCCAGAATTAACAAAAAATATTTCACAGGTTACAGGAGGTAAAAGTCCTTACCTTCTTGTAACTACACCTAAAACAAAAACTCTTAGGTTTTGTTCCTTTCGTAATGAAGGTAAGGGAAGATTTCAGGCTTTCCAAGGTGCACCTAGAGGTCTACAAAGAGGGACCTTTAGGGGACGAGGTGGTTCCGGCACCAGTCGACCTGCAGCTAAGCCAGCAGGGAGATCCACATGACTGTCATGGGACTGGGACCCGTCCTCTGGTGGGAAGTCGCTTACTCAAGTTCCAGGAAACTTGGATTCAATACAATCCCGATTTTTGGGTAAGTCATATAGTCACCAGGGGTTACATTTTGGATTTTGAGGGTCCTGTTCCAAGAAGGTTCTTTTCAACTCCTCCCTGTTGATGGTTGCAGAAAGGCGGCTCTCAAGCAGGCAATTTCTGCGCTTTCCATTCCGGAGAAAGTATTCAATTTCCAGCACTACAAGTAGTTCTGGGGTTTTACTCTAATCTTCATTTAGTAGACAGACCGGACGGGTCATTCCGACCCATTCTCAACCTCAGGGACTTAAATGTTTATCTTCACATGGAGAAATTCAAGATGGAGTCAATAAGGTCAGTCATTTGTTCTATTGTAAGAAGAAGATATTCTGGCTTCCATAGATATCAAGGATGCCTACCTACCTCCATATTCCTATATGGCGGGATCATCAGCATCTTCTGCGGTTTGCAGTGCAGCATCAACATTTTCAGTTTCAGGCTCTGCCATTTGGTTTGGCCACCGCCCCCACAGTCTTTATAATTATATTCCTACTCAGGAGAGAGGGATTATATGTGTCTGCTTATCTAGACTATTTGTTGCTAAGGGCTCCCTTAATAGCTCTATTGAAACAACATATTCAGTTTACTTTAGGCATGCTCCAGAGATTCGGCTGGATCATCAACTTTCCCAAATCAAATTTAATTCTATCTCAGAGGATGGTATTTTTGGGTCTTCTCTTCGACACTCAGTGTCAGAGTTTCTGCCACAAGCAAAGATTCAGGATCTTCAATCCAGAATAATGACCATTTACAGTTATCTCATATCTCTGTTCTAAGGGCTATGCAGGTAATGGGGAAAATGGTAGCTTCATTAGAAGCTGTTCCTTTTGCCAGATTTCACGCCCGACCTCCACAGAACCAATTGTTTCATTGATGGATAAAACCAGACCCTCGATTAAACAATCAGATGTTCAGATTATCTCTGCAGATCCGGCAGTCTCTCCGCTGGTGGCTGGAGGATGCAAATCTGAACCAGGGTTGCCAATTGTCAGTAAAAGCTTGGACCGTTGTCACCACAGATGCCAGCATTACAGGCTGGGGGCAGTGGTTCTGGACAGACTTGCAGGGTGTATGGTCTGCCCAGGAAACTGCTCTTCCTATTAATATATTGGAACTAAGGGCAATTTGATATGCATTCATTCAGGCTCAATGCTATCTAAATAATTTACCAGTATGAATTAAATCAGACAATGCCACAGCAGTTGCATACATAAAGAAGCAGGGTGGCACACGCAGGTGGCTGGCAATGAGGGAGGTTTCTCACATTCTTCATTGAGCAGTAAATTGGGTTCCAGTTATTTCAGCAGTTTACATTCAAGGGGTGGACAACTGGGAGGCAGACTTCTTAAGTCACCACAGTCTGCATCCAGGGGAATGGGAATTACACCAGGAGGTGTTTGCAGAAATAGTTGCCAGATAGGGATCTCCAGAAATAGATTTAATGGAATCTCATCTCAACAAGAAGCTTCCAAGGTACGGATCTTGGTCCTGGGATCCTCAGGCATCTCTGGTGGATGCCATGACAGCACCTTGGCTGTTCCAGCTGGGTTACATATTTCCACCTCTGCTAATGTTACCAAGGGTAATTCACCGAATTCGACAGGTAGGCTGGACGGTTTTTCTGGTGGGTCCAGGTTGGCCGCGTCGTCAGTGGTACACAATTCTTTGGACCATGTTGGCAGATGTTCCCTTTGTGGATAAGCACCCGTGTGTGGTTCTTCTTTTCTATTTTTTGTGTTTTGTTAAATTATGTGGATGTGGTGATATCCAGACAGGATTGAGACCTATTTGGGCTGCTGAGCACAGATTGGTTGAAACCCACTAGCTTTGTCTTTTATTTGGATGTTCTTCTTTATCTGCCTCCACATTCAGATCTGTTGCTTCAGGGTCCATGCCCGTCACCCCAATTTGCATCGCTTGGCTTTGACGGCATGGTTCTTGAATCCAAAATTCTGAGGACCAAAGGGTTTGCAGAATCTGTGGTGAAAACCATGATACAGGCTTTTAAACCAGTTACTTCCCAGATTTATCATCGTATATGGAAAATATATATATCTTGGTGTGACCAACACAAGTTCATGCCTGAAATATTCCAAGTATCTCACCTCTTGTCCTTTTCACAAGAGGGATTTGGTAAGGGTCTAAGATTGTCCTCTATTAATGGACAGATTTCATCCCTGTCGACTCAAAGGAAATTGGCCACCATTCCAGAAGTTCAGACTTTCTTACAAGGAGTTCTTCGCATGCAGTCTCCTTATATACCTTTAGTTTTGGAGGCACCATTGAGCCTTTGGAGTCTGTAGAATTGTGATATCTCACTCTGAAGGTGATTTTCCTTTTGCCCATTTCCTCGGCCAGGTGGGTATCGGAATTAGCGTCTCTTTCTTGTAAATTTCTGCTTATTTTTTTCCGCACTAAACCTTCCTTTCTGCCAAAGGTGGTATCGGCTTTCCACATTAACCAAGATATTGTCCTTCCGGCTTTCTGCCAGTATTCAGTGACTAGTGAAGCTTCTTCCTTATCACTGTTGGATGTGGTACATGCGTTACGCATTTACTTGGACCATACTGCATCTATGAGGTGTACGGAATCATTGTTGGTGTTGATTGATGCACCAGAGAGGCTGGCCTGCTTCAAAAGGGTCCATCGCCAGATGGGTCACTTCTGCCATTAGGCAGGGATATTTGTCCTCCAATGTGACAGTTCCGGCCTCAACTCGATGCGTGCTGTCGGAGCCTCTTTTTTACCGCTTCCATACATTTGGCGCAAGCGATGCCAGTGATGGGCGGAAAATTCTTATTTTTCAGTCCCGTGATTCTGTAATATTCTGAGAGGTAGAACAAATGGAAGAATTACCCCAGTGACTCATCTTTATATTACACCTAACAGCTCAATATCTTTGGTTTATCACCCTAATGCAAGCCTGGCCAACCTATGGCTCTCCAGCTGTTTGAAACTACAAGCCCCAGCATGCCCTGCCACAGTTTTGCTATTAGGGAATGCTAAAACTGGCAGGGAATGCTGGGATTTGTAGTTTCACAACAGCTGGAGAACCACAGGTTGACCAGGCCTGTCCTAATCAGTCACAGTGACTGGCTTATTAAATATCAACCTGCTGCACATAATAACGTGTCACAGTGACTGGCTTATTACATAGCCTGCTGCACATAATAACGTGTCACAGTGACTGGCTTATTACATATCCGCCTGCTGCACATAATTACGTGTCACAGTGACTGGCTTATTACATATCAGCCTGCTGCACATAATAACGTGTCACAGTGACTGGCTTATTACATATCAGCCTGCTGCACATAATAACGTGTCACAGTCACTGGCTTATTACATATTAGCCTGCTGCACATAATGTGTCACAGTGACTGGCTTATTACATATCAGCCTGCTGCACATAATTACGTGTCACAGTCACTGGCTTATTACATATCAGCCTGCTGCACATAATAACGTGTCACAGTGACTGGCTTATTACATATCAGCCTGCTGCACATAATAACGTGTCACAGTGACTGGCTTATTACACATCAGCCTGCTGCACATAATAACGTGTCACAGTGACTGGCTTATTACATATCAGCCTGCTGCACATAATAACGTGTCACAGTGACTGGCTTATTACACATCAGCCTGCTGCACATAATAACGTGTCACAGTGACTGGCTTATTACACATCGCCCTGCTGCACATAATAACATGTCACAGTGACTGGCTTATTACATATCAGGCTGCTGCACGTAATAACGTGTCACAGTGACTGGCTTATTACATATCAGCCTGCTGCACGTAATAACGTGTCACAGTGACTGGCTTATTACACCTCAGCCTGCTGCACGTAATAACGTGTCACAGTGACTGGCTTATTACACCTCAGCCTGCTGCACGTAATAACGTGTCACAGTGACTGGCTTATTACATATCAGCCTGCTGCACATAACGTGTCACAGTGACTGGCTTATTACATATCAGCCTGCTGCACATAATAACGTGTCACAGTAACTGGCTTTTTACATATCAGCCTGCTGTACATAATAACGTGTCACAGTGACTGGCTTATTACATATCGGTCTGCTGCACATAATAACGTGTCACAGTGACTGGCTTATTAAATAGTCTGCTGCACGTAATAACGTGTCACAGTGACTGGCTTATTAAATAGCCTGCTGCACATAATAACGTGTCACAGTGACTGGCTTATTACATATCGCCCTGCTGCACATAATTACGTTTCACAGTGACTGGCTTATTACATATCAGTCTGCTGCACATAATAACGTGTCACAGTGACTGGCTTATTACATATCAGTCTGCTGCACATAATAACGTGTCACAGTGACTGGCTTATTACATATCAGCCTGCTGCACATAATAACGTGTCACAGTGACTGGCTTATTACACATCAGCCTGCTGTACATAATAACGTGTCACAGTGACTGGCTTATTACATATCAGGCTGCTGCACATAATAACTTATATTACCTATTGTGAATAGTTCAAACAAAATAACTACATTTATTGAGAATGTTACACGTTCATATTAATTATCGCAAGTGGTAAACGATGTTTCGGAGCTGAAACATAACAGCAATGTTTGATCACTAATTACTAACCCAACTTTTGCACAAATGGTTTTATTTTAGTTGTTTTTATGTCTCTGCAATAGTAGGACAAATGGATTAAATAAATGATTTACAAAATACATATATTATGTTATGTGGGAACTTGTTCTGATTTCATTTTACTGTAAGTACCAATAAAATGTGAATGTTGGTAAAGTAAAATATATGATCTATAGTGCATCAATCAGCAAAGCTCCCCTTGTCTCCTTTCTTCTCCTGTATTATATTTATTAGTGTGAGCAGTACCAGCCCCAAAGTGTTCTGCATAAGGTTGTACGAAGCACAAACCTATGGGAATAGGGGTGAGATAAATAGTGATTAATGACACCTTTGTTGTGGTATTCTTGGTTAACTATTTTATTTCTACTAGATGGACCCAATACAAGGAATACTTTGGAGGAGCATCTCACGTGGTCTCATTTAAAATTAGAAGATAGGAATATCACACGAGGGTCTCCAGAAGAAAACCACGTTACCCTAAATATGCATCCAGCACTTCACAGTGCAGATATACCATCTGATCCCTCTATTCTTGAGGAATGTTCCCCTGGTAACTCTCATATTGCTTCACAAAGTATAGATCATGGCAGTGATACAATAATGTCCTCTTCTGAATTTCAGAATTGTTTTACAGATAACATAGTTGAGACTAGTCACATAGGTGAGAGGCCATTTCCATGTTCTGAGTGTGGGAAATGTTTTACTCTGAAATTATATCTTCGTAGACATGAGAGACGTCACAAAGGTGAGAGGCCATTTCCCTGTTCTGAATGTGGGAAAAGTTTTTCACTAAAATCATATCTTGTTAGACATAAGAGAAGTCACACAGGTGAGAAACCATATCCATGCTCTGAGTGTGGTAAATGTTTTGCACACAAACATGGTCTTGTTATTCATGAGAGAAGTCACACAGGTGAGCTGCCATTTTTATGTTCTGAGTGTGGGAAAAGTTTCCCACGAAAATCAGATCTTGTTATACATGAAAGAAGTCACACAGGTGAGAACCCATTTTCATGCTCTGAGTGTGAGAAATGCTTTGCACAGAAATCACATCTTGTTATACATCAGAGAACACACACAGGTGAGAAACCATTTCCATGCTCTGAGTGTGGGAGATGTTTTACACAGAGCTCACAACTTGTTAGGCACAAGAAAAGTCACACAGGTGAGAAGCCATTTTCATGCTCTGAGTGTGGGAAATGTTTTATCAGCAAATCAGCTCTTGCTATACATGAAAGAGTCCACACTGGTGAAAAACCATATCCATGCTCTGAGTGTGGGAAACGTTTTAATGAGAAATCACGTCTTATTATACATCAGAGAAGTCACACAGGTGAGAAACCATTTTCATGCTCTGAGTGTGGGAAATGTTTCACAAATAAATCCACTCTTGTTGCACATCAGAGGAGTTACACAGGTGAAAAACCATTTCCATGTCCTGAGTGTGGGAAAAGTTTTACACAGGATTCCCAGTTGATTATACATCAGAGAAGTCACACGGGTGAGAAACCATTTCCATGCACTGAGTGTGGAAAATGTTTTACAAACCAGTCATCTCTTGCTAGCCATAAGAAAAGAAGTCACACAGGTGACAGGCCATTTCCATGCTCTGAGTGTGGGAAAAGTTTTACACAGAAATCACAGCTGATTATACATAAGAGAAATCACACAGGTGAGAAACCATATTCATGTACCGAATGTGAGAAATGTTTTAAACTTAAATCTGATCTTGTTGGGCATCAGAGAAGTCACACAGGTGAGATGCCATTTCTATGCTCTGAGTGTGGGAAATGTTTTTCACGTAAATCACATCTTGTTCAACATCAGAGAAGTCACAAAGGTGAGAAACAATTTCATTGTTCTGAGTGTGGGAAATGTTATACACATAAATCAGCTCTTGTTGTACATAAGAGAAGTCACATGGGTGAGAAGCCATTTCAGTGTTCTGAGTGTGGGAAATGTTTTATACAGAGATCAGATTGTGTTAGACATCAGAAAACACACACAGGTGAGAGGCCATTTCCATGTTCTGAGTGTGGGAAATGTTTTATACAGAAATCAGATCTTGTTAAACATCAGAGAACTCACACAGGTGAGAAACCATTTCCATGTTCTAAGTGTGGGAAATGTTTTTCACAATCATCTGTTCTTATTAAACATCAGAGAAGTCACAGGTGAAAACCAGCTGTTGTAAGGCATGAGAAAGTCACAGTTTAATTTCCTTAATTGGTAGGCCTGAAACGGGCATGTTTTAAAATGTTACATTTAAGATAACTAATTACATTATTTTTTTTATAGCACCTTTCTCCCAATAGGATTTAAAACACTTTGCATATTTGTATAAGGTGAGACAGCCATCTTGGATCTTGGATGTGCTCAGTTGCTATTCTGAGTAATCAGTCACATCAGTCCATGCCCCTGTTGGAGCTTACAATGTAATTCCTCATCACACACCAGGTTCCATTTTTATCAGAAGCCACTTAACCTACCAGTCTGCCTATGAGGTTTGTGAGAGGAAGCCAGAGTTACTAGTGGAAACACAATCAAGGAGAGAACATATAAACTCCACACAAATATGAATAGTACCTTACACCCCAGCACTATGATGCAACAATTCTAACCACTATGCCACCATGCATAGTAAAAATACTTTTGATTTTAAATGTAAATGGAATAAAAACAATGAAATGTACAGTCTACTCACACAGGGTAATTACAGCACTGAGTTATGGAGGGCAATTCAAAGTTCCTATCACACAGTATATTAACATGGTATAAAATGACTATTCACATATATTAATGACATGTTATCAACCAGACTGGAACAGATTAGGCATGTGTGGAATGTATTGCAGTTTCCTTATTCCATTATACACCCGTAGCAGAAACCCGTAGGTCCTGCTCTCTGGGATTACAGCTGTCATAGGATGATGCATTGATGCCACAAGCTCTGTAGTACTGTGTAGATAGGCATTGTCTGCACTAACCCCTCCAGCCATAATCTGCCGGCTATGGAGCCTTGTGATGGCTTGTTGTGCTGAAATAGCCCGTTTCCATCTGAATGCATGACCTGAATGGGTGTAAATGATCTGCAAGGATAGTTAAATAGCATCTGCCAGTCAGTGATGTCTGCAGATGTATCAGGGATCAATGGTTGGCATAACTTCCTCACAGCACTAAGGCCTTGGCTGTGATTCCCACCAGAGCCCTAACTGCAGTCTGTATATTCATCCCATGCTTGTGTGCATTTCCTCTGGGTACTCTGGTTTCCAGCCACAATCCAAATATATACTGGTAGGTTTTCTGTCTCCCGACAGAAGGCGACCCTATTGTGTCTGTGTTTAATGTGGTAGAGAATATGGATTGTAAGCTCCACTGGGGCAGGGAATGTTGTGAAGGGCCAAATCTATGTGTGCTATATACTAACTGGTGATACAGAATAACCCCCCCCCACACACACACACCATAGCAGAGCAATGAACACCCTGGTCTTTCCTTTGTTATTTTGTAGTGTCCATTGCCTTGTGGGGTTTTCCTATTCATCTGTATGATACAGTTGGAACCTCCAGTGATCTTGTGTGCAGTGGTGGTAATGAGCTCAGGCGGTGTGCAGAGCCTTGTGCCCTGGGGTCAGCAATGTGGCCGGATTAGGGCATCAGCTGTTATACCACATAGAGGAAAGGGAACGTCGCACTGTACAAATGCTGATATTGTGGCTCCAGGATACATTATTGATATTAGCTGCATCAATGTTGCATGCCGGGTGTATATTACAGTGTTGTCTATGGTTGCCCAGAGTATTTTGTTGGCCACGGTGGTGTTGCATGCTGGATGTCTTCCCTGATGTTGTGTAGACGTGTACACCATTGTAACTTACACATAAAAATTTACATTTCATCTTAATTTTGGAGATGGAGTCACCTATCAAGCTTTGTTCAGTCACTTATATCATGATACGCTGACATCTTCCTGCAAACTATATGTGAGGGCAGAGTCAGGGACTGAGCTAATTGGGACCTCCTGCTGTCCTATGATGATCTGTACAAAGGCAGAGCAATCCTCTGTATAGTCTTGTCTGATCGCTATAGGAATATCAGCTGCTCTTATTCATAACTATCAGTAACTGAGAGATCGGTATACATACACTGAGAGATCTGTATATATACACTGAGAGATCTGTATGTATACACTGAGAGATTGGTATATACACCAAGAGATCTGTATATATACACTTCCTGTCACAAGATGTAACACACCTCTATTTTCTAGTTTTTATTGAAATGTAAGTTCAGGGAATAACCTGGAATGGTACAAAGCTGGTGACTGCTGGGGGGTAAAGAAAACAGTTTTGGTTAGCAAAAACTGAAATATATTGTGAATTTTGGAGGTATAAAAAGCCTTTATCAGAGAAGAACTGATGGGCTTAAAACCTACAACTATTTTACAGCAATGATAAAGAGGCTGCCTGTGCTGGGCACCACCACCAGCTACCGAGGGCTGGGCACCACCACCAGCTACCGAGGGCTGGGCAGCACCACCAGATACCGAGGGCTGGAAGGTCTTATAGACCAAAGAATAGAAATTCTGTCAATTAAAGCTGGCATTTTGTGAGATACTGTTGAGCTGTCTTGAAAATGATCCATAAGGTATCTAAACATCGACAATAGGGATGTGATACCAAATCGCCTGTCAAAATGCTGTCTGGTGGTAATAAACTATTGCTTCTTTAACTTAAGTGGGTGCTTTTCCTAAATTAATACTTGAACATAGCAGAATATACATTATATATATATAATTATTGAGTGCCGTGGATTTAAGCCTGCTGTATAAAGTAACATTTTGTCTTGCACCCCATTTCCCCATATGTAACCTATTTTAATACACAATAACTGCTGAAATTGTATGTACATGTAACAGTCTCACTCTCAACGCCACTTCTGGTAATCTAATGCGCTTCACCCTGGTATGCACACATGCCTCCTCACCTCTGGGTCTTCCTCTAGTAACATCTCACTCCCAACACCACTTCTGGTAATCTAATGCACTTCACCCTGGTATACACATATGCCTCACCTCTGGGTGTTCCTTTAGTAACAATCTCACTCCCAACTCCACTTCTGGTAATCTCTAATGCGCTTTACCCTGGTATGCACACATGCCTCTTCACCTCTGGGTTTTTCTCTAGTAACAATCTCACTCCCAACTCCACTTCTGGTAATCTAACGCGCCTCACCTGGTATGCACACATGCCTCCTCACCTCTGGATGTTCCTCTAGTAACAATCTCACTCCCAACACCAATTCTGGTAATCTCTGTTAATGCACCTCACCCTGGTATGCGCACATGCCTCCTCACCTCTGGGTCTTCCTCTAGTAATCTCACTCCCAACTCCACTTCTGGTAATCTCTAATGCGCTTTACCCTGGTATGCACACATGCCTCTTCACCTCTGGGTTTTCCTCTAGTAATAATCTCACTCCCAACTCCACTTCTGGTAATCTAATGCGCTTCACCCTGGTATGCACATATGCCTCCTCACCTCTGGGTGTTCCTTTAGTAACAATCTCACTCCCAACACCACTTCTGGTAATCTCTGCTAATGCACCTCACCCTGGTATGTACACATGCCTCTTCACCTCTGGGTGTTTGTCTAGTAACAATCTCACTCCCAACTCCACTTCTGGTAATCTCTGCTAATACACCTCACTGTGGTATGCATGCATGCCTCCTCACCTCTGGGTGTTCCTCTAGTAACAATCTCACTCCCAACACCACTTCTGGTAATCTCTAATGTGCTTCACCCTGGTATGCACACATGCCTCCTCACCTCTGGGTTTTCCTCTAGTAACAATCTCACTCCCAACACCACTTCTGGTAATCTCTGCTAATACACCTCACCCTGGTATGCACACATGCCTCCTCACCTCTGGGTCTTCCTCTAGTAATAATCTAACTCCAAACTCCACTTCTGGTAATCTCTGTTAATGCGCCTCACCCTGGTATGCACACATGCCTCCTCACCTCTGGGTGTTCTAGTAACAGCCTCACTCCCAACACCACTTCTGGTCATCTGTAACGCGCCTCACCTGGTATGCACACATGCCTCCTCACCTCTGGATGTTCCTCTAGTAACAATCTCACTCCCAACACCAATTCTGGTAATCTCTAATGCGCTTCACCCTGGTATGCACACATGCCTAATCACCTCTGGGTGTTCCTCTAGTAACAATCTCACTCCCAACACCACTTCTGGTAATCTGTGCTCATACATTACCGCCTGGTGTGCACACATGCCTCCTCACCTCTGGATGTTCCTCTAGTAGCATTCAGAGCTCACAAATAAGGAAAGTGGTATAAATGTCACTTCTGGTTAATTTGGCTTTGTCTCAGTGCTACTTTACCCATGAGGTTGTGCACGCGTTTCACAATAAAATGAAGATTCAACCAAACCCCCAGTAATAACAAATATACTTACTAAAAACATGTCTTAACAGTTGCATAAAGTGTACAAGATAATTAAACACAAACACAATGCACATAAACAAGCTATAATACAAAATACTTAAACAAATGACATAAGCATCTATCACTAAGTTCTCCCCAAAAATATAATAATAAGCATAATCACATCATCAAATTATCTTAATAAATAGAAAAAAAGTAAAATTAGTTAAAAAGTACACTGATATGAGATAGATATTAGATATATATGAGATGAATAGATATTAGATAGATTTGAAAAAAATATATATTAGATATGAGATAGATGAGATGAATAAATATTAGATAGATATGAGATTAATAGAATCATATTCATTATAAAGGGCTCAGCATCTCTTAAACTAAATATTATAATCAATTGAGATACTTTTTGCCCAGCTACAGTTTAGGGTTAGTTTGATTGTATAGTTGCAGTATTGTCTGATATTGTGTTACACTGTAGAATGAGAAAAGTGAGACTATTCCTTTATACATAACCATATTGTATTAATTCTATGTACTAGTTATTCGGGGGATTGTTATTGTACTACTGTTTAACTTGTTTTCTTCTTTGTAAACCCTGCAATTGTGTACATGTTTTTTTATATTGTAATAAATAAATTAAATATAGAATAATCTTTGTAACATGAGTATCTAATTTTATGGTCTTACCCCCATGCACTTAGCATTTATGTTATCATTTGTTATATATGGTGCTAGGTAATATACAGAATAATCCCGACAATGGTCTGCAGATTCCGGGCTTTATTCAGATTGAGGCGGAAATCCAATCACAATATGTGACTTTTTTTAAAAAAAGTTGATTTCTGCGACCTATCCAGACTCAGCCGTTATCACTGATCCCACTCATGTTCCTGCCTCAGACGTGGCTGCGTGCCGCTGGAGGCGGGGTTTCACTATGAGCACTAACATTGCTAAATATTGCGGCATACAAGGGAATTATACTGCAAGTAATGGATGGAGAGTAGAAAATAAGCACCCAAGTGGCTTGAAGCAAAATTTACCCTAGGAATCCTATCCAAAATTATAAATGATTGCACATATCCCGTGATTAGTAGAAAAACCACATCAGACATGTAGATACAGAATTCTGGAAATCTACTGTCACAATCCAGTGCAAGGAATTCCCCCAGGCAGGGAGCCGGGGGGATAGCATGGCTAGGAGGCAGCTAGAGAAGTGACAGTACTAGTTCCCTCAATAAAGGTCAGTCCCAGGTGTTGGCTAGATCTAACCAGAGGCGCAGAGTATAACCCACTCTGTGGTCTTCACCAGTGACCCCTACTGTTGGGATTTGGGTTTTGCCGCACTGAGTGAGCAGGTCACGGCCCTCTGGTTAGGTACCTGGGAGTGACGGAGACTAGGTACTGACACTAGTATAATGAGTGGATTATGCACTGGTATGCTCCATGAATCATTGCAGGATTCAGAGGCAGGTTACACCAGGAAATTACACAGGAGATCCAAGCACAGAATACAAGGTGACAAGGACTAATGAAAGGTCAGATACTGGATGCTCTGGGTTACTCAGGATACAGGGTAGTGTTCAGACACTCTAGATCCAGTCGCGGAATGGAGATTACTGTTCAGGTAACTCAGAAGCGGGTTAGTGCATAGACACTATAGATTCAGTCATGGAATACAAGTAACTGTACAGGGAACAGAGATGCGGGTGAGTGAACTTGCTACACTGTATATCCAGTCACAGAATACAAGTAACTACAGGGAACACAGATGCAGGAGAATGAACTTGATACACTGTAGATAGTCATGGAATACAAGTAACTGCAGGGAACACAGATGCTGGAGAATATACTTGATACACTGTAGATCCAGCTGTGGGGATAACAGAAGTTGTTTCGTGAATTCAGGTGCAAGGAACTGAAACTAGTGCTTGTGTATGGTACAGTAGGAGACACAGAAACTGGTAAATGAGGCAAAGCTGGGTAAAAACAAGAGGATTAACTGAAGCAAAACGAGTTTCAGCATAGAGCCAGATGATGACATATACACAGGAGAATTAGATGCCAATTAGTGCTAAAATATACACAGGAAAATTAGACAGTGATTAATGCTGGAGTTTCAGCACAGAGACAAGTATTGGAGAAATCACTGGAGGAGTCTGTTCCTGGGAAACTCTGGAAAGAGTTACTGGTAATAAACAGTATAAAGCTAGGAGCAAATCCAGACGCTAGGATATAACACTGGTAGGAAAGAACTTGGAAAGCTGCAGCAGCTGGTACTGTACACACAGTCACTGGAAAAATGAAGTTGAACAGCAACTTCCTGTTCCTGGAGTCAGGCTAAATACCATTAGGGAGTTGGTGATTGCATCAGAGGATCGGCTCAGTGACCGCAGGACTACCATTGGGAGAGACCAGTCAGGTGATATGGACCAGCATAGCTGTGCCCATGCCCGCCACCACGGGGACCAGGATGCATGCACAGAATCTCAGCAGACCCTGGGAAGAATACTCAGCCACCACTCACTTCCACTCCCATTGACTGAACACCTAAGGATACTGGCATGGAGGTGAGTAGCGGCCGATCCCAGGCCGTATCCTGACAGCTATATGTTTAAATGTCTAGCCTATTTTATTGTGGGAGATACATCAATGGTCTCTCAGATCTAATTTCAGTATGATTCCAAAAGAAATGGCCCAATGAACTACATTTCCCATGATTCCTGGAGGACAAGTAACACCACTTCCTGACCACCAGACGCTGACACTTCCTTCCGGGTTTCTTTCAAGCACAAAGCACCCTAAAGATGGCAGCCGGACCTAATTATCAGACGCAAGAGAAAACTACATATCACACAATTCCCTGAAGATGCCTCCGATATCAGACCTATTCATTTTCGGGATCATGGTGACATCACTTCTGCCAACCCAATCAGGGTTTATTATTACATTGGAGATCCCCAGATCACTTTTCTATCAGGAGACCAACACTATGATACAAGCCATTACTGTCCCACACCCCTAAAGATGCTTATTTTACACATTAAGATGGACTCCTCTTCCGCTCTGCAACACCGGTACTGGAAGTGACACCATTATACAAAGGAAAACTGTAACTATAAAAATGAGCACTTTGGAAGTTACCCTCCATGCCTTAATAATGAGATAATATCTGGGACTGTGTTGGCTATAGGATGGACTACCAGGGGGAGCTGCATTCTGATACCCTGGAAGGAGAGAAGACCCTTTGTTTGCACCATCTAGTATATAGATACTAGACCTGTATCAGATATTAGTGATTCCCAACAGCATCACTGGTCACCTCACTCCAGGAAGAGCATGAGACCTACTGGGAAACAAATTTTGTTTATATAAAAAAAAGGTTGCTTATCTGAAAGATGTGGTGCTGGTCTTGCAGGGGGTACCCATAGGCACACAGCAGGTAAGTAGTGGTAGTTGTAGCAGAGGGGCATCAATACCCTATGCTTTTCACTATATAGGATTCCTCAGGGATGAGGGATGTGTTCACAGAGACTCCTTATATACTAGTAATGGGCCTCAAGACTGCCCAGTGCCGTTTTGGCACCAAAATGATGTTACTTTCGGGTTATTGGTGCCAAAATGACAATACTTCTGGTTCACGGCATCTGAAAACCAGAAGTGACCATTATATGGAGACTACAGGCTCCTAAAGCTGCTTTTACATGAGGGCATAGTGCCCAATGTTCACTAGAGCTAAAACTGCTCTGGAAACTAAAGCTAAATTAGAGCTATTCCAGCCACTACCCCTTTCAGTTAAGCAACCTTTTTCTTTTTTCATTTTAAACTGTATGTAATATTTGTGCTTCACATATGAATAAAACTGGATGCTAATTACATCACGTTGTGGACACCATTCACTCATAAGATTGCTGTCCATGTGGGGCGTTCTGGAGTCTGAAGGTTCCACAAAGGCCAATTCATCACTCTGAACTGTTTGAACAATGGGGTTCTGCATTATACGGTTATATAACAAGCGTACATATGGTACGGGCAATAGCCAATTGTTCTCTATTTTATCCAATTGTATCACGAGATACCACACTATTGGGCTCTTGTCCTTTCTTCTTTTTTACTGTATCCCTAGACTATACAGCCTAACCTAATGGTGACTAGGACTGAGCTGCCACTTCTGATAAGAAGGATTCTAGTGTGAAATACTAATTGTTTTGGAATACGAAACCAGAATTAGGATCAAGCACCACAGTTCTATCTTTTATCAATTTATATATATACAGTGGGGCAAAAAAGTATTCGGACAACCACCAATGGTGCAAGTTGTTGCACTTTAAAAGATGAGAGAGGTCTGTAATTTCCATCATAGGTACACTTTAACTGTGAGACAAAATCAGTACAAAAAATTCCGTAAATCACATTGTATGATTTATAAACATTTTATTTGTATATTCTTTTGGAAATACCAGTAACATTACTTATACCAGCTAATGATACCTGTATATGAGAGGCAGAGTATGCATAGTGGTGAGTATGGTACACATGTGATTTCCATCTTCCATTTGCATAGACACCCATACATGTTTGGTGTCACTACTGTCAGTGTAAGTGAGGTATGCCATCATCACTGACTGCTAATACCAGTAACATTTCTTATACCGGGTGTGATACTATTTGCCGACAAAGCTAATACCGTCATTAAACCTGGCGACAGTGGAGACCTGATTGTGTTAAAATACCGAACACCGTAACAAAGACACTCAACATAGACCTACAATCATTATACCAAAATGTAAAATCCAGACAGTATCATTATACCAGTATATTGTTATCCTGAATGTCAAGACTCAGACGGGTTGTAAACTCGATATGAATGAAATAACAACAATTCATTATGCTCACAAAGTTGAAATACCAAAATTGCAATAAATCCGAAAGCCCAAAAGACCGAAAACCACAATGTAAGTAGGTTAAAATACCTACAAATACAATATCGACATTAACTGACAACTGAGTTACCGACAAATGAATTTACTGACAGAACTCCGACATATCATAAAACCGACTTTTACAATGCCAACAATAATTTACATTTATAAACTATCGGCAACTGAAATACCAAAAATAATCTCAACACACCTAAAACTGTTATTGTACCGATATTTACAATACCGACAAGTAAATAACCTCCATTCATTATCATAATAATCAGAAACCAAAATATCAGCAAATAAAATACCAACAAACCTAATCTCGACACATCCATAACTATGACAATACCGATCCTCATAATACAGACAAGTAAACAACCAACAAGTGACATCAGTCAGAGGAGTCGCTAAGTCCCGTAATAACTGTCCAGATCCGCCATGTAAGAGATGGCAATGTAGACGGCTAACCCTAGGCTAAAGCGTGAGTCTGCCTTCATACTCCATCTAAAATTGAAAATAGCCGTCCCTTATTAGACGGAAAGTTAGATGCCCAAACTGTTTAATCCCTGCAAAGTACTAATGACGCGTTGAAATCCCAACGCCTGTTATCAAACCTACGCCGGGAGCCAGACGCCCGGCATACTGAACTGAGGTAAGCTGGGCGCTGGCTGCAGACAGCTGCAGGGGGGGAGGGTTAGGTGTCAGGGCTCCTGGGGGTACTTAGGGTTAGACTAGGTGAAGGGGGGGTTAGGGTTAGGGGGTAGAATAGGGTTAGTATACTTACCTTACTCAGCGATCGGTATCTTCAACTTTGACGGGCTTCTGCTGTCAGGATTTGAACCGCTGGCCAAGCAGCCGGTGGTATTACCTACTACACACATACTGTATACGCGGGATATGTATCCTAATCCTACAAGGGGGGTGCCTATCTAACCTTCCCACACATGCGGCAAACTTCTTTTACTTTTGTTAAAGATGCCGGTAGTCTGGATTTTGGCATCTAGCAAAAGATAGGCGTCGGGATTTAGACCAATAACTTAATTCCAGCTTTGTGTTTTAGGCGTCAGGATATAGACCAGTGGAATCTTTTCCGCCAGTGTATTAGTTACATCCCACTAGGAGTATATCTGTATAAATAACTTTGTTGTTTAATATTCATTAACCAATTGAAATATAACAAGTATTAATTGTAGATTTTTTTTATTTTTTTAAATAATTACCTTAAACTGGATGGTGGCGTAGTAGTATTAGGTGGAGGGTTAGACAATAGGAGGATTTTTTTTATTTTATGCATGGCATGGATGTAGCTCCTATACCACCCAATAGATCCTGTCCAGCCCATCTACTGTTTTTGCGATATTTAGCATGAACCCAGAGGGATGGACTTTAATAAAATCCAATAGAATTTATATTCTAGAGCATGTGATTATGAATAATTTGGTCAGTTACAGCCTACCTATAAATACCACGCCTTTCACCACAAATAGGCCAAACTAGAAAATTTTGCTTTGGAGTTGGTCATGGATTTTAACGACCTAAAAATGGAACAACAACAGCAACTCTCCTGCATGCTTGTTCCTTCACAAAAGGGAGGTGTTATTGAACATACATGGATATTTGTTTGCTAAAAACAAGACGAGAGGTGACATTTCTTATTGGAATTGTGTGGAGAAAGAAGTGGCTACTGTTAGTCATATGCCAGAACCACAGAACCATTGATTTTGGAGAACCTGCAGTGCGTTCACACAGAGAGCACAATTATCCTCCTCGTGCCGGACAGACTGATGTACTAATCACCAGAGCTGCTCTGAAACAAAGGGCAAGATGTACAACAGAATCTCCTGCACAAATAATTCAGAATGTCACCACAGAAATGCCAACTACCAGTGCTATTGCCATGCCTAATCGAGATGCTTTGAGGAAAGTTATAAAAAGGGCCAGAAGAGAGAATTTACCTACAGAAGCTCAGTCTTTCACAGATATAAATGTGCCCCTAAATGTAAGAGAAATTGATGGTGCTGTTTTCCTGACTAAAGATACAGCCTTTGCTGGTAACAGAATATTATTGTTTTGTATAGTAGAGAACTTAATTAAACTTCAAGAGGCGCCATACTGGATTATGGATGGGATTTTTAATACCTGCCCCACTCTTTTCCATTAATTATATACTATTCATGCCATGGTTGGGACAGATGAGTCCTCCCAAAGATTCCTACCTTTGGTGTATGGTTTACTCTCCAGCAAATCCCTGGAATGCTACAAGCAATTTTTTTCAGATTTGCAGGATTTTGCAGATGAAAATGAAATCCAACTGGAGCCACATTATATCATGACTGACTTGGAATTGGGTGTCATTCATGC
The DNA here is from genome assembly GCA_031769625.1 of Taudactylus pleione. Classification (NCBI taxonomy): domain Eukaryota; kingdom Metazoa; phylum Chordata; class Amphibia; order Anura; family Myobatrachidae; genus Taudactylus; species Taudactylus pleione. Next base: position 155,959 of record JAUIMM010000458.1, on the reverse strand, counting down.
AACTAACACTGAGTTTGGGAGCAGTGTACACAAATGCTGTCTTTTCCACTTGTCCCAAAATATTTGGAAAAACATACAGGACACCGGACTAGCAGAACAATATGGGTCAGACCCTGAATTTCCATTACAAATGAGACATTTACAAGCACTTGCTTTCTTGACAGAAAGTGAAATCCCATCTGCCTTCATTGAATGAAAAACTCAGATGCCTGCTAACGCTCAACCAGTACTTTAATACTCTGAGGGAAATTATGTACTTGGCAAAACAGGAACGTGGAGCAACTCAGCCAGAATCCCTCCAACTTGTCCCCCCTCAATTTGGTCAGTAATACAGTAAATAATGACCTGGGTATACCCAGAACACAAAATAAATGAGAAGGTTGGCATCGCCGCTGGAACAATATTCTAGGACACAACAAATTGGGAATTTATAATCTGATTACAAATCTAATCAAGGAACAGTGCAATACAATCATTCAATGCGAAAGAGTTGTAGCCAATGTGTCCAAACCCCCCCACGTAAAGAAAATGTCACTAAAGAAAGAGCATTGCAGAATTGCATCCACACTAGAGATACAGTGGACACAATGACATTTCTAAGAGGCATTGCACACAATTTGAAACCTTAAATATTTATGTTAATGCTAAAATATAGCATAAATCTGCCGCACTTTTCTGCATATGTTAAGTAAAAGTTGACCTGTGTTATGCTTGAGTTCTTAGATTGTTTATTTTCTTTCATAATGTGATTATAACCTAATTTTTTCACTTTAAAATCTAAATATTAAGGAAGTTGCACTTTACAGAATATAAATACAAAATAAATAACTTGATTTTACTACTGCTTTGGCTTTTTTTTTTTAAATGTACACTTAGTTTAAAATATATATTTATATTTTAATACTTATTTATTATGATTATATTTAAAATGTCAATCATACTCCAATTTTTTTTTTTTTTTTTTAAAACATATTTTATTACCGCAGCCACCATCTTTTTCTAGGATTAAATAAGTAATGCAAGGTATGTGGACAAAGTATAGGTGAATCAGTATAATTTTTATAATTTGGTTGTGTTTAATTACAAAACACCTGACATATGTTACCTGTTTTGCACCTACAGTACATACAAGTCTGTGTTTGAGTGGAATGTAGATAATAAACCTGCGCCCGAGATGCCACCGGGGTTTATATTCCAACACCTAAATCCCCATTGTGGACTTCAGATACGCATCTAAATATATCTATCCAACCTGTTGTAGACTGCTAACGATAGCTGTCATCTTCCAGTCTCTAAACCACTAGACCATGCATATCCTGCGTATTCTAGATGGATAACCCTAGCAGCTGTACATACAGGGTTAGTCACAATGATTTTGATCCTAACCCATCCCCCCTGGTTTCCTAAACCTTGCTCGCACTACGGGTGATGGCTGTGAAGTACAGGTTCAAATCCCGACAAGAGGAGATCCCGATGCTGGCTGTTACATACCATAACTGTCCACCCCCCTAACTCTTAACCATCCCTTAGGGTGCCTAACCTTAAAACTCCAGGGGTGGTGTCTGACCCAAAGCCCCCCCCCCACTGGGGCTGAATAAACCTAACTTCCCCCCCACACCTTAAACCTCAAACTCCCAGAGGGGTTTCCTAATGCTAATTCACACCAGGAGTACTTAAATCTAACGTGCCCCTGCCACCCGCGGATACAGAATTACGCCGGACTGACTTCGTTCGGTCTGGCATCTTTTGGCATTCTAAAATCGGTATTAAGATAGGCGTCAGTATTTAGACACATATCTTAATTATCTCATATAAATTTATGCATCAGTAAATCTAATGACAGCATTTAGTCCGACGGAATATTAATTACCTCCCCGTAAAACTATACTAATCCGCTGAAGCATGGTAAGGGATGCCGGGCGTGTCGATTTAGATGTCAGCATCTCACACCCCATCTAGGTACACCCGTCTAGGTTTATGCATCTGTCTTTAGTAGTAGATGTAGTAGTAGTCGGTATGAAGATGTACAGCATCACGTACACCAGCAAATCAACTTATATGAAATGAAATACCGACAAACTAACCTTTAACACCCCCAACCCTAACTCTCCCCCCGGTGGCACCAAGGGCCCATAACCCCTCACCCCCTTAGCCTCACCACTGATAAAAAATATTTGCCTAAATCACGATGCCATAACTTAATCATCCGCCATCCTAGCTGTGAGCTGCGGTGGTGTATGAATTATTTAGATATTACATAAATATTTTGGAAGCAAATGTAAAGTTTTATTCACAGCCCTGATAAAATGGCCGCCTGCAAACCAAACATATCGGAACCTATTTTTCCTTTACCAATTATTTTTGCCGTTCCTAGGGGATGAATGAAGTGACATGTTCTGTAGCCTGTGAGATAACCAATAACAATGTCTAGAGTTGAACAAGGGGATTGCTCATATTTTCACGCTTTGTGTTTAATATAAAAGCTTTGACACGCCCTAGCATAGTTGCCATTTTCCTTGCACTGAAACTGTTGGTGACAGCATTGAGGGAATCAGCTCTTTTATTGACAACTGCTAACTGGTGATTAACTGATCGAGATAGCAAATACCATATTGCTCCTGAAAGTTTTTTTTATCAATGTAAGTGTTTACGGTTATTAAAAAATTTTTTTGGGAGAGTTAATAAAATACTTTTATAAATATTACATGTATCCCCTGTCCCCCCACCACACCATCCTTTAGTGGTGCCTAACCCACACCCACAGTAAATCAAACACCCCCCCGATGCCATACAGATGGACACTGGACGCTTCGTTTGGTCTGGTGTCCTTCAGCATTCCAGCGTCGGTCTTGAGAAAGACATTGGTATTTTGACGCCTATTCTTAATCCTCTGGAATTTAGGTGTCAGTAAATATACTGCTGGCATTTAGTCCGGTGGTATATTAACTACATCACTTATATGTTAGTTAATTCAAATGTTATCATACTCTGGAATTAGCACCCCATACTGTGCCTATTTTCTAGGTTTCCTCATATAAGGGTCTATTTACTAAGCTGTGTTAGGAGACAGAGTGAAAAGTGATAAGAAAGTGATAAGGTGCCAGCCAATCAGCTCCCAACTGTCATTTTTCAAACACAGCCTGTGAGGTGGCAGTTAGGAGCTGATTGGCCGGCACCTTATCACTTTTCACTCTGTCTCCTAACAATGCTTAGTAAATAGACCCCATAATTAGCTATACCTATGGATCATTTGAATTGTGTCAATTTAATGAACACAGATGTGCACCTGATGTGTGAGATAGAAAATGTGTATTATGTGGTGACCCAATTTTATAATCAATGGTCTATATAATATCTAAATTAATAATCTTTGTTTCTGTTGTTGGTGGGATTATTGATTAGTGTGTGTGTGTTTATAGATAATCTAATGCATGTATCCAAAAATATGGTATTGAGAAAACTAAATATTTTTATTTTTTTAAATGATGAAAGTTTAAAAATACATTTATATTTTGGTACAACAATAATTTTAATACACTTTTAGCACCTGCAAAACACGTTTAATGCACAGATGAATGCCTGGTAACATGGGAGAGATATACATTTATAATTGGATGAATGTATATATTTGAAATGCAATGTAGTTGTAATACTGAAGGCCAGGGTGCCGTCTGTTTAAAAGAAGCCCTCAATCCTCAAGCCAGTCTAACAGTCCTAGTTTAAAGAAAATACATAATGAAGAATTTGATAATGCTTAACTTAGACAGGTAGTGAAACCATGGATATCCTTAAAACATGACCTGTATAAATGCATTACGTAATTAGTGTAGTAAACAACATTATAAGTTCAACATTTTAAATTTTGAAAACATTTAAAATAATAAGTTTAGTTTGTTACACAGATTTAATTTTTCAGATTGCATTATTTTTTAATCGCTTTTATGGGATATAAATAATTTATTTTTAACAGGATGTAATTTTGTATCAGGATCACATCATACCAACGCTCACCATTATGGAGCTTGAATGTTGCCGCCAGTATAACTGTGGCTACAATCCAGTTATGTCAAATTATACTAACTTTTGTGGGGTAGGGTTAATCGCAAGGGTGAAGTGAAGGGTAACGTATTGATGTAAGGTTATTAAAGGTTAGTGGAAGGGGATTTGTTAATTAACTTTAGACGTGTGGGATGTCACTGAGTATTCCTGGTCTGTGATCCAGTACACAACCTGATTTACCTTGTTTAAGGTCTTTTTACTTTATAAAAGTGTATGTGTAATTTTGAAACTGTTTGAGTAGTCATTTAATTTTTTGCTTTTTTTTGAGTAAGTCTTTAAATAATGTTTCTTTTTTAATAGCTATTTAAACCATGTCCGTGGAGGTGAGGACACAAGAAGAAACTGAACGTGACCAGAGGATCGATCCAGAAGAAGCAAACCAAGACACCTCAACAATGGAGACTGTCAATGTTTCACATGATGAAGATGAGTCTGAAGATAAAGGATCAAGGCAGAGAGCCCCGAATTTCAGCACAAGGCAAATGGAGACCCTCATCTACCAGGTATTTCTTCACACCTCTCTGCTTTTGGTTCGCAGGCAAAGAACATGCACCACAAATTCAAAAATTCAACATGGGAAAAGATTTCACAAGCCGTTTCTTCAGTCAGTAAAACAGAACGCACACCGGAAAAATGAAAGAAGAGCCATCGTGACTGTAAAAGGACAACTAATACCAAAATCCAAGATGGAAATGACCTGGAGGAAGAATGAGAAAAGAAGATACAGACACACTTCGATATGGTCAGGGAGGAAGAAGTTCCAGGCACTAGCTCACAAGGTATGTATGTCATTTATAATTATTATTTGGTTGTTTTTTTCTGTTTTTATAAGTAGTGAGGTTTAAGACTTGTAATTGTCAGAACTAAATGTCCAATTTTCATTGTGGTTATTGTATAAGAACGCTAAAGAAGAGCAGTAAAAAATCCAGACCAACAAAGAAGGAAACAATTACAAGAAAGAAACATGCAACGACACCATCAGAAACAGAAGGTAAATAATATAGTTATTTACTTTGCTTTAAAAATGTTTGAACATTATACATAAAATTATTAAATGATTTAAAAAAAAAAATATATATATATATATATATATATATATATATTGTATATATACAGGAGAAGAGAGAAAGAGAAGAGTTTCTTTTGTTGAGGAAGAACATGACAGCGAAAGTGAACCAAGGACAGCGGACGCGGCAATAACCATGTTGGACACAGGTATGCATGTTTAACCAAAATGTACAATGTATTTACTTAGTAGAGACATTGAATAATTATTGATTATAATTAATTTTTAAGCTATAAAACATAAAGCAGTGTTTTGTCCATTATGGTTGTGCTTGAAATAGTCAGTCAGAATTACAATGCAAACATTACTACACATTTTGGTCGATATTATATGCCTCACCCTCTCATTACTCTAACCCTCATTACCTAGTGATAGAGCCTAAAATCTCACCTAGTAAGTACACTTACTCTAACACTCACCATACCCTATACCTAACCCTGTTCCTTAGTGCCTAAATCCAACCCTATCCCCAACTACATTAGTTAATTGGAGTGGGGAACATTTATTACATTTAAATTTTAGAAAGTTCATTCACGAGCTAAAGAAAATTGCACTCTGGGTATATGTATAAATTGGACATAAATATGTAAAAACTCGATGATATGGTTAACTTTTCATCTTCATAGTGGTTAGTTCATCCAAAATGAGACAGATGTTCTATTCCCATAAAAGTATCTTTCATTGCTGAGAGAATTTTGTCAATTAAAGACTTGTGGATAAAATTTAACTGTGAAATGTGGAAGCTGTGCACTTGAACACTTTGGTCCAGATGTACTAAGCTCTGGAAAGTGATAAACTACCAGCCAATAAGCTCCTAACTATCATTTTTCTAACACAGCCTGAAACATGACAGTTAGCAGCTGAGTTGTTGGCTGTTTATCACTTTCCAGTGTATAACTTTTCACAGCTTAGTACATCTGTCCCTCAGGGACAAGCGCAGTGAGAATAGTAATCTTGTTTACTATGAAATGATTGCAGCATGATGCAAGATTAAATATACTGGACTTCAACTAAGGTACAGGAAAATACTGTTTTCTTATTCTCAGTAGATTGGAAAAGTGTATGAGAACTCCTGTTATCTGTTGTGCTTACACCCAGCAGTAATTTTTTTTAATGAACATTTATAATTAACTCTGGTGAATATCCACAATATTTTTTGGGAAATCACAAAGCTGTCTCATCAATGAAAAAGACTTATGGAAATAAAACATCTAGATTGTATGTGAGTACAGTACACATTTGTTTAAATTAAACTTAAAATACTTGAGAACACCTATTGCATAGTGAGTGGAGTATGCCACTTTTTATTCATCAACTCTTCATTGTGGGATTCTGCAAGAACTGATGATTACATAAAGGGAATCTGATTTAGTACATATACCACACACTCCACTAGTGATTTTTCTTGGGTTATCAATACTCATAACAGAATATGACATTGGTAAAACATTAATATGTTGGAATCTTAAAGCAGAAAACACAGAAAGAACAGTTCCTTCTGACCAGGAAGAAACCGTAGGTGAAAGGGAAGCCAGGACTATAACCACAGTACAAGGTTTTCTTGACACAGGTATGTCTGTTTCAAAATAATCAAAGTTTCATTCACTGTACTGTTCTACATCGACATAATCACTACATACCGTTGTTATAATGTAATGTTATTAAATTTTCATTTTTTAAATTGTTTATTTTTTCTATTAATCAACATAAAAAAAAAAATATATATATATAATTTTTTTTTTTTTAAATATACTGTATGTGTGTATATATATATATATATATATATATATATATATATAAAATTGTTTTTATAATTGCAGGAGGACAAAGTACAATAGATAGTAACAGATATTGCATCTGGAGCATCATCCTCACCAAACTTGCAATCAAATGAAGAAAATGCACCTCAAAGAGAGACTATTAGTAAGGACCCAATAAATATTATACATAAAAAAAAGTAAGACGTTTTTATTTTTTAATATCTTTGCGTTTATTTACATAATTTTAAATTTGTTATATTAATACTGCAATAATAGGAGCATCGTGAATGGAAGGAACAGAAAATAAGTGAAGATCACAAATGGTTTAAACAAAGGAGAAAAGAAGATCGGGAATGGTTTGAACAAAGGAGAAGAGAAGATCGGGAATGGTTGAACAAAGGAGAAGAGAAGATCAGGAATGGTTTGAATAAAGGAGAAGATCAAGAATGGATAGAAGAACAAAGGACAGAAGATCTGATATGGATGGAACAACATTTTAACAGCCTGGCGCAGAGCATGAACCAGATTTCAAATATACAGCTAAATCACTCATGCAGTTGGGAAACGATAGGCCAGTACTTTGGTCAAATGACTACAACGTTTGATGTGCTTTTTAGTCATCTCCAACAGATGGACAGCCACTTTAACCATATGATAGTGTGACAGCATCAAGGCAACACAAACACAAGATTGATTGCCAACCAACTGTAGCTGTTGACGGACAATATCAAAAGATCCTCTGAAGTAGATCCACATCTACAAACTGAACAGGTTGCAATGCCATCAACATACAGTGGAGTCCAGCAAATACATGAAGAAAATAGAGAGCTTCGGATGAGGATGGAAATGGAACGGATGCAATTCTCAAGCCAGGAAGAACAGGACCCGGAACCAAGAACTGATGAACCATGATTTTTAAAAGTAAAATAGATTTTTGATTGTAACCCTATAAATGTATTGATTGATTTTTTGTCAGGGGTTGAGGATGTGTTTTGTTACACTCCTTTTATTTTTTGGGGGTAAAAGATGTTTTGTTGGGGGTGTTTTTTTTGGAGTTAGACTGGGCGTAAGGGGTCTGCATCCTACTTTGGTGCGCAGGACCCTGTGATGACAGCACAAGGATATCGGGCTGAGAGTAGGACTTGGGGACAAGGTGCTGGTTGTTTTTTCTTTCGGGAAGATTGAAGCTTCATGCCATGTTTGTTTTCCTCCGCCATTGTGTCCAGGAGAAGCGGGGCGGCATGAAGGGACCAGCCTGCCACTAGACGGGGAGGAACCAATGAGGCTGGCATAGAGCTGAAAAGGCGGTGGGCAGACGGTAAGCGCAAAGATTCTCTGGGGCTTCCCCCACAACATTTTGTTTTAAGATAAAGTAATACTTGAATAAAAAAGGGATAGTCATCATCCCAGCTTAAGGGATGCTCACTGTAATTACCATTACTAGAATACAAACAGTGGCCCTAATTCTACAAGTAACACAAGTGCAACTCTGCAGTCAGATGATTCTTGCATTCTTCGTATATACATCTTAGTTACAGTGTGTATGCAAACTAGTCACTAAAATAGGGAATGTGATTGCAATGTATACACAGGCCCACCTGGAAGTGATTGACACGAAGTATCATTGGTGGGTGGTGTGGGAGTGTGGTCAAGCAAGTGCAGACGTGTCAGTGTATTTGAATAAAGTTGCAGGGGCGTGTATAATTTATCCATTGCAAACCTATATGCAGCCTGAGCAATCACTGTGTGAAGGGAAGGATTTATGTTGTGCTGCGTCTCTAAGTATTGAGCCAAGTGTATTGTGATGGCATTCATTTCAAAAACATTTCAGCGTGCGTGTGCAGGATTGCTATCCGTGCTGAATCAAGCCCAGTGTCAGCTACCCAGCTACAGAATGCAAAACATAGGCATGCAGAAGGTAAGTTTCAGAGGTTAAGGGAGTGTTAGGTCTAGGCACAACCGGTGCGTTAGTGTTAAGTTGCGGGAGGGGGATTTTAGGTTGAGGCACCACCAAGAGGGACTTGGGGTTAGGCACCACAGTGGGGGAGGTTAGGTACCATAGGGGGGAGGTTAGGCACCACTAAGGGAGGGTTCCAGTTAGGGGTTGGGGGAGAAGGGGAGGGTTAGTATACTTACCATGCCCAGTCAGGATCTTCAGAGTTTGTGATTGCAACGTCAGTATTTAGTGAGATACTTACCAGCCGTCAGAATTTCATACACAAAGCTATAGAAAATAGTTGGCTAAATATTTATTATACGAAAGAAGAACTGTTTCAATAATTTAGGACTGTGTGTTATTGTTTTAAATAACATATTGGAGTATAGTTAGATTTTAATCTTATTTTTTTTCATAGCTAATAGAGGAATTTGAACTAGTGAAAATGGATTTAAAAAATACAAGTCAATAAATAAAAAACATTTATACAAATACAATAACAAAATTATACAAAGAAAAACATATAATGTATTGTTTAATTTGTCTTAAGCAAAGTATTTCTTTTTTATTTGCATCAATAAGAAATAATGTATATTTCATATTTTTTAGCTTGTAAATGTTAAACTAAAATGTTATGTTGATTTGCTAAATTTATGTTGATTTGCTTTGTGAATAAAACATGGCTTGCATTATTTTTTTAACTTTAAATAAAAAATAATAAACATAAGACTTTATTGTATTTTTATCAAGATATGTAATATCGACTTGCCATATAAAATTAAACATGCGTGTGTTTGTGTATACAAACACAAATGCAGGTCCGTTTATAGGGGCAGGCGACCCGTGCAATTGCATAGGGCGCTCCGCTCCTACCCCTGCTGTCAGGAATGCTGGCCTCTGAAGCTACTGGAGGCTAAAGAAGCATTTACTGCAGAGAACAGCAGCATTCCCAGTAGTGCACTAGGAGAGTGAAATCATTGTTACCCACGCGGTGCAGAGCCTACCCTGCACACCCGATGGATAAAGTTAGATCAAGACAGAGGCACAAGGCGGCAGCAGCAGCAGCAGCGCTCGGAGGCTGGAGAAGACAAAGTGGTCAGGTAAGTTATACTAAGTAGGCTGGGGGCGCGGCATACGGGGCACTACTATATGTGAAAAAAACAACAGGGGACAATGCATAAGTGGCACTGCAAAAGGGTCAAAGCTACAGGAGGCACTGCAAAAGGGTCAAAGCTACAGGAGGCACTGCATAAGGACCAAAAATATAGGAGGTACTGCATAAGGGCCACAAATACAGGAGGCACTGCATAAGGACCACAAATACGGGAGGCGCTGCATAAGGGGCATAAATACAGGAGGCACTGCATAAGGGCCACAAATACACGGGGGCACTATTGCCTGAGAGCCAGTGGGGGAGGCCGCCTGTGAGCTGTAGGGTTGGAATGGTAAGGGAGGGGACTGGAGTGACACATGGAGGAGCTGAAGTGTGTATTAAGTGAACCTTGCTCTTTCAATGTATTTTATGTGGTTCTGGATTTCAAAACACTTAATTTACCTGATGTTACATTTTTTTGGGCTGAGTGACGGCTTCCACAAGATATTTAAGGGAGGCACTGGGACACGCTATCGATGGTTAATGCAGTGCACCCTTATATGTGTGTGTGTATATATATATATATATATACACAGAGAGAGAGAGAGATATGTGTGTGTATTAAAAATGCCCACAGCAGAAAAGCAGGCCTACTACATATTTGCTTCTAAAGCTAGAGGCAGGACTAAAGACAGACGTCTATATTCAAAGGTCTGTCTAGATCTAGATGCCAGAACCCCGACGGACGGCTCCCAGAATGCAGGTAAGCAAAACTATAGTAGCTGTTAGCTATGGGGGGAGGGTTAGTTTTAGGCCCCCCATGAGGTTTAAGATTAGGCTAGGGGAAGGGGGGGATTATGTTTAGACATCCCCCTTGTAGGATTAGGATACGTATCCCGTATATACAGTATGTAATTACAGGAAGCGTGTTTCAAAACTTTGTTTAAAAAAAAAACAGACAAAAAAGGGTATAGTTAGGTATGAAAATGGGATTTTGTTAGCATTCTCTATTTGGTTTCTCGGTATATTATCTATCTAACTTGCCCTCTAATAAGGGACAGGTATGGCCGTTGTAAACGGGATGGCCGGCTATTTTTAGATGGTGTATGAAGACAGAACTCGCGCATTAGCCTGGGGTTAGCCATCTACATTGCCATCTGTTACATGGCGGATCTGGACAATTACGGGACTTAGCGAGACTCCTCTGACTGATGTGACTTCTTGGTTGGCTTTTGTCGGTATTGTGACAGTGAAGGGAGATTGTTTACTTGTCAGTATTGTGATCGGTATTGTCATAGTTATGGATGTTTATATGGGAAATGGGCTTCAGACTGCACACCTTGAACATATATATATATATATATATATATATATATATATTATATATATAATTGGACATACTACCTGTGGAGACAATTGATATATGCACAAAAAAAAGAAGTACAGGTGCTCAACTCCAAATTAACTGATTGTATATAAATAAATACATTTTTGCAATGAATAGATGTTTTTGGCATAATCATGGCCAAGGTTATGGGCCTACCCACCACTGCCGGGTAGGTCCCTAACATACTAGGATTCAAATCCAGAGCGCAGGACACCCCCAAACTGGCCCAGCCAAGCCACCCCAGGGCACCGCCATAGTAAGAAAAGTGCAGTGTAAAAGAGATGTTAAGAGCAGCCTAGGCTGCATATAAAGAATGAAAATAAAAAGTGAAGTACATATATAATAAACAGTGAAGGGTTAAAATGTGTTAGAAAGGAAAAATGTGTTATAACACATTTTAACCCTTCACTGTTTGTTTACAACACACTATGGGCCTGATTCAGCAAAGGACACAGATGCGAATTTGTACGCAGTGTCATTGCACATTGATTGACAGGAAGTGACCATTCGGCCATTACAGGCACATTAATAATTAAGCCCCTGCGATGGAAGATGCAGCCTGAGCTCTTACTGCGTGCAGGAAGTTTAGCAATTCTGCGGGAGGGTCAGGTCAACCACTATTGTGTGCATGGGTCCGATGTAGAGAAACTTCTAAACGGAAATCCCAGTGAAAAAATTGAATATATAAAAATCATGATACAAAGATCAGTAAATGATGAGATAATAAGTGAACAAGAATCCAAATATGTAATTAAGTAAAATCCAGTTCTCCCAGTAATTTATATCTTACCAAAGATACATAAGGATCAACAAAACCCACCGGGACGCCCCATTGCGGGAACTGACTTAGTTTCCCCTAACCTATCACACTTCTTCGATTCATTTTTACAACCAGAAGTTATCAAACTGAAATCCTATGTAAAGGATACAATGGATGTAATTAGAAAAATATAGGGAATTAACCTTATGGAAGAAGGTTTTTGGTTACAGCAGATGTAAGTGCATTGTACACCATTATTGACCATGAGGCAGGAGTTAAGGGTGTAGAATATGCATTGAGAAAGAATCCTCTATTTAATGATAAAAAGATAAATTTTATTAAAGAAGCCATTTTATACATTTTACAAAATGGCTATTTCTGGTTTGATGGACAGTTCTATTTACAACTTAGGGGGACTGCTATGGGCACCCTTTTGCACAATCTTATGCCAATTTATTTATGGGATGGTGGGAGGAGTCAACTATATGGGAAAATAATGATTTTATTGGTTAGATATATCGATGATATATTTTTTATCTGGAACGGGACAGAGGACAACCTTCTTTTAGTTTGTGACATTTTAAAAAACTCTCTTAATATTAATTTAGTTTTTAACAAGAATAAATATGAGATGAATTTTTTAGACTTAATTTATAAAGGAGATAAATTAAACACCAAAAATTATAGTTAACAAACTGACAGTAACACCTACATATACACCACCAGTAATCATCACCCGAGGTGGTTAAAAAATGTCCCAAAGGGCCAGGTTCAGAGAATTAGAAGAAATTGTACCAACGAAAATGTATTCCAAACAAGCAGAACTCAAAAATAAGTTCATTGTTCATTGAAGACAATATTGAAGAGATGAAAAAAATCCCCCAGAGAAATTTGCTGGAATGCAGAAAACCACAATCGCAGAATAATCATCCAAGACTCCCTTTCGTGTCCACTTTCAACAATCAGTATCATTCAGTAGAACAGATTTTTAAAAAACATTGGCATATTTGAACCTTTTAAAAGATATTACCCCTGTACCTGCTTTCACATAAAGAAAAGCGCAAAATATGAAAAATAAAATTGTGAAAAGTGCAATCCCAGAAAAAAGGTGCAATAGAATAAAAACCACTGGATTCCATCGATGTTGAAAGTGCATCCCATGTAGGACCCATCAACATCAAAAATGTAAGGAGACATATTCATCAACAACCACATGACAGGTTTTTAAAATACGGGATTTCATTACCTGTGAAAGCACTAATTGTATATACATTATAGAATGCACTTGTAATCTCCAATATATTTGAAAAACAAAAAAGGAAATTAAAAGATAGATGGGGGAACATGAGGAGTATTAAAAGAGGGTCCGAAAATCACACACTAAACATTTTAAATTAAAATATGAATGTTCTACGTCAGGCATCAAACATATTATAGGTATTAAAAAAGTTGAGGGAAACTGGAGAATAAAAAAAATCAGATATCTGTCTAGCCAAAACGGAAATGAAAACTATATACGAGCTGAGGACCCTGGAACCTTTAGGGTGAAACAGCGATTTTGAGCTTAAATGGTTTTTATAAATTCATGAATTATCTTATCGGCTTCTTACGTTTTTTTTTTTAAATATTTTTTACTCATATTTATAAGTATTTATGTAATCGTATGTAATGCTAGATGATTGTTCTCTATAGTAGATATGGAATTCACTATGACAAATGTATTCTCCTTTTATATATCATTTAAATGTTTATTTTTAAATTGGTGATGTTATTCAGTGTTTTTAAACAGTTAAACCATGGTAATGTCATTTTAAAGTGGTAGGTTTTTATTATCTATCCCATTTCTTATAGAAAAGTGTTGTCTCCTAAGTACATTACCCATCCTGTCTAAATAGATGGAAGGTCTTCCCCCCCATACTGACCATGTGACTTGATGGGCATGAAGCCCCACACATGCATGATACATTCCAGGCGTGTGGACATCACGTGAGCGGAACGATCCACGTGTTCACAAAATGCTCGATGCCGATGACGCACTTTAGATGATGTATTTCCAGTGCTCCACCACGTGGTGGAAGCGTTTCAAATGTTGGAACGCACTAGGTGGTAAGGATTCGATCGAGAATTACGACCACTATTAGATTCTCCTCCATTTATAGGACTGGAGAACGGGAGCTTTAACACTTATTCCTTTCATACCAAATTGATTAATACTTGATTAGAATAAGTGGTTTCTCACCTGTGTGACTTCTCTGATGTGTAACAAGACTTAATTTCTGTGTAAAACATTTCCCACACTCAGAACATGAAAATGGTTTCTCACCTGTGACTTCTCTGATGTGCAATAAGCTCTGATTTGCTTGTAAAACATTTCCCACACTCAGTACATGGAAATGGTTTCTCACCTGTGTGACTTCTCACATGTGTGACAAGAGATGATTTATGTGTAAAACATTTCCCACACTCAGAACATGGAAATGGTTTTTCACTTGTGTGACTTCTCACATGTGTGACAAGAGATGATTTCTCTGTAAAACATTTCCCACACTCAGAACATGGAAATGGTTTTTCACCTGTGTGACTTCTATGATGTGTAATTAGATATGATTTCTTTGTAAACCATTTCCCACACTCAGAACATGGAAATGGTTTCTCACCTGTGTGACTTCTCTGATGTGAAATAAGATTTGATTTCCTTGTAAAACATTTCCCACACTCAGAACATGGAAATGGTTTCTCACCTGTGTGACTTCTCTGATGTATAACAAGATGTGATTTCTTTGTACAACATTTCCCACACTCAGAACATAGAAATGGTTTCTCACCTGTGTGAATTCTCTGATGTATAACAAGATTTGATTTCTTTGTAAAACATTTCCCACACTCAGAACATAGAAATGGTTTCTCACCTGTGTGAATTCTCTGATGTATAACAAGATTTGATTTCTTTGTAAAACATTTCCCACACTCAGAACATGGAAATAGTTTCTCACCTGTGTGACTTATCTGATGTCTAACAAGAGTTGATTTGGGCGTAAAACATTTTCCACAATCAGAAGTGACTGTATCACTGCTATGATCTGTACTATGTGCAACAATATGTGAGTAACCAGAAGTACATTCTTCAAAAATAGAGGGATCAGATGGTATATCTGCACTAAGAAGTGATGGATGTATATTTAGGGTTATGTAATTTTCTTCTGGAGATCCTTGTGTGTGGTTATCTTCTAATTTAAAATCTGGAGACAAAACGAGATGTTCCTCCGAGGTCTTCCTTGTATTCTCTCCACCTGGTAGAAATAAAATAGTTATCAAAGTATCCCACAGAAAAGGCATCATTAATATTATTCTCACCCCTATTCCCAGAGGTTTGTGCTTAGTACAATATCATGCAGAACACTCTGGGCTTCTACCATTCACACTCATACACATAATATAGGAGAAGAAACAAACCTTACTAAATGGAGCAGACCCCTAGGACTCTAGGCTCTTTTTACTATCCCAGGAGCCAGCCAGCCCTAGATAATGCCCAAGGGAGAACTTTCACCCGGTTCCCAAGTTCTAGGCAAAGGGTGATAGATCTATCCCTCACTTTTGACACAAAAGAAAAGGCAGAAAAAATTCCTTAGTGCTAATAAAAAACGTACAAAATACTAATAGATTAAGGATGTAATATATCCTATATATAAATTTAATAGAAAATTGTATATTAGTCTATAGGGGAAAAAACAGCGGCTAGGTAAAATGAGGAGTAGTAATAGTCCCACAAAAAGTAAAAAAAAAGATGAAAACTGTACTAATAAAGATAAACGAACCCTGCGAGGCTGGCACTCTGTGTGGTTTCAATCATATATCTTGCTGTGGTGCCCTCCTAGAGTGTCTGCCCACTCAATATACAGATTCGGAGGTATAGGCGGCACTTATCCAGACTTGTAATAAGTATAGAATGCGTCCTTTATTTCCAACTATCTGAGGGAGTACCTCCATCTTAAGATGGAGGTACTCCTTCCAAAACGTTGGAAATAATGGACGTATTCTATACTTATTACAAGTCTGGAGGAGTGCCGCCTATACCTCCGAATCTGTATGTATGTATGTATGTATATATATATATATATATATATATAAAACTTTATCTGTCTAGTTATATAGCTCTACCTATTGTAATAAGATTGGGGCAGGAGGTCCCACTCCTGGGGTAGATGCAACCTGCAAACACACAGCATTTAGGAAACAGTACGAGTCCAGGATTTTCCTACAAGCTAGCCTCAGCTAGTTTTTATTGTGCAGTATAAAATGGAAAATATACAAATCCTAGCACGAAACAGATTCCCCCTCTCAAAGTGGTAGGGCCTATTTCCCTCACCACAAGCATAGGCACAGTATTTAAAAGTAGTACAAGAGCCAAACCTGACACAGCTTATCTCACAGCTGCAGGCACTAATCCTGAGGGTTTAAAATACATAGGTCAGAAACCTTGGAGAAATATATTTGCCATTTAGCACTTTACCAGTGCTTCTGTCACAGTATATCTATTTTACTAGTTGTCCTGAGTGCTGCTATATATAGATGCTATATATTTATGCCTCTTCTGACTGGGAGAGGTAATTGAAGGTCACCGGGCGCAGTACCGGAGGCAAGCATGGGTGTGCCAGCATTACAAAGTACCATACATATGGTAGGGCAGTGAGAAATCAGGAAGCACCCATGTTGTTTGCAAATGAATAATATAAATTTAATAAGAATATACAAAGATAGAAAATATATATAAAAAAAAAATTATTCAAGACTATAAGAACTTCTAGCTTTTATAAGCCTCATGAAATACAATAAAAAGCATAGATGCTGGTATCATTGCATTATCTACATAGATAAAATTGTGAATAGGTATAGTATATAGACAATCTGTTTTTCGTCTAGAATTGGTCCTGTGACCAGATGGCCGCAGCCTCTACTCCCGATCACAGATTACTGGACCTTGGGGTATCAGGGATCCCTGCTTACCATCAGTGACCGCTTGTCACTGACTCCAACCACTGCGCAGTGGGAGGGTATATAGCTGCCACCTCCGAGCATCCCACCATTGTCGTTTGGAACCGCTTTTCCTTATGTACACTCAGACTCCTACCTCCGGCACCTGGAACCGCTTCTGCTGCGTATGCGTTAGCTAGCTGTGGCCATACACCCCGATTGGTGTCGGCTGATTTCTCCTGATCCCTCGCTAAGAACCAGGCTCTGCAGGGTAGCTGGCAAAGGGTTTGAGCTTTGGAGACGTTTGGATCAATAAAGAACAGCTGGAGAATGGAATAGCGCTTTTTGCAATTCTGTTGGTCGCAAGATTCAGATGTAGTTGTACGGCAAAGATGTTTATTGCTCACAGACTTGAAAAAGATCTTCCCTTTAGCTTTACGGGGGTATAGCATACATAGATGATACAGCAGTCTTGATATTACAAAGATATACAAGGTTTCACATTTTTACCAGGTATGCAGCCTTCTTTTATGCCACTCAAATACACATTACCACAGGGGGTAAGTCCGCCCTGTGGTTTCCAACCAATCACCTTAAGTGCATGTCCTGTGCATGTGCTGGCCACATGCACATTTAACATTGTCCCCTATGGACAAGGAGGAGTGATCACTCCCCTGTGCCCGAGCCTACCTGGTGTTTTAGTCGCCACCCAGGAGTCGGCTCATCTAGGGCCGGGGGAGGTTTACCCCCAAAACCGTCTTCCAGGAATCTGCTAAGGGACCAAGCCTGCCACCCCTGCCTGAATCTGAGCTCCAGAGGTGGACCATCAGGGTCCCTAGGCATGGTTTCCTGGCCACAGAGGGGAAGCTCTTTTGGAGCTCGCTGAGAATAATTAGCTGGCTGCATTAGCTTCCTATGCACCCTCCTCATACCACTTCCAGGCATTAGGCTGCATAGGTGGCACATTTATTGCTCTGGAAGGGGCTGGAGGATCCAGCAGCCCACTGAGAAGTCTGGAATCCCTGGCCAACCAGGGAAATCAAAGGTAAGTGCAATTTTCCTTAAATAATACATTTACAATCATACATTAAGTATATACCGTTAAAATAAATGTTTATATTGTACACATATGCACTCTGTGCCTGTGCCCCCCCATCAGGCTCTAATCACTGAAGCCCTGCAGCTTGGGTTCTGTGAGCCCAGCTCAGTGCTGCACATGCAGTTTAAAGACATTTTTATTTAAACCCATTTGTTTTTGTATACTCTGGGCTAAGCGCTGGGCTTTCCTAGCCCGGCACTCTTGCAGACTGAGCTCAGGGCTGGGGCTCTCTCAGCACCAGGGGTTACCAGAAGCTTGCTTGCCTGGTCCCCCAGCGCTTCCACCCCCACTGCTTAGTCGCAGCCTCTGGAGCTCCTGGGGCTGGTGGCACTGGTGACTCCTGGGACAGCGCACCGGTCCCCAGTAGCTGGCACACAGCCCCCTCTCTGCCAGCTTCTCCTCCGTATTGGGGTACCGATCCCCAGCGTGCAGCTGCCGCAGTCCTCCCCTCGGTGCAGCACATCAAGGGTTAACTGGCATCCACGCTGAGCCGTGGATCTGGGGCGCCGGGAGGCCGCCAACCCCCAGCGTCAGCGCACAGTGCCCCGTGGTACCGTGCACCAGGGGTTAACCAGCGCCATGGAGGGAGCCGGCTAGCCTGGTCCCCCCTGCATGCAGTGCTTAGCCCTGCAGTCTGGGACACTTGTCCTGGCTGCAGCAGCTTACTGCTGCCCTGGAGCCCAGGGAGCTGTGCTTACGGCTCCAGGCAGTCAGCACACAGCACTGCAGCCTTGCTGTGTAGCTGTGCCACCGGGAGCTAAGCTCCCATCCCCAGCATGGAGCACTCAATGGCTCCTTACAACCTCCCCCCCGACACCATGCAACGAGGGGTTAATACTGCCGCGGTCGTCAGAGGAGGTCCGGGCTGCGGAAGACTATATAAATACATTTTAATACACACCCAGCACTTAGCACCGTTAAAACATTTAAATACAGAGCGCCTAGCACCTATTGTTACATTTAAAAATGGCGCCGCAGCACAGGGGTTAACCCTTTCAGAGCCGCGGCCATGATTCACGTGTGGTCAGCCTCCGGCCACAGGTCCCATGAAGAGCTGAAGGAATTTCTTATTTATATGAACAGTAATTCTCTAAATCTGGAGATCACAACCACCTACAGCACAGATACGGTGGTATTCCTGGATCTTGAAATTTACATAAAAGAAAAAACAGTATCCAAACAAGACCCCATATCAAGAAAGTGAATGGAAACAATATGTTGGCGTACAACAGTAATCATCAGACAATGGGTAAATATTCCAGAAGGACAATTCCAATGCTTAAGACAAAACTGTACAGGTGACCAAATCTTCATTGAACATTGCAGAGAAATGAAGAAAACTAATTATCCAAAAGGGCTACAAAGAAACAGAATTACAAGAATAAATAGACAATATCTCAAAAATAGAAGAAAATAACTAAATAATTACAACTCAAAAAACCAACAACAAACAGAAACACAATCCATTTGCTTGTGCGGCTCACATAAATTCTCAACGCACGGACCACATTCAGGGAAGCCTCACCTGGTGAGAGACTAGAGCCCTGAAATGCTGGAACTACTATTTCTTCATTAATAGGAAATTTAGACACTACTTTCGGAAGGTAACCCTCCCTAGTACGTAGTACTGCTCTATCTTGATGAAATATCAAGAACGGCTCACGGAAGGAAAGCGCAGCTAAATCCGACACTCTACGTGCAGATGCCATAGCAAGAAGAAATACCGTCTTTGCTGTTAGCCACTTGATGTCTATTGAATTTAAAGGCTCGAACGGAGGAGCCTGTAAACCCTTCAGAACTAGAGTCAAGTCCCACGGAACAACCGGGGAAACGGAGGGAGGCTGAAACCTCAACACCCCCTGAAAAAAGGTCTTTATATCTGGTCTCAGAGCAATTTTATGTTGGAACCAGACTGAAAGAGCAGACACCTGTACCCTCAAAGAGACCAGGCGGAGCCCTTTTTCCAGACCGCTTTGAAGAAAATCAAGCACTCTGGATATCAGAAATTTCTGTGGGTCATACCCTTTCAGTTCACACCACTGAAAGAAAGTATGCCAAATTTTATAATATATACGGGCTGAAGATGGTTTCCGTGCCTTCAGCATCGTCCGTATAACAGACTCGGAAAACCCCTTCTTCCTCAAGAGCCATGTCGTCAACGATAGCCGATGAAGATCCGGGTACCAGCAGGGACCCTGCAGCAACAAATACGGTCTCAATGGCAGAGGCCATGGAGTGTCAATGGAGAGAGACCGTAGATCTGTGAACAAGTGCTGTCTCGGCCACGCCGGAGCTATTAATATCACGGTGCTACCCTCTTGTTTGATCTGTCTGACCACTCTGGGAAGAAGAGCAAACGGGGGGAACAGATATACCAGCTTGTAACGCCACTTTACTGTCAGTGCGTCTACAAACTCAGCTCTCGGATCTCTTGTCCAGGATCCGTACCTGGGAACCTTGTTGTTCCTTCTTGATGCCATCAGATCTATTTCTGGTAGACCCCACCTGTCCACAAGATTCCAAAAAACCTGTTGATGTAGGGCCAACTCTCCTGCATTTATCTCCTGCCGACTGAGAAAGTCGGCCTCCCAATTCAGAATCCCCGGAATGAACACAGCAGATATCGTGGGAAGATGAGTCTCTGCCCAGACCAAGATTTTTGATACCTCTGCTAAGACAGCCCAACTCCTTGTGCCCCCTTGATGATGTAGGTAGGCAACCGCGGTGCGATTGTCCGACTGTATCTGCACCGGCCTGCCCTTTAAGATTTCCTGAGCCTGCACTAAAGCTTTGAATATAGCTCTTAGTTCCAGGATGTTTATCGGTAGCCGGCTTTCCGCCACTGACCACTTTCCTTGGAAAGTGTGTGACCCCATCATCGCCCCCCAACCTTGAAGACTGGCGTTGGTTTTGACCAATGTCCAATCCGACACCCAAAAGGGGTGACCCTGCCTGAGATGCTTTGTGTGCAACCACCAGGACAGGGACAACCGCAGCTCTGGAGAGAGACGCAGCAACTGAGACCTGATCGTGCGATGATCCTTGTCCCAGCGAGACAGAATTAATTGCTGCAGAGGTCTGGAGTGGAATTGAGCGTATTCCACCATCCTGAAGGTTGCCACCGTCGACCCCAGGACTTGCATGGCCACTAGAACGGATATCTGCCTGTTGCGAAGCAACCTGCGTATTCATGATTGTAAGGCAAGAATCTTCTCCAGCAGATATATTTTCTGCACCACGGAGTCCAATCTTGCTCCCAAATGACACATCTGTTTTACCGGACAGGGTAACTACTTTTGCCAGTTTATGATCCAGCCGTGACTGTACAGACATGATACTGTCAGCCTCAAATGATCCTGTAACTGCTGCGGGGACTGCCCTAGCAACAGGAGGTCGTCCATGTAAGGCAAAATCCTGACGCCTTGGCGTCTGAGGCATGCCATCATCACCGCCATCACCTTGGTGAATACCTGAGGGGCTGTGGACAGGCCAAAAGGTAGGGCCTGGAACTGAAAATGTTCCCCTCCTACTGCAAAACGAAGACATTTTTGATGAGCCTCTGTGATTGTTATGTGGAGGTAGGCATCCTGTATATCAAAGGATACCATATAGTTCCCCTGCTCCATTGCAAACATAATCGATCGCAATGTTGCCATCCTGAACCCGGGGGCTCGAACAAATTTGTTGAGCTCTCTCAGATTCAGAATAGGCCAGTACGACCCGTTCGGTTTTTGAACCAAGAACAGATTGGAGTAAAACCCCTCTCGGAACTGATTCTCTGGCACCGGAATCACTACCTCCGATGCTAGTAAGACAAGAATTGCTTTCTGAAGGGCCAAAGCTCTTTCTGAACCCTCCTGTGGGTTTACACAAAAAAACCTTTGAGGAGGAGTCCTCCAAAACGTCAGGGCGTACCCTCGGGAGACAATTCCTCGAACCCAGGCATCCTCCATTGTGAGGTGCCAGGGCGCCGAGAACCGAAGCAGTCGGCCACCCACTCTGGGATCCCCCAGGGGGAGGCCCGTCCCATCAGGCCACTGGTTTATCCTGGACCCTAGATCCTGGACGTTTGTTCTGCCAGGGCTTCCTGGGTCCTGCCTTTTTTGGTGGAAATCTCACTGAGGGCTGACCCTTGGCCTTGCCCTGCGGCCAAAACCCCCGAAAGGAAGCCCCTCTCAGTTTAGACGAGGTTGCTGATGGCAAACCTGCCGTCTTTGAGGCTGCCATGGAGGATACAATTTTGTCCAATTCTGGACCAAAAAGAGAACACCCCCTGTGAATGGAAGGGCCTTTTTGGACCCGGCATCTGCCTTCCAATCCTTTAACCAGAGAATCCTACGTGCCACCACGGACTCCGCTGAAACCCTGGTGGAAAGGATCCCTGCATCCAAGGCAGCATCCGCCAAATAAGAGGCCCCTTCTCTAATAAAGGAGATCATATCCAGTTGCTTCTTAGAGGCATCTGGTAAAGACTCCGTTAAAGTTTTGGCCCACTCCTGCTACCCAGGCAGTGGCCATAGCTGGGCGGGTGGCCGTTCCTGTCAGTGAGAAAATTGATTTGAGACAAGTCTCCAGTCTCCTATCCGTGGCTTCCTTCAGCAAAGCCGCTGGGATTAACAGTGTGGTACGTTTAATCAGCTGCGCCACATGTGCATCAACTGATGGTGGATTCTACCACCTGGCACAGTCCTCTGCTGGAAAAGGATATAGAAGCACCATTCTTTTAGAAGAATGGCTTTTCTTATCCGGACAGACCCACGCTTCCTCCATAAGTTCTGACAAATGTTCAGACTTTGGGAATTCTGCGTTAACCACCTTCTGGCACTTAAACAGGGGGCCTTCCCAAGCGGAGGATCCCCTTCTTCGATATTTAACACTGATTTTACAGCCCTTATTAGAAAGGGGACTTCGGCTACTGGGAAATGATCATCACCCTCCTCGGAGCTAGACTCCTGTGAAGAGTCCTGTGCCTGTTTCTCCTCGGAGGAGGCACTGGAGTACTCACCCATGCGAGAAGGCAAATGGCACCTAGATTTAGGCTGCTTTGGTTTGACAGCCTGAGGCTGAAAAACCCTCGAGGATGCCATAACCTTACCAGCACCAGGGTCCATCCAAGGCGGCCACTTCATGGGCATAGGATGCATCTGCTGAGGCAAACCCCACACTGGTGGTACCGGAGCAGCCAGCCGCTCCGCCACCTGAGCCATAACCTAAGAAAATGATGCCCAAGGTGGCTCAGGGCCTGTAACAGGCAAACTTAATTGGTGAGGTGGCTGTCTAAAGCAGTTCCCACAAAGCCCATTTTGTAGAAAGTCCCGTGGGGACAATCCTGCCTTGCAGGCTACACAGGATATCAGCAACGGGGCTCCCACCACCTGACCCTCAGACTCCTTACACATAACACTATGCCACTGGTTGTGAGTGTATAAGTGCTGCATTCTACTCTCAACCCACACACCCATAGCAAGGGAAGGGGAGAGAGTGACAGTATACAGGAATTACAGTATCCATATAGACAACAATCACATGTCATGCATAAACACTTCTATGAGTCATACGCATATAAGCTCTCACTACCAACAATCAGCCTAAGCTTAGGTAGGGATAGAGCCCTGTAAAACCTGAACTAGCAGTAGGCAAGGTATACAGGGAGACTGCCCAGCGTCCTGAAGCAGCAGCGATCAGAGAGCAACTGACAGACACGCTGGCTGCCTTATATGGAGGCTGGGAGGAGCAACCCACAATCACTGTGCCAGAGTACTGAACTAGCATGTGGATTGGGGGAGGGGCCGCCGGGGAAGCGTACCTCCCCTATGCTGCTTGGACCTGCCCGGTAAACTGACCTGGCCGCTGCCACAAGCACCGGCTGGTCAGGAACATCATATCCCGGCGGTCTAGTGTAGGAAACAAGCCGTATGCCTCCCGACTGCAGAGCGCCTCCGGCCAGTCTCACCAACGGAGGCCGGACCGCCACGTGGTCCCGGCGTCAGCGGCCGCCGCAACCACCTGCTAACCCGCCATCTCCTTGATCCGGATGTGGTCCAGGGCATGAGAGCCCCTGCCGAAGCCCAGCCATGGACCTGCCAAGGCTAGCGGTGCGGTGCCGGAGGAGGTAGTTGCAGCGCGTGGCCGGTGCGTCTCCGATCAGGCGCGAGGCTGCTTCCAGGACAGCTCAGACCACCCGCTGAGATAGAGAGTAGAACTCTTTTCTTTTTTACTCGTCTGCAGGACTGCTCCTGCAGTCCCACTGTCTATGTGGTGTACACACCAAACAGGAAGAACTGGCTACCTGAGGCAGGGGGTGGGGTATATGAGGAGGAACCCCAGTGCATCCTGGGAGCAGAGAGCTCGTTTGTGTTAACTGTTTGGTGACCAGGATTCATACCCCAACGTAATGGCTGTGGACCCCAAGGACCCGAAGAAGAAATAATAAAAATAAAGCTTGGGCTGCTTATAACAGCCCCACTGTATAACGGTGATCCAGCTTCTGCCGGACACCAAAGAAACTGAGTTGCCTTTGGGATTTGGGCGGGGCATAGGGGGAAGGACTGGAGCATCCTGTTATAGAAAAAAACTTTGCTGTTGGTGTCTGGTCCTCCAAGTACCACCTACACCCCATTGTCATCCTGTGGAGCTGTATGGATGAAATAACTTAATGATTGTAAATTAAAAAATATTTTTAAGCGAAACACATGTCGCTACACATGGGGTGATCCCAGCAGTGAGCGGTGGGACCTCCAACCGGCCCATACACATGGGGTGATCCCAGCAGTGAGTGGTGGCACCTCCAACCTGCCCCATGGGGCACATGGGTTGCAGCATATATAGCACAACCCGATCAGGTACTTTGAGCCTGATCGCAGACTCCCAAGGGTCAGGAATATGCGCATGTGCCAGACCCATAATGCAAATGTGCAGTACATGTCTGTTGGACGGAGTTTGGCAGCAGACTGTCAATGATTAACAGTCTGGGGCAGCAACGGCCTCTGTTTTCCCGATATTAAGGAGTGTCACCACGGTGTGGGAAGGATTGGAGAGGCCAGGTCTCTTTTGAGCATCTGCGTGGTTTGCCTGACCCCATGGTCAGCAAGGCCGGCCAATGTGATCGCAGATGATCCGATGCTGCGTCCTTGGACTCTGCTTGGAAAAGTAATGCATGCAGGACAAATGGACGCCTCCTGCTTCATTACCATAATAAAGCTTCACAACTGCTATCATGTTAGCAGCTGCAATAGCAACTACTTCCGCAGCTGAATCAGGCCCTTTGCCTTTCCCTCCATGCTCCTGGATATCGGTGCTCACAGCTACACTCGCCCTGCACCAGAAGTGACTTCTTTCCTATGACCCGCTCTCTCCTCCTCCCGTTCACTGCTTGCACATGGTAGGACAGCAGAAGCGGGACATAGGTATTGGAACTACACCTTTCAACTCCTACTTCAGGACAGCACCTCTCCTATCATCACAGGGCTGCGATTACATAATACACATAGGGCCATATTCAAAATGGGGCGAAAAGTCTGTAATTTTTGCCTATTTCCATTATGCCCGTATTCAATTTCACTGACTTATCGCCGGTGCGAAAAGTCAATGTAAAAAAACGGGGATAATTTATCGTTCGCCTTTAGCAGGCGACAAAAGTGTACAAACGGGGTCTAAGGGTGCAGGTTTAAAAAAAATAGCCTGCACCCCTGGGAATAGTCCCTAAAAATAATCTGTGTTAAGTTTAAAAAAAAATAGGGACACCCCAAAAAATTTATTAAAATTTTGGGTTTTAAAAAAAAGAAATAGGAATCACATTTCTAAATTAGCGGAATGGAGTCCAGAGGGGTTCCCTTATATGCGGCAGGTGTTTTCATTGCGGGAGAAGCGGCAGGTGCATTTTTGCTGAATTTTTAAAAATCATTTACGGGACTTAAAAATAGGCATGCACCCATTTTCAAGTACCCCAAATGTGATGGGCATAGTTATTTTTGTTTTTTAAAACTTCCAAATGCTCTTCTGCATCACCTTCTTCAAAGCCGCATTTATGTACCTGCTGCGGCTATTTAAAAACCCGACTTTTTTCTGCAGGTACCCATAGTGATCCGCCATGTCTGGACATCTTTAGGGGGGTCCTAGGATTAATTCCCGGAAATTCACGTTTTTTATTTCGCGGATCCCAGTTTCGCCGGTTCCCAATTTCGCCTACTTTGGAATTGAATATGGGGAATAGAAGGAACGCGCGCGATACTTTTCCGCCAGGAAAGCAGGTGAAGGAGGCGAAAAGTCCAGCAGGTGAAAAGTCTGGACTTTTCGCCTCAAATAGAATACGGGCCATTGTCAATTATCAGCTACAAACGTTACAATTTATGGGCTGCAGAAACTTCATGTGTTTAAATTATTTTTTTTTGCCAAGCCTTGAGCAGATCCAGCTGCTCAATTGTATTTTATACTAAATCTGGGAGTAAATTAGATCTTTCATTTGTGTCTATCTGTCACTTTGACATGCTGCTCTAATCTTAATATATTCTGGTATTTTCCATATATTAAAACAAAAAAAGAGAAACCAGATGCACCATACAACCATTAATAATTATGCATAATATACGAGGTTTTTGGCAGAAATTAGGCCAAATATATGAGCTTACCCACCATCGTCAAAATAAACCTCTTCGGGTAAGTCCCTAACACTATAGGGGTTCATGTCTGGGGCATGGGGCACCCCCAAACCGCCCCCAGCGTGGTTTCGGGTGCATCTGGTTTCTCTTTTTTCTTTGTTGTAATAAGTCTCAACTAGGTAGCACATCCCATTAGAGCTAGGGTGTGCAGGCCAGGCCCTCTTTCCCCAAAATTTTCCATATATTCTAAGCATCTAAAAATTCTCTACCAGCCTCTTCTATCATCATTTATTATTCTATAACCATAGACTTTTAAAGGTATTTACCCGTTTTCATATATATGCGTTAAATATTTTCGCCATTTCTCAGGCTACGGCAAGTATTGATATCCCTTACAAAATATACTACATTTAATACTTATTTTAAATCGGACATTTTTTCATCTTAATACATGGAGATATTACCTATAATTTTTATTTAATTATTTTTTTCTGCAATCATTAAAACAGTGTGCCCCCAAAAAGGATCCTTTCTTCTGTCCTTACGGGAAATATCCCAATGACATGGTTTTTTTTTGTTTACCCTGTTTGTATGGTCCTGTGGGCACTTTGTGCTGTCTTATAAATAATATACAATAATTAAGAACAAAATAGCAGAAAAAAGATCTTTCTGGATTCAGGAAACCTAAATCCTCATCCAGAATAAGAGGACCCTCCAGCATGTGCACTAATCCTTACGCGTTTCATTGTATAATACAACATCCTCAGGGCTATAGAGAATCAAGCTTTACTCTTCCAAGATAATTAATAAGCACCTTCTTACTCCATCTGCAGTTGTCTTGCGATGTCCCAAAAAGACAAAGCCTCACATACATTACTATATGTGTGTGTGTCTCTATATATTTGTGCAATATTGTCCACATAAAATCACCAATACATCCAAAGGGGAATGTGTAATTACCACGTGGTCCCGTCCCAAAAATAAACAGGTCACATGATCATCTCACAAAAATGGTTAAAATATCCACTCCAGTGCACCCAATATCACTGGAAAAACAAGATAAATCCAAACGTACTATGATTAAAATATAGGAGCTCGATTCAATTCAACGTGAATTGAATAGCGCCGGAAATTAGTTCCCGAAGCTATTCAATTCAGCGCGCTGCAAAGCCCGGATAATGATTTCTTCTCTCACCCCTCCTGGGATGCGAGCAGAAATCCGACAAAAGTCTACGCGCTACTGCTGTTTTCTGCCGAGAAAACAGCATCGTGCCGGGAAGTTTAGTCGGAGAATGCCCGTTCTCGCTACTAAACACCCTGTTTAAGGCACAAGGGACGGGAGAACGGGCATTCCCCGACTTCACGGCGCAGAATTGAATAGCGCCGGGAGCTCCCTCCCGGCACTATTTACTTTGCGATCAATTGAATCGAGCCCTATGAATCACTTATCTGAAAAATCTTTCTAAAAGATTGAAGATAATAGACACTGACAAAAGCCTCCATCAGTCTTCACAACGCGTTTCGTCCTGACCACCAGTGTGGTCTGTATGACTTCCTCAGGGTTATATACAATAACAACAAGCCTAAGTTCTTCTACACTGTGACCATCATCTAAAATTAGATACCAGTGTAAATACTTTGTTTTAAAACGTATATCCGGAGTCCTAAGACCTCCATATCTAGAACATGGCACCTCTATTAAGGTGGAGTCATAGGAAGTCCGCTTGCGGCCATTTTGACCTTATTGCTGATGTTTTACACTAGTCTCTAATATTAGATGATGGTCACTTTATATAAGCGGGGGACACAATTCTGGCGGCCCTCTAACACAGTGGAGGGTTGGTGCACATTTTGTGAAAACATCACAAAATGTGCACTAACTCTGCTACACAAGAATGCAATATAAAGTCACGCCTCTTAAACTGGCCACACATCTAAAGATTATCTGTCCAACCAGCCAACTAGTTGATTGGTTAGAATGAAAATCTGGTAAAGTATGAAAGCAAATAACAATTAGTAATTTGCTCACAAACGCCAGAAAATGGACAAAAACTGTTGTTTGAACAAAATGTTTAGATCAAACATAACTGACAGCCATTTTCATCTGTTTTCTGGCATTTAGGAGCAAATTGCTGATCATCAGTTACTCCCATACATTACCAGATTTTCATTCCAACCAATCAACTAGTTGGCTGGATGGACAGATAATCTTTAGATGTGTAGTAAGTTTTATTGAGCTTTAGTATTGCAGTGTTAGTATACACATATAAAGAATGAACTAGTAAGGTATCATTATTCAAGAGGTTAATCTCACATGTGGTAGAACACAGGTATGGGGGCAGAGGGGTGGGACCGGGTACTAATTACCCAGACCCAGGCTTGCTGGAGGGGCCCGGCGCCATCCCCATCACTCCCTCTTACCTCACACCAGCCCAGCACAAGCTGAGCAACAGTAGCCTCTTGTCTGTGTGTGGGGGCCCCCACTGGGATTCAGCACAGCCCTTTACGGCCCTGAACACAGTTAGGATCATGTATATGTATGTAGGATGTATGAGACACACCAGAGAGTGTGGGGAGGAGACTGGTCAGATCTCTGGGCTGGTAACACACAGTGACATGATGTGAGGGGAGAGCAGGAGTATAATAGGGGCTGATGGCTCCTGATGTATGAGATACACCAGAGAGTGTGGGGAGGAGACTGGTCAGATCTCTGGGCTGGTAACACACAGTGACATGATGTGAGGGGGAGAGCAGGAGTATAATAGGGGCTGATGGCTCCTGATGTATGAGATACACCAGAGAGTGTGGGGAGGAGACTGGTCAGATCTCTGGGCTGGTAACACACAGTGACATGATGTGAGGGGGAGAGCAGGAGTATAATAGGGGATGATGGCTCCTGATGTATGAGATACACCAGAGAGTGTGGGGAGGAGACTGGTCAGATCTCTGGGCTGGTAACACACAGTGACATGATGTGAGGGGGAGAGCAGGAGTATAATAGGGACTGATGGTTCCTGATGTATGAGATATACCAAAGAGTGTAAGGAGGAGACTGGTCAGATCTCTGGGCTGGTAACACACAGTGACATGATGTGACGGGGAGAGCAGGAGTATAAGAGGGGCTGATGGCTCCTGATGTATGAGATATACCAGAGAGTGTGGGGGGGAGACTGGTCAGGTCTCTGGGCTGGTAACACACAGTGACATGATGTGAGGGGGAGAGCAGGAGTATAATAGGGGCTGATGGCTCCTGATGTATGAGATACACCAGAGAGTGTGTGAGGAGACTGGTCAGATCTCTGGGCTGGTAACAACAGTGACATGATGTGAGGAGAGCAGGAGTATAATAGGGGCTGATGGCTCCTGATGGATGAGATACACCAGAGAGTGTGGGGAAGAGACTGGTCAGATCTCTGGGCTGGTAACACAAAGTTACATGATGTGAAGGGGTGGGCAGGAGTATAATAAGGGCTGATGGCTCCTGATGTATGATATACAACAGAGAGTGTGGGGAGGAGACTGGTCAGATCTCTGGGCTGGTAACACACAGTGACATGATGTGAGGGGGAGAGCAGGAGTATAATAGGGGCTGATGGCTCCTGATGTATGAGATACACCAGAGAGTGTGGGGAGGAGACTGGTCAGATATCTCGGCTGGTAACACACAGTGACATGATGTGAGGAGGAGAGCAGAAGTATAATAGGGGCTGATGGCTCCTGATGTATGATATACAACAGAGAGTGTGAGGAGGAGACTGGTCAGATCTCTGGGCTGGTAACACACAGTGACATGATGTGAGGGGGAGAGCAGGAGTATAATAGGGACTGATGGCTCCTGATGTATGAGATATACCAAAGAGTGTAAGGAGGAGACTGGTCAGATCTCTGGGCTGGTAACACACAGTGACATGATGTGATGGGGAGAGCAGGAGTATAATAGGGGCTGATGGCTCCTGACTCCTCACTGTCCAGATACTTTTCCCTCTTTAGTTAGTGCTGGAAGAGGATGGTGTAGAAGAGATTGCTGTAGTGGCTGAGCAAAGCCAATATGTGACTTTCTTCTGCAAAAATATAAATGCTGATTACTTGTGTTGATATCTGTAGGGATTTCCTCCTCCTTGCACTGCTGATCACCTCTTGCATACATCTCTTCTCCCTCTGTATGTTCTGCTTTATTATCATCAGTCACATACATTTCTTCTTCCCCCTCTGTAGCTTCTGTCTTCATATCAGACACATTTATCTCTTCTTCTCCCTCTGTAGCTTCTGTCTTAAAATCAGTCACATACGTCTCTTCTTCTCCCTCTATATCTTCTACTTTTATATCAGTCACATACGTCTCTTCTTCTCCCTCCATATTTTCTGCCTTCACATCAGTCACATACGTCTCTTCTTCTCCCTCTATATCTTCTGCCTTCATATCAGTCACATACGTGTCTTCTTCTCCCTCTATATCTTCTGCCTTCATATCAGTCACACACGTCTCTTCTTCTCCCTCTGTATCTTCTGCCTTCATATCAGTCACATACGCCTCTTCTTCTCCCTCTATATCTTCTGCCTTCATATCAGTCACATACGTCTCTTCTTCTCCCTCTATATCTTCTGCCTTCATATAAGTCACATACATATTTTCTTCTTCCTCTATAGCTTTAATATAAGTCACATGCGTTTCTTCTTCTCCGTCCATATCGTCTACCTTCATTTCTGTCATATAGGTCTTTTCTTCTTTCTCTATATCTTCTGCCTTAATATCAGTCAGATCTTCATTCTAAATTTCACAGAAAACAATAAAATAACACCTTAATAATGTCTGAGTACATTATTTGAGAATAAATAGTATAATATCAGCATGTTAAAAAATCGATTAGATGAAGAATAATTAATAAATACAGGTCAATTAATGAAAAGTCACTTTGGTTTTTGTGGTCATTGGGAAGAGCCTATATTACCTGATGCTCCTGTGGGGTCCTGTGATTCTCCTCTGTACAATCCTGTGAATATAGAGGACATCTCTCTGGGGTATTTCTGAAACTGGGTCCATCTGTAGGAGACACACAGTGACTGAGTACATTGTATATATGTGATTATCAGGTGATGTGTGTATATAGGGGCCCCCAACCTGCTCTCCCCTGTACAATAAATTACATTCTCCACTTACCCAGTGATGTGAGGGGCCGGTGATTCTCCATCATCACGTCCTTGTACAGACCCCTGTGTTCCTCTATATACTCCCCCTCCTGCATGGAGACATAGACAGTGACATCCTGACACATTACAGGAACCTGACACACACAATGATACAGTCATCACCCAGACACATCCCCTGGTGTTACTGTATAATGTCCCAATCCCAGCACTCACCTCTCCAGTCATCACCCAGACACATCCCCTGGTGTTACTGTATAATGTCCCATTCCCAGCAGTCACCTCTCCAGTCATCACCCAGACACATCCCCTGGTGTTACTGTATAATGTCCCATTCCTAGCAGTCACCTCTTCAGTCATCACCCAGACACATCCCCTGGTGTTACTGTATAATGTCCCATTCCCAGCAGTCACCTCTCCAATCATCACCGAGACACATCCCCTGGTGTTACTGTATAATGTCCCATTCCCAGCAGTCACCTCTCCAGTCATCACCCAGACACATCCCCTGGTGTTACTGTATAATGTCCCATTCCCAGCAGTCACCTCTCCAGTCATCACCCAGACACATGCCCTGGTGTTACTGTATAATGTCCCATTCCCAGCAGTCACCTCTCCAGTCATCACCCAGACACATCCCCTTGTGTTACTGTATAATGTCCCATTCCCAGCAGTCACCTCTCCAGTCATCACCCAGACACATCCCCTGGTGTTACTGTATAATGTCCCATTCCCAGCAGTCACCTCTCCAGTCATCACCCAGACACATCCCCTGGTGTTACTGTACAATGTCCCATTCCCAGCAGTCACCTCTCCAGTCATCACCCAGACACATCCCCTGGTGTTACTGTATAATGTCCCAGTCCCAGCAGTCACCTCCCCAGTCATCACCCAGACACATCCCCTGGTGTTACTGTATAATGTCCCATTCCCAGCAGTCACCTCCCCAGTCATCACCCAGACACATCCCCTGGTGTTACTGTATAATGTCCCATTCCCAGCAGTCACCTCTCCAGTCATCACCCAGACACATCCCCTGGTGTTACTGTATAATGTCCCATTCCCAGCAGTCACCTCTCCAGTCAGCAGCTGAATGATCTTCTTGGTGAGTTCCAGGATCTTCTGGTCATTGTGTCTCTCATGTATCAGTGAGTGAGGTGGAGGCACCGTGATGGGGCTCTGGGTCCTGCTCAGTCTTCCTGACAAAGGGAGACGGCTGCTGGGTGTCTCACAGTCACCGGGTGTCTTCTTCACTACTGTGTAATCCTCCTATATATTGGAAAAACATCAATGGAAAGGTCGCTTAAACTCCATCTAAATTAGGCTGTTTATTCAGGTGTTCATTTTACATAATATTAAAGAAAACTCTATTTTACAAATACTTGTCTTGAAACAATCTTCTATATATAGAAAAATGTAGAGTATCTAATATCTCCTGCAGCTCTGACATCTGTATGTCAGTGACAACAACATATTGTGAACGCTGTACTAAACACCAACTCTAGTGAGGACTGTGGGACTGATAATACAATCCGAGACTGGCTCCCTGCTGCTCGGTTATTACTATAGATATAAGTGATGTCACTGTGACATATGCAGACCCTCTCACCTCCCCAGTCATGTCCCTGTATTATTACTATAGATATAAGTGATGTCACTGTGACACTCCCAGACCCTCTCACCTCCCAAGTCATCTCCCTGTATTATTACTATAGATATAAGTGATGTCACTGTGACACCCCCAGACCCTCTCACCTCCCCAGTCAGCAGGTAGATGATCTCCAGGGTGAGATGTAAGATCCTCTCAGTCCTGTGACTCCCGTCCTTGTCCATCTTCAATGAATCAGTGAGAATACAGAACGTGTGATGTGTAATAAAGACTTTGGTTCCTCACAGCAGGATTATCTAGGAATAAATATAATAAATATCACAGAGAACACATAACACAGTCAGACAT
The DNA here is from genome assembly GCA_031769625.1 of Taudactylus pleione. Taxonomy (NCBI): domain Eukaryota; kingdom Metazoa; phylum Chordata; class Amphibia; order Anura; family Myobatrachidae; genus Taudactylus; species Taudactylus pleione. Next base: position 122,129 of record JAUIMM010000458.1, on the reverse strand, counting down.
GTAACACTGAGTGACCAGTAAGTCTCCCCTTTCCCCCAGCCATAGAGCCCTGGTCAGTGTCTGTCAGAGGGTCCTGTGACCCAGCCCCATAAGGCTCCTCAGAGGCCATCACACAATGCTGTACTGTATAAGGTTACACCAATGCTCCTCTCCTGGCCGGGGGTCTTATTCCTCCCAGACACAGATTTGGTGCAATTTGCTCCACGTGAATCTTTTACAAACACATGAATTAGGGATTTGGGGATTTTTTACTTTTGTTTTACATTTATTCCAGATACTGAGAGAGTCTGTGACTATACTGAGGTCATACAGATAACAGGGGTGTGAGGGGAGAGTACACAGGAGAGCAGGAGGGGTGCAGATATGGGGAGAGGGGAAGTAACGTAGGAATACAGAGCACACAACAGGGGGTGTAACAGCTGTACAGAGGTGTCAGTAACACAGGGGAGGGGGAAGGGAACAGAAGAGGTTAATAACACAGGGATAGGACAGCAGACAGCCCAGGGGACACACAAAGGGTTACACAATACAGAATCCCATCAGTCACTCTGCACAAATGATGAAATGACAAATGACGGCACCTCAGATGTATGTTACATGTGTGACCAGCCTGCCGGCCGTGTGTGTGCAGCGTAGGGTGGGGTGAGACATGTCCTGGGGGATAATCAGTGACACTCTGAGGATCTGGGGACTGTCACAGCCACTGGCTGTCTCTGAGAGAGTCTCTATTGCTCAGGATAACAAGACGCCCTGACAGACAGTCTCAGCTCAGGGAGTCAGGGGAGATTGTGGTTGTGCTGTCAGGTGTTATTATATAATAGGAGTGAGGTAAGAGTATATAATAATAACACATTACATTTATTATAGACAATAACACATAAAACAAACCAATGCACTTAGATGTATAATGTCAGTCTCTCAGGTGTAGATCTCTATGTTACAAGGAAATATAGTTACACACCCAGTAACTGTGCACAGAGCTCCTGTAACAGAGTATTAGGATTGTAGTAATACGTTTGTACATAGTGACACAAGGTATAAAAGCCACATTCCACTGACTATAATCATTACTAGCCCGAGAGAGAAGAGAGTTACTGTGCGATAGCTGAGTCAGGGCTAATACATGGTCAGTAATAAGATCATTGGTAGAAGGGGATATAATATGTCATGTACCTGGCACAGAGATCACAGACTGTCCTATCAGCAGACCTTACTAATATGTCCTTATTGTCAGCTTGTACTGTACGGGTAATGACGTGTCCTTATTGTCAGCTTGTACTGTACGGGTAATGACGTGTCCTTATTGTCAGCTTGTACTGTATGGGTAATGACGTGTCCTTATTGTCAGCTTGTGCTGTAAGGGTAATGACATGTCCTTATTGTCAGCTTGTGCTGTACGGGTAATGACATGTCCTTATTGTCAGCTTGTACTGTACGGGTAATGACGTGTCCTTATTGTCAGCTTGTGCTGTACGGGTAATGACGTGTCCTTATTGTCAGCTTGTACTGTACGGGTAATGACGTGTCCTTATTGTCAGCTTGTACTGTATGGGTAATTATGTGTCCTTATTGTCAGCTTGTACTGTACGGGTAATGACGTGTCCTTATTGTCAGCTTGTACTGTACGGGTAATGATGTGTCCTTATTGTCAGCTTGTACTGTACGGATAATATGTCCTTATTGTCAGCTTGTACTGTACGGGTAATGACATGCCCTTATTGTCAGCTTGTACTGTACGGGTAATGACGTGCCCTTATTGTCAGCTTGTACTATACGGGTAATGACGTGCCCTTATTGTCAGCTTGTACTGTACGGGTAATGACGTGCCCTTATTGTCAGCTTGTACTGTACGGGTAATGACGTGCCCTTATTGTCAGCTTGTACTGTACGGGTAACGACGTGTCCTTATTGTCAGCTTGTACTGTACGGGTAACGACGTGTCCTTATTGTCAGCTTGTACTGTACGGGTAACGACGTGTCCTTATTGTCAGCTTGTACTGTACGGGTAACGACGTGTCCTTATTGTCAGCTTAAACTGTACGGGTAACGACGTGTCCTTATTGTCAGCTTGTACTGTACGGGTAACGACGTGTCCTTATTGTCAGCTTGTACTGTACGGGTAACGACGTGTCCTTATTGTCAGCTTGTACTGTACGGGTAACGACGTGTCCTTATTGTCAGCTTGTACTGTACGGGTAACGACGTGTCCTTATTGTCAGCGTGTACTGTACGGGTAACGACGTGTCCTTATTGTCAGCTTGTGCTGTACGGGTAACGACGTGTCCTTATTGTCAGCGTGTGCTGTACGGGTAACGACGTGTCCTTATTGTCAGCGTGTGCTGTACGGGTAACGACGTGTCCTTATTGTCAGCTTGTGCTGTACGGGTAACGACGTGTCCTTATTGTCAGCTTGTGCTGTAGGGGTAATGACGTGTCCATATTGTCAGCTTGTGCTGTACGGGTAATGACGTGCCCTTATTGTCAGCTTGTACTGTACGGGTAATGACGTGTCCTTATTGTCAGCTTGTACTGTACGGGTAATGACGTGCCCTTATTGTCAGCCTGTACTGTACGGGGAATGACGTGCCCTTATTGTCAGCTTGTACTGTACGGGTAATGACGTGCCCTTATTGTCAGATTGTACTGTACGGGTAACGACGTGTCCTTATTGTCAGCTTGTACTGTACGGGTAACGACGTGTCCTTATTGTCAGCTTGTACTGTACGGGTAACGACGTGTCCTTATTGTCAGCTTGTACTGTACGGGTAACGACGTGTCCTTATTGTCAGCTTAAACTGTACGGGTAACGACGTGTCCTTATTGTCAGCTTGTACTGTACGGGTAACGACGTGTCCTTATTGTCAGCTTGTACTGTACGGGTAACGACGTGTCCTTATTGTCAGCTTGTACTGTACGGGTAACGACGTGTCCTTATTGTCAGCTTGTACTGTACGGGTAACGACGTGTCCTTATTGTCAGCGTGTACTGTACGGGTAACGACGTGTCCTTATTGTCAGCTTGTGCTGTACGGGTAACGACGTGTCCTTATTGTCAGCGTGTGCTGTACGGGTAACGACGTGTCCTTATTGTCAGCGTGTGCTGTACGGGTAACGACGTGTCCTTATTGTCAGCTTGTGCTGTACGGGTAACGACGTGTCCTTATTGTCAGCTTGTGCTGTAGGGGTAATGACGTGTCCTTATTGTCAGCTTGTACTGTACGGGTAATGACGTGCCCTTATTGTCAGCTTGTACTGTACGGGTAATGACGTGTCCTTATTGTCAGCTTGTACTGTACGGGTAATGACGTGCCCTTATTGTCAGCCTGTACTGTACGGGGAATGACGTGCCCTTATTGTCAGCTTGTACTGTACGGGTAATGACGTGCCCTTATTGTCAGATTGTACTGTACGGGTAATGACGTGCCGTTATTGTCAGCTTGTACTGTACGGGTAATGACTAGGGGTGAGCGGGTTCGGATTTCTGAAATCCGAGCCCCCCCGATCCGAGTCCGATCCGAGTCAGGCTCGACTTTTCCCGCCTGACTTGGATCTGAAATCGAGGCAAAACGTCATCATCCTGCCTTCCGAGTCTCGCGGGTTTTGGATCCTATATAAGGTACCCGCGTCGGCGCCATTGTCTCACTCGGCTGTGGACAGTGAAGAGGGAGGGTGGGAGTTAGGGCTGTGTAGTGTAGTGTAGTGCTGCTGTTGTCCACTACTTCAAAGTCCATAGGGGCTGGCTGTGTTGTGCTGCTGTTGTTAATAGGGGCTGTGTCCACTACTTCAAAGTCCATAGGGGCTGGCTGGACTGTGTTGTGCAGTCAGTTCTCCATAGGGGCTGTGTCCACTCCAAAGTCCTGTGCAGTGTCCCAGTCCTAAAGGGGTGCTGTAGTGTTGTCCAGGGGGTGCTCTGTCCATCAGGGGTGCTCCCCCCAAGTGCTAAAAAAATTATATATTTTCTGTGTTTGTGAATTGTGTGCGCAGTAGCCGCACGTGCATCAACAAAGTAGTGCCAAGCGTGCGCCTGTGTCATAAGTAAAGGGCCGGCTGGCTTGACCGTTAAAGGGTGCTGTAACCCCCAAAGTACACTCCAGTCCAAACCAAAAAAAAAATAATTTTCTGTGTTTGTGAATTGTGTGCGCAGTAGCCGCACGTGCATCAACAAAGTAGTGCCAAGCGTGCGCCTGTGTCATAAGTAAAGGGCCGGCTGGCTTGACCGTTAAAGGGTGCTGTAACCCCCGAAAGTACACTCCAGTCCAAACCAAAAAAAAAATTATTTTCTGTGTTTGTGAATTGTGTGCGCAGTAGGCGCACGTGCATCAACAAAGTAGTGCCAAGCGTGCGCCTGTGTCATAAGTAAAGGGCCGGCTGGCTTGACCGTTAAGGGTGCTGTAACCCCCGAAAGTACACTCCAGTCCAAACCAAAAAAAAAATTATTTTCTGTGTTTGTGAATTGTGTGCGCAGTAGCCGCACGTGCATCAACAAAGTAGTGCCAAGCGTGCGCCTGTGTCATAAGTAAAGGGCCGGCTGGCTTGACCGTTAAAGGGTGCTGTAACCCCCAAAGTACACTCCAGTCCAAACAAAAAAAAAAATTATTTTCTGTGTTTGTGAATTGTGTGCGCAGTAGCCGCATGTGCATCAACAAAGTAGTGACAAGCGTGCGCCTGTGTCATAAGTAAAGGGCCGGCTGGCTTGACCGTTAAAGGGTGCTGTAACCCCCGAAAGTACACTCCAGTCCAAACCAAAAAAAAAATTATTTTCTGTGTTTGTGAATTGTGTGCGCAGTAGCCGCACGTGCATCAACAAAGTAGTGCCAAGCGTGCGCCTGTGTCATAAGTAAAGGGCCGGCTGGCTTGACCGTTAAAGGGTGCTGTAACCCCCAAAGTACACTCCAGTCCAAACCAAAAAAAAAATTATTTTCTGTGTTTGTGAATTGCGTGCGCAGTAGCCGCACGTGCATCAACAAAGTAGTGCCAAGCGTGCGCCTGTGTCATAAGTAAAGGGCCGGCTGGTTTGACTGTTAAAGGGTGCTGTAACCCCCAAAATACACTCCAGTCCAAACCAAAAAAAAAATTATTTTCTGTGTTTGTGAATTGTGTGCGCAGTAGCCGCACGTGCATCAACAAAGTAGTGCCAAGCGTGCGCCTGTGTCATAAGTAAAGGGCCGGCTGGCTTGACCGTTAAGGGTGCTGTAACCCCCGAAAGTACACTCCAGTCCAAACCAAAAAAAAAATTATTTTCTGTGTTTGTGAATTGTGTGCGCAGTAGCCGCACGTGCATCAACAAAGTAGTGCCAAGCGTGCGCCTGTGTCATAAGTAAAGGGCCGGCTGGCTTGACTGTTAAAGGGTGCTGTAACCCCCAAAGTACACTCCAGTCCAAACCAAAAAAAAAAATATTTTCTGTGTTTGTGAATTGTGTGCGCAGTAGCCGCACGTGCATCAACAAAGTAGTGCCAAGCGTGCGCCTGTGTCATAAGTAAAGGGCCGGCTGGCTTGACCGTTAAAGGGTGCTGTAACCCCCGAAAGTACACTCCAGTCCAAACCAAAAAAAAATATTTTCTGTGTTTGTGAATTGTGTGCGCAGTAGCCGCACGTGCATCAACAAAGTAGTGCCAAGCGTGCGCCTGTGTCATAAGTAAAGGGCCGGCTGGCTTGACCGTTAAGGGTGCTGTAACCCCCGAAAGTACACTCCAGTCCAAACCAAAAAAAAAATTATTTTCTGTGTTTGTGAATTGTGTGCGCAGTAGCCGCACGTGCATCAACAAAGTAGTGCCAAGCGTGCGCCTGTGTCATAAGTAAAGGGCCGGCTGGCTTGACCGTTAAAGGGTGCTGTAACCCCCAAAGTACACTCCAGTCCAAACCAAAAAAAAAATTATTTTCTGTGTTTGTGAATTGCGTGCGCAGTAGCCGCACGTGCATCAACAAAGTAGTGCCAAGCGTGCGCCTGTGTCATAAGTAAAGGGCCGGCTGGCTTGACCGTTAAAGGGTGCTGTAACCCCCAAAATACACTCCAGTCCAAACCAAAAAAAAAATTATTTTCTGTGTTTGTGAATTGTGTGCGCAGTAGCCGCACGTGCATCAACAAAGTAGTGCCAAGCGTGCGCCTGTGTCATAAGTAAAGGGCCGGCTGGGTTGACCGTTAAGGGTGCTGTAACCCCCGAAAGTACACTCCAGTCCAAACCCAAAAAAAAATTATTTTCTGTGTTTGTGAATTGTGTGCGCAGTAGCCGCACGTGCATCAACAAAGTAGTGCCAAGCGTGCGCCTGTGTCATAAGTAAAGGGCCGGCTGGCTTGACCGTTAAAGGGTGCTGTAACCCCCAAAGTACACTCCAGTCCAAACCAAAAAAAAATTATTTTCTGTGTTTGTGAATTGTGTGCGCAGTAGCCGCACGTGCATCAACAAAGTAGTGCCAAGCGTGCGCCTGTGTCATAAGTAAAGGGCCGGCTGGCTTGACCGTTAAGGGTGCTGTAACCCCTGAAAGTACACTCCAGTCCAAACCAAAAAAAAAATTATTTTCTGTGTTTGTGAATTGTGTGCGCAGTAGCCGCACGTGCATCAACAAAGTAGAGCCAAGTGTGCGCCTGTGTCATAAGTAAAGGGCCGGCTGGCTTGACCGTTAAAGGGTGCTGTAACCCCCGAAAGTACACTCTCAGTCCAAACCAAAAAAAAAATTATTTTCTGTGTTTGTGAATTGTGTGCGCAGTAGCCGCACGTGCATCAACAAAGTAGTGCCAAGCGTGCGCCTGTGTCATAAGTAAAGGGCCGGCTGGCTTGACCGTTAAAGGGTGCTGTAACCCCCGAAAGTACACTCTCAGTCCAAACCAAAAAAAAAATTATTTTCTGTGTTTGTGAATTGTGTGCGCAGTAGCCGCACGTGCATCAACAAAGTAGTGCCAAGCGTGCGCCTGTGTCATAAGTAAAGGGCCGGCTGGCTTGACCGTTAAGGGTGCTGTAACCCCTGAAAGTACACTCCAGTCCAAACCAAAAAAAAAATTATTTTCTGTGTTTGTGAATTGTGTGCGCAGTAGCCGCACGTGCATCAACAAAGTAGAGCCAAGTGTGCGCCTGTGTCATAAGTAAAGGGCCGGCTGGCTTGACCGTTAAAGGGTGCTGTAACCCCCAAAGTACACTCTCAGTCCAAACCAAAAAAAAAATTATTTTCTGTGTTTGTGAATTGTGTGCGCAGTAGCCGCACGTGCATCAACAAAGTAGTGCCAAGCGTGCGCCTGTGTCATAAGTAAAGGGCCAGCTGGCTTGACCGTTAAGGGTGCTGTAACCCCCGAAAGTACACTCCAGTCCAAACCAAAAAAAAAAATTATTTTCTGTGTTTGTGAATTGTGTGCGCAGTAGCCGCACGTGCATCAACAAAGTAGTGCCAAGCGTGCGCCTGTGTCATAAGTAAAGGGCCGGCTGGCTTGACCGTTAAAGGGTGCTGTAACCCCCAAAGTACACTCCAGTCCAAACCAAAAAAAAAATAATTTTCTGTGTTTAGCCGCACGTATATATCAAATCGATATAACATAAATGGAGGACCAAACTTTCTCCGATAAAAATAAAATAGAGAAAGATCAAGAACCACTTCCTCCTAGTGCTGAAGCTGCTGCCACTAGTCACGACATAGACGATAACATGCCATCAACGTCGTCTGCCAAGGCCGATGCCCAATGTCATAGTAGAGGGCACATACAATCCCAAATGGCAAAGTTCAGGAAAATGACCTTGAAAAAGACATTTAAATCAGCTGAAGAGAAATGTAAACTTGCCAATATGCCATTTACGACACGGAGTGGCAAGGAACGGCTAAGGTCGATCCCTAGTATGTTCATGACTAGTGGTTCAGCTTCACTTGACGATGGAAGCCCTCCTCCCACTAAAAAAATCAAAAGAGTTAAGCTGGCAAAAGCACAGCGAAGAACTGTGCTTTCTAAGAAGATATCACAAATCCCCAAGGAGAGTCCAAGTGTGGTGGTGGTTGCGATGCCTGAACTTCCCAGCACTGGACGGGAAGAGGTGGCTCTTTCCACCATTTGCATGCCCCCTGCAAGTGCTGAAAGGAGCACCCACAGTCCACTTGCTGATATGCAAATTGAAGATGTCACTGTTGAAGTACAACAGGATGAGGATACTGGTGTAGCTGGCGCTGAGGAGGTTGGCGAGGAGGATTCTGATGATGTGGTTTGTTTAAATCAGGCTCCGGGGGAGACAGTTGTTGTCCGTGGGATGGTCATGCCTGGGCAGAAGACCAAACATTCCACCTCTTTGGTCTGGCAATATTTCTATCCAAATCCGGACAACAACTGTCTTGCCATATGTACCATATGTAAAGGTGAAATAAGTAGGGGTAGGGACGTCAACCACCTAGGAACATCCTCCCTTATACGGCACCTGCAGCGCGTTCATAAAAAGTTACTGTCAAGTTCAGAAACTTTGGCTAAGACCGTAAGCAGTCCAGGGACACCTAAATCCCGTTGTCCTGTTGTATCCAAGCGCCTGCAAACCACACCGTCAACTCCCTCCTCGTCAATTTCCTCCTTAGTCAGGATCGGAAGTAGTCCTGCAGGCCATGTCACTGGCATGACTGACTCTCCTATCCGGGATTCCTCCGGAGGATCCTGCATTGCTACGCCTACTGCTGCCGCTGCTGCTGTTGCTGCTGCTGGGAGTCGTTCATCATCCCAGAGAGGAAGTAGGAACACCACTACTTTTACTAAACAATTGACCCTCCAACAGTCCTTAGCGAGGAGGATGAAGTACGACAGCAGTCATCCTGAAGCAAAACGTATAACTGAGGCCTTGACTGCTATGTTGGTGTTAGACGTGCATCCGGTATCCGCCATTAGTGCAGTGGGATTTAGACAATTGATGGAGGTAGTGTGTCCCCGGTTCCAAATCCCGTCTAGATTCCACTTCACTAGGCAGGCGATACCGAGACTGTACAGAAACGTCAGAAAAAGTGTCCTCAGTGTCCTGAAAAATGCCGTTGTACACAATGTCCACTTAACCACGGACATGTGGACAAGTGGAACAGGGCAGACTAAGGACTATATGACTGTGACAGCCCACTGGGTAGATGTATCACCTTACGCAGCAACAGCAGCAGCGTCACCAGTAGCAGCATCTCAGAAACGCCAGCTCGTTACAAGGCAGGCTACGCTGTGTATCACCGGTTTCAGTAAAAGGCACACCGCCGACAACCTCTTAGAGAAACTGAGGGAAATCATCGCCCAGTGGCTTACCCCACTTAGACTCTCCTGGGGATTTGTGATATCTGACAACGCCACCAATATTGTGCGGGCATTACATCTGGGCAAATTCCAGCACGTCCCATGTTTTGCTCACACAATAAACTTGGTGGTGCAGAATTTTCTGAAAAGCGACAGGGGCGTGCAGGAGACGCTTTGGGTGGCCCGAAAAATTCTGCCCACTTTCGCCATTCAGCGACTGCGTGCCGAAGACTGGAGCGCCAGCAAACACTCTTGAACCTGCCCCGCCATCACCTGAAGCAAGAGGTTGTGACGCGGTGGAACTCAACCCTCTATATGCTTCAGAGGATGGAGGAGCAGCAAAAGGCCATACAAGCCTATACATCCACCTATGACATAGGCAAAGGAGGGGGTATGCACCTGACTCAAGCGCAGTGGAGAATGATTTCCGTGTTGTGCAAGGTTCTCCAGCCCTTCGAACTTGCCACACGTGAAGTCAGTTCAGACACTGCCAGCTTGAGTCAGGTCATTCCCCTCATCAGGCTTTTGCAGAAGCAGCTGGAGAAAGTGAAGGAGGAGCTAAGACGGAGCGATTCCGCTCGGCATGTGGGACTTGTGGATGAAGCCCTTCATTCGCTTTGCCAGGATTCCAGGGTGGTCAATCTGTTGAAATCAGACCACTACATTTTGGCCACCGTGCTTGATCCTAGGTTTAAAGCCTATGTGGTGTCTCTCTTTCCGGCCGACACAAGCCTGCAGAGGTGCAAAGACCTGCTGGTGAACACACTGTCAGCTGAAGCGGAACGTGACACGTCAACGGCTCCTTCTTCATTTTCTCCCGCAACTGGGGCTGCCAGGAAAAAACTTAGGTATCCTAAGCAACCTGCTGGCGGTGATGCAGGGCAGGCAGGACCAAGTTTGGACATCTGGTCCGGACTGAAGGACCTGGCAACAATTTCTGACATGTCTACTGTCACTGCATATGATACTGTCACCATTGACAGAATGGTGGAGGATTACATCGGTGACAGCATCCAAGTAGGCATGTCAGACAGTCCATACCTGTACTGGCAGGAAAAAGAGGCAATTTGGAGGCCCCTGTACAAACTGGCTCTATTTTACCTGAGTTGCCCCCCTCCAGTGTGTACTCCGAAAGAGTGTTTAGTGCAGCCGGGAACCTTGTCAGCGAAAGGCGTAGGAGGTTGCTTCCACAGAATGTGGAGAAGATGATGTTCATCAAAATGAATTATCAGCTCTTCCAGGGAGACCAGCCTCCAGAAGGTACAGAGGGACCTGTGGTGGTGGATTCAAGTGGGGACGAGTTAATACTTTGTGAGGATGAGGATGTACACACTGAAGAGGGTGAGGAATCGGTGGATGAGGAGGATGAGGATGACATCTTGCCTCCGTAGAGCCAGTTTGTGCAGGGACACATTAATTGCCAGCTTGTTTTGTGGGGGCCCAAACGAACCAATCATTTCAGCCACAGTTGTGTGGCAGACCCTGGTGCTGAAATGATTGATTTGTTAAAGTGTGCATGTCCTGTTTATACAACATAAGGGTGGGTGGGAGGGCCCAAGGACAATTCCATCTTGCACCTCTTTTTTTTCTTTGCATTATGTACAGTTTGGGGCCTAGTTTTTCTAACTGCCATCCTGTCTGCCACTGCAGTGTCACTCCTAGATGGGTCACGTGTTTGTGCCGCCCACTCGTGTCGCTTAGCATAGTCATCCAGCTACCTCGGTGCAACCTTTTGGACATAAAAACACTATTGTGAGGTGTTCAGAATAGACTGGAAATGAGTGGAAATTAAGGTTATTGAGGTTAATAATAGCATAGGAGCAGAAAAACCTACAAATTCTGTGATTTTAGCTGTTTTTATGCTTTTTTTTAAAAAAATACAGATCCAAAACACAAAACCCAGAACCCAAAACACGGAAGGGTGGTTTTGGCAAAACCAATCCAGATCCAAAACACGAAGAAAGATCCAGATCCAAAACCAAAACACGAAGTGGCCGGTGCACACCCCTAGTAATGACGTGCCCTTATTGTCAGCTTGTACTGTACGGGTAATGACGTGTCCTTATTGTCAGCTTGTACTGTACGGGTAATGACGTGTCCTTATTGTCAGCTTGTACTGTACAGGTGTCACGGCCAGGGTATTCCAGCATGGCGCTAGGCGAGTGTTACCTGTGAGGTCATTGTGGCGCGGGCTGTCTGGTGGCGGAGCTGGTGTCTGGCAGGGGGCTTTGGCTGCGCGCGTTGTTGTGCGGGCCTGTTGTCACTCTGCGCTGGTAAGGCCTGGTGGCGTCTCCGTTCCATTTGGCATGGGCGCCGCCATCTTGCCTTCTGGCCATGTGATGCGGCTGGCCAATCCTGGTGAGTCACATGTTCCCTCCGGCCAGTAACAGCACGGCATGGGGTATTTAGGAAGGGTCAGTGCCTTCCTTCTTTGCCAGTGCAACGTGTATCTCAGCCTAGCTGAGAGGGAGTTCTCTGTGCTTTCCTATTCCTGTGTATTCGCTGTCTGCCAGTCTGCCTGTCAGCTCCTAGCTCCCACTGGACTACCCCACTTCCTCCATAACCCTTGCCCATACCTGAGTGCCTGAGCCTGCTGACATCCTGCGCTTCAGTTCACTACCTGCAAACCTGGCTTGTTTATTTTCAGTTCACTATCTGTAAACCTGGCTTGATTATTTTCAGTTTCACTACCTGCACACCTGGACAGCTCTAATTGTTTCTACTTGGACATTAACCCTTTTGCTCCCACCACAGAACTCTTGTGCACGTTTATATATTCCTGGACTTTTATTTACTGCCACATTATATGTCTTCTCAAGCACTTATTAAAGATCCTAGTTTTATTTTCAAATCTGCTTCTGTGATCGCTCCTGCTACCACCCCGGGTCCACAAACAACCCAGAACATAACAGTTTGCACTGGCCCCATGGAGCTGGCCACGGATCAGGAGTCAGGAGTGGATTTGTTCAGGTGCATTTCTGGTCGATTAGAAAATCTGGAAAACATGCAGCATCAGATGGCTAAATTTCAGCAAGAGATGTCCAAGCGATAGGATAGTTTGCAAACTTCCTTTTCTACCCCTGAAGTACCAGCATCTACATCCGCATCAGCATCTGGGAATACAGGAGGCAGATCATCTCCCCGCTTACATCTTCCTTTAAATTTGACGGCAATCCTAAACTCTGCTGAGGATTCCTAAATCAGTGTGACATACATTTTACCCTGCAGCCTGCAACTTTCTAACTGCAAGAACTAAAGTGGCTTATATAGTCTCTCTGTTATCCGGCCAGGCCTTGGAATGGGCTTCCCCACTCTGGGAGCGCTCAGATCCACTGCTGGATAATTACGCAGGCTTTGTGTCATCCTTCAGGAGGATTTTCGATGAACCTGGGCGTACTGTATCAACATCATCAAACATCATGACACTGAGACAAGGGGTCCATCCTGTCAGTCAATATGCCGTGCAATTTCAAATTTTAGCATCAGAGCTCAAATGGAATGAGGAAGCCCTCACCTCGGCCTTCTGGCATGGGTTGTCAGACCGACTAAAGGATGATCTAGTCACTCGAGAGCTTCCTACTAATCTGAACGACATGATTTCGTTGTGTATCAAAGTTGACCTACGCTTCAGGGAACGTCAGGCTGAAAAAAACAGAACTGACCGGCAAAGGTCATTTACCCCCTCCATTTCTACCCGACCCATTCCTTCTCCTACTGAATAGGAGCCTATGCAGGTGAATCATAAACACCTCTCCAAAGAAGAACGTCAGAGAAGAATGCAAAAGAACCTCTGTCTGTACTGCGGAGAGTCCGGTCACCTGCTGATCTCCTGCCCCCGTAAACCGGGAAATGCCAAATCCTAACTGACCCTGGAGACATCAAGTTAGGAGTTATGAACCCGTCTCCAAAAATTAAAGATTTCACGATTACCCTAGCCTTTGATCTTAAACCCAAACCTGTCTTTGCTACTGCTCTACTTGACTCGGGAGCAGCCGGAAATTTCATAACGTCTAGTTTCATAGATAAATTTCAGATTCCTTGTTTGTCTCTCAACCATGCCATCTCTCTGACTTCTATAGACGGACGTCCTCTAACTAACGGGATAGTCACCAAAGAGACTCAACCAGTATTGGTCCTAATTGGAGCACTTCATTCTGAGTCCTTAAAATTCCTGGTGATATCAGAGGCCTCTCAAGAAGTGGTTCTTGGTCTACCCTGGTTACGTCAACATAATCCCAGGATTGATTGGAGTTCTATGCAGATTCTGTCATGGGGTATGGACTGTCAGAAATCCTGTCTTCCAAAAATTCGACCTGTGAGAAAGACAGTTCCATTAGTTTCTTCTGCCATTCCCAAGGAATATCAGATGTTCGCCGATGTGTTCTCTGAGCAACAAGCAAATATCTTACCCCCTCATAGGGAATGGGACTGTCCAATTGAATTGATACCTGATAAGATACCACCTCGTGGTCGTACCTATCCGCTGTCCTTGCCTGAAACTCAAGCCATGACCGAGTACATCCGGGACAACCTGGCAAAGGGGTTCATTCGCCCCTCTACTTCACCTGCCGGAGCTGGGTTTTTCTTCGTTGGCAAGAAGGACGGTGGTCTAAGACCATGTATCGATTATCGAGGCCTTAATGACATTACTGTAAAGAATCGATACCCTCTTCCCCTGATTACTGAGTTGTTTGATAGGGTCAAGGGCTCTGTCATTTTTTCTAAATTAGATCTGAGAGGGGCTTACAACCTCATTCGTATCCGAGCTGGCGATGAATGGAAGACCACTTTTAATACCAGAGATGGACATTTCGAGTATTTAGTAATGCCTTTTGGATTGTGTAACGCCCCTGCTGTCTTTCAAAGTTTCGTTAATGAGATTTTCCGGGATCTGTTATATGTTTCGGTTGTTGTCTATCTGGATGACATACTGATTTTTTCACCCTCTGTGGCTAAACATCAAGAACATGTTAAAGAAGTTCTGACCCGTTGGAGAGAAAACCACCTTTACTGCAAACTGGAGAAGTGCGTCTTTGGAGTGCCCAGTGTACCTTTTCTCGGCTATGTAATATCTGGCTCCAGTTTAGAAATGGACCCCAAGAAGGTACAAGCAATTCTGGATTGGACCCGACCTCAGACACTGAAGGCCATCCAGAGATTGTTGGGCTTCGCCAATTATTATAGACGCTTCATTAAGGGATTTTCTACACTGCTGGCTCCCATTACAGCCTTGACCCGCAAAGGTGCTAATCCTGCCCAATGGTCACCTGAGGCAGAGTCTGCCTTTCATCTTCTAAAACAGGCCTTTATCTCAGCACCAGTTCTCCGACAACCAGATCTGGACAGGCCTTTTTTGTTGGAAGTGGACGCATCATCTGAAGCTGTGGGAGCAGTCTTGTCTCAACGTTATGAGGACAACCGAGTCCATCCGTGTGGGTTCTTTTCTAAAAAATTTTCACCTGCCGAAAGGAACTACGCCATAGGTGAGCAAGAACTACTAGCTGTAAAGTTGGCGTTGAAGGAATGGAGATATTTGCTAGAAGGTGCCAAGTTTCCATTTACTGTATTTACGGACCATAGAAATCTCCTATTTCTCAAAAACCTCCAATGTGTGAGTCCTCGTTTGGCCCGCTGGGCAATATTCTTTGCCAGATTTCAGTTCACCCTGACCTTCCGGTCTGGAGCACTTAATCAGAAGGCTGATGCCCTATCGAGATCTCTCCTCTGTGATGATCAATCTGAAAATCAAAGCAATACCCCTGTCTCGGAATCAAGAGTTTTTGCCTCATTACAAGTTCAGCCTCCTACAGGAAAATCATTTGTGGCCCCGGAATTAAGGAAGCAGCTTCTCACTTGGGCACATTCCTCTCGCTTCGCAGGGCACTCAGGCACTCGGAAGACATTGGAGTTCCTGAAAAGACA
This sequence comes from Taudactylus pleione, assembly GCA_031769625.1. NCBI lineage: Eukaryota > Metazoa > Chordata > Amphibia > Anura > Myobatrachidae > Taudactylus > Taudactylus pleione. The sequence continues at coordinate 106,981 of JAUIMM010000458.1, read as the reverse complement.
CTATTGGTGGCCTTCTATGAAGGCAGATATAATGGAGTTCATCTCTTCCTGCTCCTCCTGTGCCCAGCATAAATTATCACGACAAGCTCCAGCTGGGGAATTGCTTCCATTACCTACTCCATCACGTCCATGGACGCATCTCTCCATGGATTTCGTCACAGACCTGCCAGTCTCTCAAGGTTTCAACACTATCTGGGTTGTAATAGACCGATTTTCTAAGTTGGTCCACTATATACCGTTGAAGAAGTTACCTTCTGCCCCTGACCTGGCACAGTTGTTTGTCCAACACATATTTCGTCTACATGGCCTTCCTGCTGAAATTGTCTCTGACCGTGGTGTGCAGTTTACTGCAAAATTCTGGAGGGCTTTGTGTTCTGTTCTTCAAGTGAAGTTAAACTTTTCCACGGCCTACCATCCGCAAAGCAACGGCTCCACCAAGAGAGTTAATCAAGATCTAGAGACTTTCTTAAGAATTTTTATGTCATCTTCCCAGGACAATTGGGCTGCCTTGCTGCCGTGGGCTGAGTTTGCACATAATGCTTCCTACCACTCGTCAACTAACCAAACGCCATTTCAGGTTGTATATGGCGTTCATCCTCGTGTTCCCGAATTTCGAAGCCTGCCTGTTTTCGATGTTCAGGCCGTGGAGGACACGGTGCGGAATTTTGCTGCCATTTGGACTCAAGTACGGTCTGATTTGTTGAAGGCATCCTCTTGCTATAAGACCCAGGCCGATAAGAAGCGTAGAATAGTTCCACGCATGCAAGTTGGAAGCCAGGTCTGGTTATCCACCCGGAATCTTCGTCAGAGGGTTCCTTCTATGAAATTTGCACCACGCTTCATCGGTCCCTTCTCCATAACAGAAGTCATTAATCCAGTGGCCTATCGTCTACAGTTACCCCCATACCTAAAAATCCCTAATTCCTTCCATATTTCCTTATTGAAGCCCCTGGTCCTGAATAAATTCCATAGTGCTCTACCTGCTTCTCCTCGAGTCCAGACGGAGAGAGGAGTTGAGTTTGAGGTCGCCCAGATCTTGGACTCTCGTCTACGCAGAGGTCATCTATAGTATTTGCTGGACTGGAAAGGTTACGGTCCAGAGGAACGTTGCTGGACCGATGCTCGTGATGTCCACGCTCCCACGCTCATCAGGAGATTCCATTCTGCCCATCCAGAGAAGCCTGGTGAGTGTCCTGAGGCCACCCCAAAAGGGGGGGTACTGTCACGGCCAGGGTATTCCAGCATGGCGCTAGGCGAGTGTTACCTGTGAGGTCATTGTGGCGCGGGCTGTCTGGTGGCGGAGCTGGTGTCTGGCGGGGGGCTTTGGCTGCGCGCGTTGTTGTGCGGGCCTGTTGTCACTCTGCGCTGGTAAGGCCTGGCGGCGTCTCCGTTCCATTTGGCATGGGCGCCGCCATCTTGCCTTCTGGCCATGTGATGCGGCTGGCCAATCCTGGTGAGTCACATGTTCCCTCCGGCCAGTAACAGCACGGCATGGGGTATTTAGGAAGGGTCAGTGCCTTCCTTCTTTGCCAGTGCAACGTGTATCTCAGCCTAGCTGAGAGGGAGTTCTTTGTGCTTTCCTGTTCCTGTGTATTCGCTGTCTGCCTGTCAGCTCCTAGCTCCCACTGGACTACCCCGCTTCCTCCATAACCCTTGCCCATACCTGAGTGCCTGAGCCTGCTGACATCCTGCGCTTCAGTTCACTACCTGCAAACCTGGCTTGATTATTTTCAGTTTCACTACCTGCACACCTGGACAGCTCTAATTGTTTCTACTTGGACATTAACCCTTTTGCTCCCACCACAGAACTCTTGTGCACATTTATATATTCCTGGACTTTTATTTACTGCCACATTATATGTCTTCTCAAGCACTTATTAAAGATCCTAGTTTTATTTTCAAATCTGCTTCTGTGATTGCTCCTGCTACCACCCCGGGTCCACAAACAACCCAGAACATAACAACGGGTAATGACGTGTCCTTATTGTCAGCTTGTACTGTACGGGTAATGACGTGTCCTTATTGTCAGCTTGTACTGTACGGGTAACGACGTGTCCTTATTGTCAGCTTGTACTGTACGGGTAACGACGTGTCCTTATTGTCAGCTTGTACTGTACGGGTAACGACGTGTCCTTATTGTCAGCTTGTACTGTACGGGTAACGACGTGTCCTTATTGTCAGCTTGTACTGTACGGGTAATGACGTGTCCTTATTGTCAGCTTGTACTGTACGGGTAACGACGTGTCCTTATTGTCAGCTTGTACTGTACGGGTAATGACGTGTCCTTATTGTCAGCTTGTACTGTACGGGTAATGACGTGTCCTTATTGTCAGCTTGTACTGTACGGGTAATGACGTGTCCTTATTGTCAGCTTGTGCTGTACGGGTAATGACGTGTCCTAATGTGTCCTTATTGTCAGCTTGTACTGTACGGGTAATGACGTGTCCTTATTGTCAGCTTGTACTGTACGGGTAATGACGTGTCCTTATTGTCAGCTTGTACTGTACGGGTAATGATATGTTCTTTTATGTCAGCTTGTACTGTACGGGAAATGACGTGTCCTTATTGTCAGCTTGTACTGTACGGGTAATGATGTGTCCTTATTGTCAGCTTGTACTGTACGGGTAATAATGTGTCCTTATTGTCAGCTTGTACTGTATGGGTAATGATATGTCCTTATTGTCAGCTTGTACTGTACGGGTAATAATGTGTCCTTATTGTCAGCTTGTACTGTATGGGTAATGATATGTCCTTATTGTCAGCTTGTACTGTATGGGTAATTATTATTATTATCCTTTATTTATATGGCGCCACAAGGGTTCCGCAGCGCCTTCCAAAGTACAGAAACAAATGAGCACACAAGACAACAGCTATTAACAGTACAGACAATGCAGTGCAAGTACATGATTTATAAACATTGCTGCATAACACCTAAATAAGCAGCAGGGTGTCAGTAAGCAGTTTTAGGTACCATTGTGAATGAAAGTAAAAGTATGGCAAGAAGAAGCACGTGAGGAAAGAGGGCCCTGCTCGCGAGAGCTTACATTCTGAGGGGAGGGTCAGACAAACAGGGGTGACACAGATGGGCTAGATAGTGAGGAAGGAGCATAGAGTAGTGGGTTAGGATGAGCGCTGGAAAGCATTGAGGAAGAAATGGGTCTTGATGGCCCATTTGAAGATTAAGAGCCAGGAAGCCAAGTGATGGAGGAATTTTGCAGGAGCAGTGGTGTCAGAGGGGTAAATCCAGGGTTTGGTGATGGCTAGGAGAATCAAGGCATTGCAGATGAAGTGCTCATGAACGGAGACCAGTTTATTATAGACAAAACTGGCTTTCCAGAGGGAACAGGAGAGAGGGACAGAGTTAAGAGGTGAGAGGAGAATGAGATTATTAGGGTTGATGCAGTGTGGAGGTGATACTGATCTAGAGAAGGGGAATAAGGAGTGTGGGGTTATGTGGCTGGCTTCCGAATGAGGAAGGGTGACAGCAGGTGGTGGGTCAGGTGGAGGTTTAGTGTGGTGTGGGGGGGGAGAGGATAGGTAACTTGGAGAAAAGAGAGGGTGCAGGGTTTAGTGGTGGTGCAGCAGGACCATGGTGGAAGAGAAGTGAATAATACTGGAGTTGTGGGAGATGCAGTTGAGAGACTTATATGTGATGAAGAGAGACAGAGGAGGGGGAGAACGTAGAGGGCACTATGGATGGAGAAAAGAGGTGAAAACTGGTGGTAGAGGAGAAAATAATGTAGCGGCTGAGTGAGGGTGGAGTAGAATAAAAGAGACATCGTGTAGATGAGGCGGTTGGGGGTGAAAAAGTCAGTAGTAGTAATGAGTTTGAGATGAGGGAGCAGTACAGGTCAAAGGTCAAAATCAGATAAAAGAAAGAACAGTGCAGGAAGATGTAAAGGCACAACTACAATAGTAAATTATAACCAAAAAAGGAGTTTAGAGCTGTTAAAGTAGCAAGACTTGAGAATTAGTCTAAAGTAAGAATATATATATATATAAAAAAAAAAAAGGTATAGGTGTGAAACAATGGTAGGTACTACAGTGGTATAAAGATAAATTGACAGTGGTATTGGAATGATTGAAACAATGTAGAGAAGAAACACAAACATACAAGTATTAAATGTTCAGTGAGCAGGGTGTTGGCAAAAGGTGGGTCCAGGTTATAATGGAAGCTGGTGGCTGAGTAGCAGGGTTTCCAGAAGCTCAGAAGATCCTTTGCTTTTTTCCAAGTTATAGAGAGTTCTTTTAAAATATTGTCCTCCTGTCTTCCTCCTGACTAACTCTAAGTTATGCTGTACATGTAGTCCCACTTAGAAAAAACCCACTTTGAAATAAAACCTAGCAGCCTTGTACAAGCCTAAAGCCTTGTGACCTACTGATTATATAGTTAAGCATAACATGTGTAGTCACTGATGACACCCACCCTCATTACCCTCACCCACACCAGATACAAGTCATAAAATTCTAATACAAACAAGCAAGGCCAAAACAGCATCCCATGAAGCTAGGAGATAAGATCTGACTATATAATTAAATTTAAAGTTACTCTGGTGTTTACAGATATTAAATAAAGACAGTATACCCAGCAAATCAGAGAATTCCAAACAGCATTGGTTTTTCTATAATAGGTGCCTGGTGCAAATATATGATTACCTGCAATGAAAGAATGGAATGATATGTCAGGGATCTGTAGGACTCCCTAGGGTCTTTATCTCGATCTGCAGACCACCCCACAGGTCACTCACCAGTCGAGTGTGTGTCTCACCTTTTTGGGTGGTATATACACTGTTTTTAACGTGAGTACGGTATGTGATTGATATACTGAAATATTCGAAGTAGAGAATCATTACAGCCACATGCCTGTCTGAGAAGTACTCAGGACCGTAGCTAGGGTAGTGCGGCCGGTGCCATCGCACAGGGCACCATAGGTCAGGGGGCGCTGTTTGGCTCTTTTTTGGGTGCATTATGTCCATTTGAAAAATGAGGGGGCGTCAATGCTCTTTCTGGCACAGGGCACCAAAAAGTCTAGTTACAGCTCTGGAAGTACTGTACCATTGGTTTTCCTTCTTCTCTTTTCCCCTCTCCTGAGGATATTTTGAGATTCACCCCACCTTTTGAAGATTGGGTCATTATACATTTGACAGAAGAGAAGTCCCGTATCGTCCAACGACATTATATGGAGCAAATTGAAAAGAAGTGACTTTGATATAGAGATTATTATATGTTTCTTTTGAGAGTTAGTTCACTGAAATTATGGGGGAAGGGTAAGCGCTCTGTGGTATAATAGAGAATATGAATGTATACTATGAAATTATGTGTGTTGGCTGTAATGTCATAGTATACATTCATATTATGTATTATACCACAGAGCGCTTACCCTTCCCCCATAATTACTACCATAATCATAGGAGGTTGGAACACCTCATAGAGTAAGCTGCTAGTGAGTAAGTTAGAGGAATACCCTGAGAGCGCCTACCATCTATTTTATATTGATTAGTTCACTCAAATACCATTAGCTTTGATCAATATATATTGAATTGTTTATTAGCTGTGTGTAGGAGTAGGGGTGCTTGGTCTTTGTTTTATTGTACCTTTTGAGAGGTGGATAACCTCTTTTTAGCACTCCTTTACTGCTGCCGCTTGTGTGCGCAGTCTATTTCTCCTCGCTTTTTTGGTTTAGAATCCTAATACTCTGTTACAGGAACACTCTGCAGAGTTAGGGCCGTATTCAATTAGCGGCGAAAACAAGTTTTTTTCTTCATTGGCGAAATTGGTCGACATTCGCCAGAAAACGGCAAAAACAAAAATCCCTATTTTTGGCTAAAAATATGGGGATTTCTTTCAGAACCCTTTGGACACCCCCCTTATGATAAATTACACTCAATTTTTTTCTTAAGCTGCGTACTTTGGCGAAAAACTACAGCGCAAATCTTGGGTGAGAACAAAAATAAATAAAAATGGTTTTAGTGTATTGGGTCTAATTTTTCGGGGGCGATATGGATGTGTCAAGTGTTTTAAACATCACATGCAGACGCAGCAGGCGGTTTATTAAAGGTTTTTAAAATTGCATTTTTACTACATGAAAATATACTTGCACCCATTTTAACGTTCCCCCAATTTACGTGGGACAGTAATTTCCTGGAAAAAAAATAGCTCTATCATTTTAAAAAAAACAATTCCACCCAAATTTTGCGCAGTCATTTTTCACCAATGTGCGCAACTTAAAAATTTTTTGGGGGTTAATTTATCATGAAGGGGGGGAGGGGGGTGTCCAAAGGTTTCTGAAAGAAATCCCCAGACTTTTGGCTTATTTCTCTCCTGATCTCGGATGGAGAAAACTTCTTTCTCCATTTTCACCTGTTTGCTGTTTCCGCTGTTATTTGGGGAAAATCAGCCATTTCCGATGTTTCTTTTGTCAAAAATTGTCCGATTTCACCAATGTCGAAAAAAAAAAGCAGTTTTCCAAACTAATTGAATAATAACAACAAGACACCACAGGCTGCTCCCCCTGTATAATAATAACAGGACACCCCAGGCTGCTCCCCCTGTATAATAATAACAACAGGACACCACAGGCTGCTCCCCCTGTATAATAATAACAACAGGACACCACAGGCTGCTCCCCCGGTATAATAATAACAACAGGACACCATGGGCTGCTCCCACTGTTTAATAATAATAACAGGACACCACAGGCTGCTCCCACTGTATAATAATAATAACAACAGGACACCCCAGGCTGCTCCCCCTGTATAATAATAACAACAGGACACCACAGGCTGCTCCCCCTGTATAATAATAACAACAGGACACCACAGGCTGCTCCCCCGGTATAATAATAACAACAGGACACCATGGGCTGCTCCCACTGTATAATAATAATAACAGGACACCACAGGCTGCTCCACTGTATAATAATAACAGGACACCATGGGCTGCTCCCACTGTATAATAATAATAACAACAGGACACCACAGGCTGCTCACCCTGTATAACAACAACAAGACACCACAGGCTGCTCCCCCTGTATAATAATAACAGGACACCCCAGGCTACTCCCCCTGTATAATAATAACAGGACACCACAGGCTGCTCCCACTGTATAATAATAACAACAGGACACCACAGGCTGCTCCCCCTGTATAATAATAACAACAGGACACCACAGGCTGCTCCCACTGTATAATAATAACAACAGGACACCATGGGCTGCTCCCACTGTTTAATAATAATAACAGGACACCACAGGCTGCTCCCACTGTATAATAACAACAGGACACCCCAGGCTGCTCCCCCTGTATAAAAATAACAACAGGACACCACAGGCTGCTCCCCCTGTATAATAATAACAACAGGACACCACAGGCTGCTCCCCCGGTATAATAATAACAACAGGACACCATGGGCTGCTCCCACTGTATAATAATAATAACAGGACACCACAGGCTGCTCCACTGTATAATAATAACAGGACACCATGGGCTGCTCCCACTGTATAATAATAATAACAACAGGACACCACAGGCTGCTCACCCTGTATAACAACAACAAGACACCACAGGCTGCTCCCCCTGTATAATAATAACAGGACACCCCAGGCTGCTCCCCCTGTATAATAATAACAGGACACCACAGGCTGCTCCCACTGTATAATAATAACAACAGGACACCATGGGCTGCTCCCACTGTTTAATAATAATAACAGGACACCACAGGCTGCTCCCACTGTATAATAATAATAACAATAGGTCACAACAGGCTGCTCCCCCTGTATAATAACAGGACACCACAGGCTGCTCCTCCTGTATAATAATAACAGGACACCCCAGGCTGCTCCCCCTGTATAATAATAACAACAGGACACCACAGGCTGCTCCCCCTGTATAATAATAACAGGACACCACAGGCTGCTCCCCCTGTATAATAATAACAACAGGACACCATGGGCTGCTCCCACTGTATAATAATAATAACAGGACACCACAGGCTGCTCCACTGTATAATAATAACAGGACACCACGGGCTGCTCCCACTGTATAATAATAATAACAACAGGACACCACAGGCTGCTCCCCCTGTATAATAATAACAGGACACCCCAGGCTGCTCCCCCTGTATAATAATAACAGGACAGTACAGGTTGCTCCAACTGTATAATAATAACAACAGGACACCATGGGCTGCTCCCACTGTATAATAATAATAACAGGACACCACAGGCTGCTCCACTGTATAATAACAGGACACCACGGGCTGCTCCCACTGTATAATAATAATAACAACAGGACACCACAGGCTGCTCCCCCTGTATAATAACAACAAGAAACCACAGGCTGCTCCCCCTGTATAATAATAACAGGACACCCCAGGCTGCTCCCCCTGTATAATATTAACAGGACACCACGGGCTGCTCCCACTGTATAATAATAATACAGGACACCACAGGCTGCTCCCACTGTATAATAATAACAGGACACCACGGGCTGCTCCCACTGTAAAATAATAATAACAACAGGACACCACAGGCTGCTCCCCCTGTATAATAACAGGACACCACAGGCTGCTCCCCCTGTATAATAATAACAGGACACCACAGGTCACTCCCCCTGTATAATAATAACAACAGGACACCACAGGTCACTCCCCCTGTATAATAATAACAACAGGACACCACAGGCTGCTCCCCCTGTATAATAATAATAACAGGACACCACAGGCTGCTCCCCCTGTATAATAATAATAATAATAACAGGACACCACAGGCTGCTCCACTGTATAATAATAATAATAACAGGACACCAAGGCTGCTCCACTGTATAATAATAACAGGACACCATAGGCTGCTCCCCCTGTATAATAATAACAGGACACCACAGGTCACTCCCCCTGTATAATATTAATAACAGGACACCACGGGCTGCTCCCCCTGTATAATAATAATAACAGGACACCACAGGCTGCTCCCCCTGTAAAATAATAATAACAGGACACCACAGGCTGCTCCCCCTGTATAATAATAATAACAGGACACCACAGGCTGCTCCCCCTGTATAATAATAACAGGACACCACAGGTCACTCCCCCTATATAATAATAACAGGACACCACGGGCTGCTCCCACTGTATAATAATAATAATAATAACAGGACACCACAGGCTGCTCCCCCTGTATAATAATAATAACAACAACACAGGCTGCTCCCCCTGTATAATAATAACAGGACACCACAGGCTGCTCCTCCTGTATAATAATAATAAGAGGACACCACAGGCTGCTCCACTGTATAATAATAATAACAGGACACCACAGGCTGCTCCCCCTGTATAATAATAACAACAGGACACCACAGGCTGCTCCCCCTGTATAATAATAAAAGGACACCACAGGCTGCTCCCCCTGTATAATAATAACAACAGGACACCATGGGCTGCTCCCACTGTATAATAATAACAGGACACCACAGGCTGCTCCACTGTATAATAATAACAGGACACCACGGGCTGCTCCCACTGTATAATAATAATAACAACAGGACACCACAGGCTGCTCCCCCTGTATAATAACAAGACACCACAGGCTGCTCCCCCTGTATAATAATAACAGGACACCCCAGGCTGCTCCCCCTGTATAATAATAACAACAGGAAACCACAGGCTGCTCCCCCTGTATAATAATAATAATAACAGGACACCACAGGCTGCTCCACTGTATAATAATAACAACAGGACACCACAGGCTGCTCCACTGTATAATAATAATAATAACAGGACACCACAGGCTGCTCCACTGTATAGTAATAACAGGATACCATAGGCTGCTCCCCCTGTATAATAATAACAGGACACCACAGGTCACTCCCCCTGTATAATATTAATATCAGGACACCACAGGCTGCTCCCACTGTATAATAATAATAACAGGACACCACAGGCTGCTCCCCCTGTATAATAATAATAATAACAGGACACCACAGGCTGCTCCCCCTGTATAATAATAACAACAGGACACCACAGGCTGCTCCCCCTGTATAATAATAAAAGGACACCACAGGCTGCTCCCCCTGTATAATAATAACAACAGGACACCATGGGCTGCTCCCACTGTATAATAATAATAATAACAGGACACCACAGGCTGCTCCCCCTGTATAATAATAACAGGACACCACAGGTCACTCCCCCTATATAATAATAATAACAGGACACCACGGGCTGCTCCCACTGTATAATAATAATAACAGGACACCACAGGCTGCTCCCCCTGTATAATAATAATAATAACAGGACACCAGAGGCTGCTCCCCCTGTATAATAATAATAACAACACCACAGGCTGCTCCCCCTGTATAATAATAACAGGACACCACAGGCTGCTCCTCCTGTATAATAATAATAACAGGACACCACAGGCTGCTACACTGTATAATAATAATAACAGGCCACCACAGGCTGCTCCCCCTGTATAATAATAACAGGACACCACAGGCTGCTCCCCTTGTATTATAATAATAACAGTACACCACAGGCTGCTCCCCCTGTATAATAATAACAGGACACCACGGGCTGCTCCCACTGTATAATATTAATAAAAGGACACCACAGGTCACTCCCCCTGTATAATAATAACAGGACACCACAGGCTGCTCCCACTGTATAATAATAACAGGACACCACAGGCTGCTCCACTGTATAATAATAACAGGACACCACGGGCTGCTCCCACTGTATAATAATAACAACAACAGGACACCACAGGCTGCTCCTCCTGTATAATAATAACAGGACACCCCAGGCTGCTCCCCCTGTATAATAATAACAACGGGACACCACAGGCTGCTCCCCCTGTATAATAACAGGACACCACAGGCTGCTCCCCGTGTATAATAATAACAACAGGACACCATGGGCTGCTCCCACTGTATAATAATAATAACAGGACACCACAGGCTGCTCCACTGTATAATAATAACAGGACACCACGGGCTGCTCCCACTGTATAATAATAATAATAACAACAGGACACCCCAGGCTGCTCCCCCTGTATAATAATAACAGGACACCCCAGGCTGCTCCCCCTGTATAATAATAACAGGACACCACAGGCTGCTCCCACTGTATAATAATAACAACAGGACACCATGGGCTGCTCCCACTGTATAATAATAATAACAGGACACCACAGGCTTCTCCACTGTATAATAATAACAGGACACCACAGGCTGCTCCCACTGTATAATAATAACAACAGGACACCACAGGCTGCTCCCCCTGTATAATAACAACAAGACACCACAGGCTGCTCCCCCTGTATAATAATAACAGGACACCCCAGGCTGCTCCCCCTGTATAATAATAACAGGACACCATGGGCTGCTCCCACTGTATAATAATAATAACAGGACACCATGGGCTGCTCCCACTGTATAATAATAATAATAACAGGACACCACAGGCTGCTCCCACTGTATAATAATAACAGGACACCACGGGCAGCTCCCACTGTATAATAATAATAACAACAGGACACCATGGGCTGCTCCCACTGTATAATAATAATAACAGGACACCACAGGCTGCTCCCACTGTATAATAATAACAGGACACCACGGGCTGCTCCCACTGTATAATAATAATAACAACAGGACACCACAGGCTGCTCCCCCTGTATAATAATAACAGGACACCACAGGCTGCTCCTCCTGTATAATAATAACAGGACACCCCAGGCTGCTCCCCCTGTATAATAATAACAACGGGACACCACAGGCTGCTCCCCCTGTATAATAACAGGACACCACAGGCTGCTCCCCGTGTATAATAATAACAACAGGACACCATGGGCTGCTCCCACTGTATAATAATAATAACAGGACACCACAGGCTGCTCCACTGTATAATAATAACAGGACACCACGGGCTGCTCCCACTGTATAATAATAATAATAACAACAGGACACCCCAGGCTGCTCCCCCTGTATAATAATAACAGGACACCCCAGGCTGCTCCCCCTGTATAATAATAACAGGACACCACAGGCTGCTCCCACTGTATAATAATAACAACAGGACACCATGGGCTGCTCCCACTGTATAATAATAATAACAGGACACCACAGGCTGCTCCCACTGTATAATAATAACAGGACACCACAGGCTGCTCCCACTGTATAATAATAATAACAACAGGACACCACAGGCTGCTCCCCCTGTATAATAACAACAAGACACCACAGGCTGCTCCCCCTGTATAATAATAACAGGACACCCCAGGCTGCTCCCCCTGTATAATAATAACAGGACACCATGGGCTGCTCCCACTGTATAATAATAACAACAGGACACCATGGGCTGCTCCCACTGTATAATAATAACAGGACACCACGGGCTGCTCCCACTGTATAATAATAATAACAACAGGACACCACAGGCTGCTCCCCTTGTATAATAATAACAGGACACCACAGGCTGCTCCTCCTGTATAATAATAACAGGACACTACAGGTCACTCCCCCTGTATAATAATAACAGGACACCACAGGTCACTCCCCCTGTATAATAATAACAACAGGACACAACAGGTCACTCCCCCTGTATAATAATAACAACAGGACACCACAGGCTGCTCCCCCTGTATAATAATAATAACAGGACACCACAGGCTGCTCCCCCTGTATAATAATAATAATAATAACAGGACACCACAGGCTGCTCCACTGTATAATAATAACAGGACACCATAGGCTGCTCCCCCTGTATAATAATAACAGGACACCACAGGTCACTCCCCCTGTATAATATTAATAACAGGACACCACAGGCTGCTCCCCCTGTATAATAATAATAACAACACCACAGGCTGCTCCCCTGTATAATAATAACAGGACACCACAGGCTGCTCCTCCTGTATAATAATAATAACAGGACACCACAGGCTGCTCCACTGTATAATAATAATAACAGGACACCACAGGCTGCTCCCCCTGTATAATAATAATAGGACACCACAGGCTGCTCCCCCTGTATAATAATTATAACAGGACACCACAGGCTGCTCCCCCTGTATAATAATAAACACAGGACACCACAGGCTGCTCCCCCTGTATAATAATAATAAACACAGGACACCACAGGCTGCTCCCCCTGTATAATAATAATAAACACAGGACACCACATGCTGCTCCACTGTATAATAATAATAACAGGACACCACAGGCTGCTCCCCCTGTATAATAATAATAGGACACCACAGGCTGCTCCCCCTGTATAATAATTATAACAGGACACCACAGGCTGCTCCCCCTGTATAATAATAAACACAGGACACCACAGGCTGCTCCCCCTGTATAATAATAATAAACACAGGACACCACATGCTGCTCCCCCTGTATAGTAGGACACCGTTACCTGCTGCTGCCGGACACTCTGGGCCTCTGGGGCGGACACCCGGAAGCTGCAGGAATGGGTGAGATCTCATTTCCTGTGTGTGAAACGCACAGCCCGGAAATAAAGTGGAACGCACAGTCCGGAAGTAGATTGGACCGCACATCCCGGAAGTAAAGTGGAACGCAGAGTCCGAAAGTAAGGTGGAATCCACAGGCCGGAAGGAAGGTGGAATCCACAGGCCGGAAGTAAGGTGGAATCCACAGCCCGGAAGTAAGGTGGAACGCACAGCCGAGAAGTTGGGTGTGATTGACAGGGTATTGGTTCGTTTTTTCTGACGTCATCAGGTAGCGTTGGATAATGGGATCAGACCATGTGACCGCTCACACACAGAGTTCCCGGGTCCTGCAGGCTGCGTTGGAAGAGACTAAGGTCAGAGTAGGCGCTGGGGGCATGGGGGGCAGATGGCAAGTGTGAGGGGGAAGCTGGGGGCATGTGGGGCATTTGGCAGCGTGAGGGGGAAGCTGGTGGGCAGGGGTACCATGCAATGGAAGGGATGGGAATGTAAGATAGCATGATGGTATTGATAGGCTAGGCAGGGCTGTGTCTATAAAGTTTCTTGCACGCCCTCTCTGCCCACCCCCCACTGTCTCATGTGCCCTCTCTGCCCACCCCCCACTGTCTAATGTGCCCCCACTGTCATGTGCCCCCTCTGCCCACCCCCACTGTCATGTGCCCCCTCTGCCCACCCCCCACTGTCTCATGTGCCCCCTCTACCCACCCCCCACTGTCATGTGCCCCCTCTGCCCACCCCACTGTCTCATGTGCCCCCTCTGCCCACCCCCCACTGTCTCATGTGCCCCCTCTGCCCACCCCCCACTGTCTCACATGTGCTCCACCAGTCATTGCACCCACCATGTATACTGGCACAGCTTCCTCACCACCAACCTGGGGCTTATGCAGGTGTGGGGTTACCCTGGGGTGTTACGTCACTGAGGGTCACTGGCTGACTCCATGGTAAGAGCTGGGGTCACAGGGAGCAGTTCTGTGACAAGATGGCCGCACCATATATAGTCAGTCAGGATCCCTACATGATCCCTACCATCTATTACATGGGTTCTGTCCCTGGCCCCCGCGTCCTGCCCATCAGCATTACTGGCCCTGAGCAGATCAGGGACTGGGCACGGGTCAGGGTACAGAAGGAGGGGATGTGATGGCAGGAACGGGCAGCTGTACCCTCTGTGTAGCTCTGAGATGCCCATTCCAACACCTGTCCTAGGTACTATTCCCTCTCCCCTGGCAGCACCAGCTACAACCACATGTTTTTGAATAGAGATTCGCTAAGAATTGTTACATTGTGCATACGCGCGGCGGCCATTTAGTGCCGGGAGGGGGCTGGGGGCTGTCAGCAGCTGCCGGAGTGCAGGGATTCCCCCCCCCCCCTAGTGTGACGGAAAATGGGGCAATGACACATGATCTCACCGCTAAAATGTAGCATCAGTGGGTGTGGCCTAGTAAAGCCCCTCCCCAGCATTACAGAATGTGGGGGCTCGGGGGCACCTGCTGTCACCCCATCATGTTGAAGAAGTGTTGGGGTTACGCGGATCGCCATGGGCAGGACGGAGAGTCGCCGTGTAACCCTCATAGAGAGCGTTATACTACTATCATGGGGCGACGTAAATGATGATGGACCCCTCTTTCTGAGTAATTAGTGATTAGTGCCCCCACCCCAGCTTATCTAATAGATAGTGTGAGTATCCCGTGTGGACTTACCTGGGAGCAGTGTACTGATGTGTAATAATATATACACCTATATGGAGACCTTTCCTTAGTACCTGCTCCTTCTATGTCAGGGGTCGTTGTACAAGTGGCTGCTTCTTCCTATAACAGGTTACTGACTACACAATAATAGTATATTTACAGCATCTTTATACTATATAAGAGCAATGACCAATATTCCATTACAATAAACACAATACAACAGAGATATCACCCATAGACAGTTAATGTATAACACAAATAACTCCTCACCCTTCTCCTGCAATTATAATGATATACTATCCAGTGACCGTGTGTATACAGTATTACATGGTATACTATCCAGTGACCGTGTGTATACAGTATTACATGGTATACTATCCAGTGACCGTGTGTATACAGTATTACATGGTATACTATCCAGTGACCGTGTGTATACAGTATTACATGGCATACTATCCAGTGACCGTGTGTATACAGTATTACATGGCATACTATCCAGTGACCGTGTGTATACAGTATGACATGGTATACTATCCGGGGACTGTGTGTATACAGTATTACATGGTATACTATCCAGTGACCGTATGTATACAGTATTACATGGTATACTATCCAGTGACCGTATGTATACAGTATTACATGGTATACTATCCAGTGACCGTGTGTATACAGTATTACATGGTATACTATCCAGTGACCGTGTGTATACAGTATTACATGGTGTACTATCCAGTGACCGTGTGTATATACAGTATTACATGGTATACTATCCAGTGACCGTGTGTATACAGTATTACATGGTATACTATCCGGTGACCGTGTGTATACAGTATTTCATGGTATACTATCCGGTGACTGTGTATACAGTATTACATGGTATACTATCCGGTGACCGGGTGTATACAGTATTTCATGGTATACTATCCGGTGACCGGGTGTATACAGTATTACATGGTATACTATCCGGTGACCGGGTGTATACAGTATTACATGGTATACTATCCGGTGACCGGGTGTATACAGTATTACATGGTATACTATCCGGTGACCGGGTGTATACAGTATTACATGGTATACTATCCGGTGACCGGGTGTATACAGTATTACATGGTATACTATCCGGTGACCGGGTGTATACAGTATTACATGGTATACTATCCGGTGACCGGGTGTATACAGTATTACATGGTGTACTATCCGGTGACCGTGTGTATATACAGTATTACATGGTGTACTATCCGGTGACCGTGTGTATATACAGTATTACATGGTGTACTATCCGGTGACCGTGTGTATATACAGTATTACATGGTGTACTATCCGGTGACCGTGTGTATATACAGTATTACATGGTGTACTATCCGGTGACCGTGTGTATATACAGTATTACATGGTGTACTATCCGGTGACCGTGTGTATATACAGTATTACATGGTGTACTATCCGGTGACCGTGTGTATATACAGTATTACATGGTGTACTATCCGGTGACCGTGTGTATATACAGTATTACATGGTGTACTATCCGGTGACCGTGTGTATATACAGTATTACATGGTGTACTATCCGGTGACCGTGTGTATATACAGTATTACATGGTGTACTATCCGGTGACCGTGTGTATATACAGTATTACATGGTGTACTATCCGGTGACCGTGTGTATATACAGTATTACATGGTGTACTATCCAGTGACCGTGTGTATATACAGTATTACATGGTGTACTATCCAGTGACCGTGTGTATATACAGTATTACATGGTGTACTATCCGGTGACCGTGTGTATACAGTATTACATGGTATACTATCCGGTGACCGTGTGTATACAGTATTACATGGTATACTATCCGGTGACCGTGTGTATACAGTATTACATGGTATACTATCCAGTGACCGTGTGTACAGTATTACATGGTATACTATCCAGTGACTGTGTGGATACAGTATTACATGATGGGAAATTACAGTACAATAAACCATTACTTTAATAACATATATTTCCACTGAAGGTAAATCCGCTTATAGGTCATTGTATTACCCTGATGACACCTCCTAGTGTATTAGAGCTCCTCTAGTGCTTGTCCTCTGTAGTATCTGACCACAGTATGTGACGGTCTGCTCTCCGCTTATAGGTCACTGTATTACCCTGATGACACCTCCTAGTGTATTAGAGCTCCTCTAGTGCTTGTCATCTGTAGTATCTGACCACAGTATGTGACGGTCTGTTCTCCGCTTATAGGTCACTGTATTACCCTGATGATACCTCCTAGTGTATTAGAGCTCCTCTAGTGCTTGTCATCTGTAGTATCTGACCACAGTATGTGACGGTCTGTTCTCCGCTTATAGGTCACTGTATTACCCTGATGACACCTCCTAGTGTATTAGAGCTCCTCTAGTGCTTGTCCTCTGTAGTATCTGACCACAGTATGTGACGGTCTGTTCTCCGCTTATAGGTCATTGTATTACCCTGATGACACCTCCTAGTGTATTAGAGCTCCTCTAGTGCTTGTCCTCTGTAGTATCTGACCACAGTATGTGACGGTCTGCTCTCCGCTTATAGGTCATTGTATTACCCTGATGACACCTCCTAGTGTATTAGAGCGCCTCTAGTGCTTGTCCTCTGTAGTATCTGACCACAGTATGTGACGGTCTGCTCTCCGCTTATAGGTCATTGTATTACCCTGATGACACCTCCTAGTGTATTAGAGCTCCTCTAGTGCTTGTCCTCTGTAGTATCTGACCACAGGCTGAGAGACGCACACTGGGGTGGGGGAATGGGGCAGAGAGATAGCATTCCCGCTAGGCTGTTTTAGCGGGGCGCGGCGCCCTGCCCTCCTCCAGGAGGGCAAAAAGCACCCTGCCCTCCAGAAGGAGGGCAAAAAGCGCCCTGCCCTCACAGCCTGCGGGTGCCCTCTTCACCCGTGGGACAAAGTGTCCCGCGGGTGGTGAAATGTGCGACGACCCGGTCACCGCCGGAGAATAGACGCCGGGCGCATGCATCTATTCTCCCTCTCTGCAGCGCTTGGGGGCTGCCCGGCGTGTCTGTAAGTGCCGGGCACGCCCCCAAGCGTGACGAAAAGGGGACGCGTCTTATAGACACGCCCCCTTTTCATGACCACGCCCCCTTTTCAGACGCGCGTGCACAAGGTTGCCCTCTCTAGCTCCAGCGCCCTGCTTGCTGCCGGAGCTAGAGTGAACACTAGAGAGATGCACACTGGGGCCGGGGGAATGGGGCTGAGAGATGCACACTGGGGCCGGGGGAATGGGGCTGAGAGATGCACACTGGGGCCGGGGGAATGGGGCTGAGAGATGCACACTGGGGCCGGGGGAATGGGGCTGAGAGATGCACACTGGGGCGGGGGGAATGGGGCTGAGAGAGGCACACTGGGGACGGGGGGAATGGGGCTGAGAGAGGCACACTGGGGACGGGGGAATGGGGCTGAGAGAGGCACACTGGGGCCGGGGGAATGGGGCTGAGAGACGCACACTGGGGCCGGGGGAATGGGGCTGAGAGACGCACACTGGGGCCGGGGGAATGGGGCTGAGAGACGCACACTGGGGCCGGGGGAATGGGGCTGAGAGACGCACACTGGGGCCGGGGGAATGGGGCTGAGAGACGCACACTGGGGCCGGGGGAATGGGGCTGAGAGACGCACACTGGGGCCGGGGGAATGGGGCTGAGAGACGCACACTGGGGCCGGGGGAATGGGGCTGAGAGACGCACACTGGGGCCGGGGGAATGGGGCTGAGAGACGCACACTGGGGCCGGGGGAATGGGGCTGAGAGACGCACACTGGGGCCGGGGGAATGGGGCTGAGAGACGCACACTGGGGCCGGGGGAATGGGGCTGAGAGCCACAGGGGGTCCTGGGGATAAAGAGACACAGAGAGCCTGGAGAACCACAGAGGGGCCTGGGGTTGGAGACATTGGGGGGTCTGGAGTAACACTGTGGGGAACCTGGAGAGACACAGAAGTTTGATCAGGGAAAATCAAATTTTTCCTGCACAAAAGCTCCTGTTACTACAGTATATATATTATCTGGTTATGATGATGACATGGGTTATATTTCTACATAAACCGGCATCTTCCAGACAATGTGATCTTCACATAAATAGTGAATACCGGCAGGAAATGTGATCTCATCCATTGCTGCAGCTTCCGGGTGTCCGCGGAACGAGATCTAACTATTATCGGCCAGAATATCCGTCCAGAGTGTCCGGCAGCAGCAGGTAATGACGTCTTACTTTACAGGGGGAGCAGCCTGTGGTGTCCTACTATACAGGGTCAGCAGCCTGTAGTGTCCTACTATACAGGGTCAGCAGCCTGTGGTGTCCT